>PTEX01000064.1:17287-405476 GCA_003342815.1 Eudromia elegans | reverse complement strand
AAAAAAAAAAAAAAAAAAAAAAAGAAAAACACCTAGGCAAGATGTGTTGTTTTTTTCAGGGGCTGCCACGTAAGACAAATCACCTCCATCCTGTGGCTCTAGTGACAGGCTTACATCCTGAGTCTGAAAGCTCAGCAGGAAACGGTGAGGGAGAAACCACTTGCTTCTGCAAGAGAGCAGCTAACCTTTGGAAACTAAGTTACGTGTTGCAGCAAAGACTTTCACTAATAATGCTCTTTGAGGGAGCTGTTCTGAACAAGGATACTATGTAGTCGGTTAAATGCTTCAATCACCTACCTAGACAGGCTCTTGTTGGCCTTCCTCTGCAGAGTGTCTGCTGGACCAAGAATAATTACGTTCCAAAGATGAAAAAGTTCTTGCTGGCTGTTTTGCCCTTAAAAAGATACCTTTACTCTCCATAACTGTTCACAAGTTCAATCTTCCTGCTCCTCTAGATTTTGCTTCCCTTCCTTGCACTTTTGCAGACTAAAACCAGAAAGCAAACAAGACCCCTTCCCTCACTTCAAAAGAACACTTTTTTTCCCCCTGCTGTTCTTTGCTGAATGCTCCTTTCATATTCAGTGAGTATCCTTGGGATGTTTCCCAAGGCAGGCTCTGCACAATAGCCCGGAACCTAGAGGCAAAGCCATTCACTGCCCAGGAGCACTGGAATGACCTGGAGTGGCTGAGTTTCATAATTGCTGTTACTCAGATAACACGCGTCCTCACATCAACTTCTCAGTGTCGTAGCCACACCAAAATACCCCTGAAAGAGCAGCCTCTATCCCTGATCCCAGCTCTCTTCCTAAAAGTTGTTAGATATGGTGCACTTTTTCTGTTTTTCACTCATGCAATTATAGAAACTTCAAGAGAACAGAAGTTTTCACTACTTAGGGCAGATACTCATTCCACACCTTACTGGCTAATGAGGCTTAGGGTAAAATCAAAGTGGGGGGGAAGAGGGATGACCACTTATTCAGCTATATTTCAGCTGTTTAGCCTTATAATACAGCAGCAATTGCAAACTTTCATTGACCTCAACAGCATCAAGATATCACCCTGAACACTTTACCAGTGCAGAAAACTGTCCTCTTTTGCACAGGAAATCAGTGACCAATATCCTCCAATTCCTTCTAGGAGTGTGAAGTCAGCCACAGGCATCGATTGAGCAACACCAACAAGGAACCACAATGTTCTCAAATAGTTTGTCTCCTCTGCAGCAGTTAATTAGACTCACAGTGCAGTTAATTTCTGGATCATATCAGCCATTCAGACACCTTAGAAATATTTTGAAAACCAACAACATGATACTTGAAATTCTATAATTCATAAGTATTAGTGTAGCACTGAACTTTTGACCAACAACTGAATGGTTTGGCAAAAGTCTCTCAGTTCTTCAGAAAGAGATGACAAACACTGGGCAAAATTTTGGGCTAAATATGCATTTGCAGTTTTTGATCAAGTCACAACCTTCACAGGGACGAAACTGCATCCAACTTAAATGAAGTCCATTACAACATTTCTGTAACTCACATATATCTGACTGCTTTGCCAGTTCTCTGGCCTTTTAAAATCTTGGAGGCAATGCTCAACATGCAACCAAACTTCTGGTGACTTACTTATACTGACTCATTGCGGACAAATGCTTGCCAGTTGCCTTGAAAATTGTTAGTATTCTCCTGTAAAATCCTGTATTTACTCCCATAACATGTGGAAAATATAGGTAGATTTAACTGATGGTGGCCTTCAGCTACCTGTTCCATTACATTTTGTTTCTCACTGTAGGGAAACCTGAATGGTCCATCCAGGTACTTCTAAACTGTTCCACTGTATGACCTTATTAGAATAAACCCAGGAATATAATTGTTTATGTTACAGGATGTAGTGATCTGTGAACATTTTTGCACAGAGTGCAACTGTCTCTGCTGTGCAGGTGAGTCTTTGGCAGAGACACATCATGGGTGTTGGGAAGGCTTTTGCTTCTAAGGAAGTGGAATCTGACTGTGCTGAATCTCACTAGGTCACTGTTGGATGTTATCAGCTTCCTTTATTTCTACTCAAGAAATCAATGGCTTATTGTTTATAAATCTCAAAAAGCATTTTTCAAAAAAAGTGGGACGTGAACGATTCTGCTCTGTGGTGACAGTCATTCCCAGACTATTTGCAACACATAACGGCAGAAGTCCTTCAGTGTGCCAAATTTTGAAGTAGATAAAAGCAGAACTTAAATTTTTGCTATTCAATTGCTGATCCAAAGTGTAACAGACCTCCATCTAAAACATGCACTATAACTGAATTGCTGTAATTCAGCCTACACCAGTATCTGACGGTAAATATAATCTAGGTCTAAAATGTTTTAAATGTGCTTTATAAAGGAGTTTTTCAACATCATAACCTAGATATATCCATCTATAATTAAGTTTTGCTTACTAGAGTAAACACAGTTTTTGCTGTTTTGTTTAGTGATGAGAAAACAGACAGAGCTGGATCATCCCCTTGTAATCCCCAAATGAATCAAGTTTCTCCAGGCCTACATCAGATAAAATTTAAGTCCTATTAATTGCAATTATCTTAGCAAATGATTAGTGAAAGTGGATCAAAGCATCCTTTGTGGCAGTGCTTGTGTAAAGCACTTACCTCTTCTATTTGTTGAAGAATTAAGTCCAACAGAGAAATAAGGAAGATTCTTCTGCTCACTTATATCTTCAGATAGAACTTAAAGGACAGCTAAGTGAGAGATAAACCACCGAGAGATCCTGAAGAAACATTTGGTTCTTTATAACTGTTTCCCATGACTAAATGGACAGCATAGGAACAGGAGAAGCCACTGCCCGTTCTCAAATCCTAAAGAAAAGAGCTATCTTATTGTTCATTTACATCACAAACAGGGCTCTGAATCTCCCCTTGAAGTTTAAAATCACCTATCTTTTCTGGAAATATAAAGAGAACTAAGAGTCTGATTAATCTCACCTGCATCTTGGGAAGTAAATAACACACAAAAAGCTATAAAATACTTTCTGATTTCTTCTTAGCTTTAAGATTAGGCAAGTTGTGCACTTGATTAGCATTCCAGACTACAAAAGGCCCAGTAGTCCTCCCACAGGTTATGTAAGGATTATTTTTAGGTATTTTATGAAATAAATTATTTTCCATTAATGGAACTGGAGCAATTCTAAATACCTTCAGATGTTAGCCAGCTAAAAATATTTTATCAAAGGAACCACAAAACTGATCTCTAATATTCAGGAATTTATCATTATTTCTTCAGTAGAACACGTCATTCCCAATAACTCCATGTTCATTGAAAGCAGTATTAGCATTCATAATACAAATGAACACACTTAGAATAAGGTTGTAATTTTGTTTGCCTTCTTTAGCATTTGGGTAAAGCTTATTTGGTTAAGGATTATTTCAGAGGGCTTCATTTTTCATGAGGTCAATATTAGTCTAATTCTCCTATCAGATAAAATATTTTTTTCTATTCAGATGTTTAAGTCATGAGAATCTTCTGTGATTGCATTCTAAGGAAGCTTACTCACTTTTGCAGATGAAGATAGGAAAAATGACTGTAGCAAATCCCAGTGCCACTCTACGTGGTCTGGCCCAACCCAGCAAGGGGGCTTATGGATCCAGTAGGAGAAATAGCTACATGAAATACTTATCCACTTTTTCAGCAGCCTCAATTTGAGCTTGAGCTTAATCTCATCAAAGCCAAAATCAGAAGCAGCTTACACTAATACCCTCACCTGTAAAGTGAGAAGCAAAGTATACTATTCACATTAGATCTTCTCTGGGGGTGGTAACCCCCAGGGGAGCACATGCACATGTGCTTCTCACTCAACAGCGAGTTCTTACAAGTGACTTGGGAAAACCTTATTAGAGCTGAGCTACATTCATAAACTATTGTCACTTTTATTGACAGCAGATAAATACCAGTTACTCAATTCAAAGACCTTTCTCCATCCTCTATTTCTCTCTTAGTTCTCCCACAGCTCCAAGTTCTTGTCAGAATCCATGTAGAAATGTCTCCCCCTAAGTAAAGTTATGTTCTGAGTGATTCTTTCTTGCTGCTCTCCTGGCAGCTTTTTTATTGTCGGCAGCCAGCAATCTTTCCCTCTGCCCTGGAGTGATTTTCTGAATTAACACTTTTCCTGTTGTATGGAGCTCGTACACTCATTCCATTCATTCTGTCAGTCCAGGGTGGCAATTAAATGCACTGAGGATCACGAATCAGGTACATTCCCTAGTCTGCAGTTCCAATATTCCCGCATGAATCGGACACATGCCTCCTCAATCATAATAGGAAGAAACAAAACCGAAAAGAAAAAAAATAATTTAGAATTCTCTTTCTAATCTATTTTTTCAAAATAGAACCTTTAAAAATTCAAATATGTGACTTGTGTTATTTATTTTATGGTATAAGTTTGTTTCCCCCTCATAAATAGTCCTGCTAATTTAACTGGAATTAGTTGCTTAAAACAAGCTGATTTAGCTCTAGTTCTCTTTTCTGTGGATCTCTAGCTGCAGGCATCTTGTAAAAGTTATCTGATAGATGTGAACATGAGTATGAGTTATCAAAGAAACTTGAGCAATATCAGTGAGCTAGGAGATAAATATAATATCGAACAGGAAAAACTTCTTACCACAAGACACGTTAGGCTGGGGATCTGTTTCTCCAGCGCTGAGGAAAGCTCAGTTAATGGGGATTTCTGAAAGCAGTCTGAGTGTTGGCATCTGAGACTGAAGGGTAGCATATTCTCAGAGTATAATTCCAGTACCTGATTTCAGTGAAATACTACATGCTCTCCTCTTAGTTCCAACTAATTAATTTTACTAAAATGATGGTTAAAAGAATGTTTTCCATGCTGTTTTCTTTATTTTGCCCTAGTTACAAAATCTATCTATTTACTAAAATGGTGTTGCATCTAGGTATCAAGAGGTAGATTTTGTTGTTCCAGAGGAGGCACTGAGCTGCTTAGTTACTTTTTCAGGATGTGTTTTGCATTGTAGACCACGAGGTCTATTCTATTTTTTAATTTTGATTACTCATTTTTCTTTTCGCTTTCTCCTCTCCTCTCCTTTCCTCCCTTCTCCTCTCCTCTCCTCTCCAATGGGCTCTCTCCTATGAATAACTACTCAACTACTGCTGAACCCACATATAATATGTGGACTTACTCCTTTCACTTTCTCTGGGGGGATGAATCTCTGGAGTTACATGGGTGTAAAACCAGTTTGAGAGAGAAGAATCATGTCATAGGAGCTGAAGAAAGGAAAACGTCTAAATCTCATGAGAGTTAAGTCTAAGCTTTTGCCCTTGCTATTCTTTCTTGCCACTCATTCTTTCAGAAAGGTTGATGGTTGAAAGGTTGAAACACATATTACCGCAATTTGGGAAGATGTGCAGAGAAAGGGCTATTACATGACTACGTTCCTATCCTTTCTCTATAAGCATCCAGTAGTTTTGCTCTAGTTGCAGTGATGTGCACTAACTATATAACAATGTTGTTCAGTGCTTATGCAACCAACTTGCCAACTGTTATGATAAAAGACTTTGTTAGTAATTTAAAACCAGACTGTAAATCAGTAAAAAAATTGTAAAATTCACAAGCAATAATTTTACTTGCAGAGGTATTCACTGGAGGATGGAAAACTTTGTAAAATCCTTAAGCAAGTTTTTCCCTAGATAAACAAGAGACAGGACAAGAGAAGAAAGAATGCAAAATACAAAACTGTTCAAATCTCTTATCTTTCAGATATCCCACATGGTTCCACATGGATCTTGGTGACATTTTCTGCAGAGTCACTCTACTTGGGTGTGGGGCCAGGGCCCGATAACCTGATTTGAGCAACCCTTTATCTAAGCCATTCTATTTGCTGGGTAAGTAATAAATGAGCCATAGAATTGCTGTTTTTAAAAGATAGATTCACCCTACCTTGAGGATGCTAGAGGAGGGTTTTAGCCCTGGGCCTGTTAGCACTTCTGCGGGAGGCTGCATGTGTCCCTTTCAGCTCCATTGCTCTTCCTATATAAGGATGTTTCCACACTGTCCTAGGTGGGCTGAGATAACATAGGAACAATTCTCTGCACAGCTACTCTCCCACAGAACCAGAATAATTAGTGTAGATGGTCCTCTACACCGCTTCTGTTGGGCAAAAGAGTCACTTGAAGACATCTAGTCAACAGTTCTGCCCCCTCTGAGACTGTCTATTTCCTTCACTATTCCCTCCAAATCATTATTTTTCCCTTCAGGGGACTGAATCATGGCACCCTGCCTATGTCCTTGTTAAGATCTCAGCTAGAAAAATGCCTTTGCTTAAGAAAATAACATCATGAGAAAGGCCATGGCAACACAAACACTTATTTTGCCAGAACACATTTATACTGGATGGGTGGGTAGTTCAGATGGCCATGAACACTTAATAAAGCTCATTTTTCTAGTAATTCCCCAGGGCACTTTCTTTTTCCTTCTAAACTATTATAAAGAGACAGACATTTTAGTGGAAACTTCCAGATTTAAAATAAACATGATTACCTTCTTCTCATAATTTTTTCCTGTCACCTCAGCAATTTAGGGAGGACAGTTTCTAGTCTAAATAAATCAGACGTTACTAACTTTCCGACTCTTTAGTCTTTTTTATTTTAAAGTTTTATTTTTATATCCAAAGCCTTAATAACAATCTGCAACACATTTACATTCCTGCATTCTTGCCCCTGTTTTGCTGGGTACACAGTATTCCCTCTTTTTCCTTTTTTTTTTCCTCCTTTCCTTTGGTAACATAATCATTCCTGATTTTTCCAGATTTGAGCACAGAGAAATGTTTTCAGACTGCAGTTAGTGCTTAAACAACAACAACAAAAGGCCTCTGGCCTTCTGGCATGCATTTTAAACATTAAACCAAATGCAGAAATGAACAACATGAAATCTAGGATGCGGAAGTCAAAGCTGTCTAAGAAATTTCACAGATTCAGAGAATTTAAAGCCAGAAGAAATGACCAGGTCTCTTAGCTTGACTCCTGTTTGTCAAGGCCAATACATTTTATATATTTATTCCTATACTAAAACCCAAACTTCATTTAACTAAAGTATTACTTCCAGAAAAACATAGAAGTTTGACATGAGAACATCAAGAAATAGAAAATCATCAAATCAGCCACTTCCCCTGGTTCTGATTAATCACACACACCATTAGAACATGTACCTAAGCTCTCATTTAAAGTTGCTGACTTCAACCTACAGCCCTTAGATTTAATTTCTTCTCTTTCTGTGCCATTAAAGAGTCTTTATGTCCCTGATAATGTTGCACAGAGAAACTCCTTATGAACGCATCCAGCCACCCTTGCTCTGCTTTTGGACAAACTAAACACCCAACAAGCTCCTAGCAACTGCAGTTTAATGAGAAACCTGCGCTGACCTAATGTCTCCCTGCCTCTTCACAGGGGTGGCCTTGCTTCCTTTCTCTTCTTACTGGGCACCTGTTCTTACTCCTTCCCTGTGCTGAGTTTGAACTGTACAAGGAGATCAGTGAATCCTGTCTAGCTGAAAAAACAAAACAAAACAAAAACCTATCCCACCTCCAGTAACCCACCTCTCCTGAAAACAGGAATAACTTCCTCTGAGATTAATGATATGAATCAGGTTATTGTGTGATCAGACAGGTGGAGGAGAGGAAAACGTGCCTGCAAGGCCATCAGCAGCAGTAAGTCAAGGGCAGAGAGGAGAAGGCAGAAGAGTTCAGGTATATTGTGCAGCTGTACCATAAGACTCGCGCTGCAAGTTTATTTTCTCTGGCCTTGAAATAGTGTGAAATTGCATTTGTTTGAAACAATGTATTTTGCATAAAACATACTAGCTTTCTCATAGATCTGCTCAAGCTATATCTATTCATGCCCTCCAACTACTGTGTTGGGTTTCATTACAGTTGTCTCAGTAGCACTAGGCTTTTCTTGATAGGCTACATCATTTCCTCTTCTATCAGCCTCTCTGAAACATTTCCAAGGCTATTCCACTTCCCAGCAGACCAACAGCTAACCAATCTCTGGCTTTCAAAACTCCAAAGCATGCCCAGGGCTTAAAACACTCTCTGCAGGCTATGGTTGGAGTGACTGCTCTCGAGTTTACACTTTACCCTTTATAAAGTGCCTAGTAGGTATACAAACATTACATCAATGTTAAAAACATTTCTATTTTTAATTTGGATAACCCTAGAATTATGCAGATTTAAGCAAACATGGTAAATTAAAATGTGTATTTGTTGATTCAGTTTCCTCACTATCTTAAATCGCTTTTTAAAATAGATGCCCTTTCATCTAGAGAGACTTAGAATCTCTCTTACAGCTCTAGCTGTAGGGTCTACTCTGTCCAGCTCTCTTCCTCTCATCTTTGTTGACATTGCAGCTGACTCAGACCCCTCATCCTGTGTGAATCAACCTTATCCACTGCAAAGTCCATTTCTTAGTCTAGTATCTTTATCCTTGAGGATCTTTCATCTTATATACCCATTGATAGCCTTTGGCTTCTTTGGTTTTGTTAAGTTTCATTCTCCTATAAAAACACTTAAGAGTAAAAGGTTCGCTAACCTCATTAATATACTAGCTGTTTGGTCGAACTATCAGAATAGAACAAAGGAATCACCATTTTTTCTAATTGCCAGGTACAAAGATTTTCTTTTTTTTAGTAAATGGGGATACATGATCACAAACAAGCATTAACAGTACAGCAGTGTCACCTAAACACCTCCTGCCTCCAAAAGGCAATAGTTTTGTTCCATAGATAACATCCCTTCAACTATCACACATAAAAAATTGATCAGTATAATCTTTTATCAGCTTGAGAATTATGAAAATAGATGGAAAAACCCATCTGCAAAATCACTTAGCTCCTGATTCTACAAGTATGTGCAAAACCTGTTCATGAATTGGTTGGGGTGCACACAGCTTAGGGAGTACATCGCTTCAGACACTATCTGAGGGGAGGCCTGGTAAAGGTAGCTCTGCTTCCCTATTCTGTGTCTTATCGCTCTTGTTGGATAAGATCAGCTGTATTTTACCTGTTTCAAGGTTCATGTTCATCATATGGTAGGCTGGATGTTCAAGGTTCATCATATGTTAGGCTGGATACGACATACTTTTCCTTCAGTCTATCAGCATTTGATTCAACTACAAAGATAAAAATGCCTGCCACTCTGAGGGAAACAAATAGCAAGTTGCTTTGTCCTATTCAAAACAGAGGAAAAAAAACGTTATTTTAAAAGATACTCAGGTTGAAATGTCAGAAAATTTGGCTTTGACCTACTGTGAGTAGATGAAGCAAGTAATGAAAAGGTTGGCAGAACAAACATGGGCACGCAATGGAGAAAATACAGTCTTGGCACTGAGACGGTCTTTGTGACCTATGGGAGGGATATGCAAAGTCATTCTGCAGGGAAGACTGCAGAAGACTGCCAAGTTCCATGTTTAATGACCGCTGTCTAAATTTAAGACTATATGAATAGTCTTAAGAGAATCACACTGATATCAGTGAGATGCTGGCATTGAGTTGAAGGGGATGAACTCTCCTTTTGCACTGTGGTAACTAACTCAGGCTGTTACCATTATTGCTTCTCAGTTGGGCTAACATTCCCAACTTGGATGTCACTGTTATTTCCTCACTTTCATGTTCTTCTTTCCAATTTTCCTTTTGCTGCTATTTTCTCTCTGATCCCTCTTATGCCTTTCCTTCCCTTCCCTTGAAGCTTTTCTCTCTAATAATTCCTAATTCCACACATGCTTAATTCTAATTGCTTCAAAAAAAAAGATTTGCTAATCACTGCCAATTATGCCGTTAGATTTTAGAGTTAATTGTTCAGAGACAACTAATGTTACGCAGAATACTATTTCAAGATGCCTATTTGTAGAGTTCCAGAAAAAATGCTGTAAAAATTTACAATGAGTTCATGTTTAGAATATTATAATGGATTTTTTTCTCCCCAGAGAACATGATGGGTGTAACCACTGAAGCACAAGCTATTCCACAATAACTACTTTTTAACGCCTCCTCCTTGTAAGTTTTAGAATAGTTCACAAATAGCTTATGGCATGAGAGATGTGTCAGTCAATTTCCTTGTGCAGACAAAAGCTTTTGTAAACAGGACAGCTCAGCACATGGCCTATTTTAAGGGAAGTTTGAAATCTGCAGGAACTAGATATACCACAGGTTTATGGAGTGCACCAGCTGGGGAAAGGGAGAAGACTGCACAAACTCAGATAGGTATTTTCTCATCTCTATCATCCACATTGTTGGCTCTTTTCTGTTCTTAATTGTTGTATTATGATCTTTCTGGCATCCAGCTCTTTGTTCTAATGATCAAACTAGACTAACATTTTTTTGAGGTCACAATGATAATATGATATTCCCTTTGAAGGGATTCAGTAAACAGAATACAGCAGTTATGCATTACGATATTATCAGAACCTTAATGTGGTCTTTTGGCAACATAATCACTGAAAAAACATTAACTGTTTTTAAAAACTTTAAATATCTAGAGGGTAGAAGAACCATCAGTAATAACCAGAATAGTTTTATAAAGCACAAAGCTCACACACTTTCCTTTCTGGAGCGCATTGGGTATTACTAAAAGAAGCACAGCTATTGAGTGGCTCCTTTAAAGGGTAGCATTCTTCCTAAGCAGCCTTTCCTGTCTAAAATGACATCCAGAAGCAGCTTCCCAAATAACTAATATAACTCTGCCTCACTGAGAGGCCTGGTAAGCACCTGATTTTTCCTGGTTGCCCTTGGCTACTCGGATTACAACTGCTGAGGGTGATTCACTGCAGTGTTCTCAGGCACCTATCTGGAGATCAGTAGAACCATGTTTTGGCAGTATTTGCTCCTTTTCCTGGACTACAAGGAGATCCTAGAAAACCAGCTTAGATTTAGGCAACCATCTTTCTAATCATCTAAAGTTAGATTAGATAAGTTTCTGTGCCCAAAGCCTGTCCTACATTTGGAATACATACATGCTAGATGTAATAATGGACATTAGGATTCAAGTGAATCACTGGATGCTTCTACAGAATATCACACTATCAGACCAGATTTGGACAGACATTAAAAAATGTGGAGGTGGATTAATGAACAGCAACCTTCAGACCACTGATAAATTTTTATATCTTAGTGTCAGGACCTCAATTCTGCTAATGTTTAAGCTCATCCTTTAATTTTAGCATATGATTGCCCCACTAACATCATTTTGGTGAGCGTTGTCTTTGTTGAAATCAAGCCAGGCAATTTTAAATTTGTTAGGTCACAGTCTTGATGAACATCCTTGATAAACATGTGGAGAATCCATAAAAAATATGCTAATAAAATTTGTCAGTGCTACTAAGCAGTATCGTTATGAAAATGTGAGGACAGTGAAAATAATAAGAACTGTTCTTTGCATTTTCACAAAGCTTTTTAAGTGAATGTGCCCAATACTTTATGAATATGAGTTCAGCCTCACATTACTGTAAAGATAATTATATAGGAACTCCAAATTACTGATAAGAAAACTGGCCTATGAGTAAATGAATGATTAGTGAAAGATTACTTGTGGAACAGGTATGGCAGTGAGTACGAATGACAGCCTGGATGGAAATTGTGGCCTGACTGACATGAGCGCTGCAATGGGGAAACTTCAGAGCTTGAACTGTGAGACTGATCTGTATATCTGTACACAGTCTATGAAAAAGCATAGCCACTGCAGGGTGACTGAGGTTAAAAAACAGGGCTAGCTCTAGATACAGGAAAAATAGGCAAACAACTGTGATCAACATGGCTTTCAACACTCAAACTTCCATTTGACCATATTGGTACCCTAGAAAACCAGACTGGCAACTCCTCCTGAGAGAGTGAGTGCAATATGTACAATATGTGGGTCAGTGACTTTTGCTGTAGACCAGGAAAGAGGTAGTTTGTCACAGAAATACGTGTTGCTGCTCCCGGTGTGACCTCTTTGTCCTCTGACCTTACATGTCCCAGGGTAGCAGAAGCCATCTACTTCACTCAGGCATGGCCCCAACTCTGCTTTGACCCCAGGCTTTTCTCCACAGGGGAGCAAAATTCTCTTCTGTCTGTTTGATAAGTAGCCATTAATCTGTGCTCATGTTATTATGTTACACTACACGGAAGACAAAGCCAGTTGAACTGCTTGGCCAGTCACTATAAAATTCATCTTTCTTTCTATCTCAAAGCTATCCACAGAAGCAAAAAATGACAATGTGAATAGGTAATACAGGAAAAAAAATCTGGCTTACAAATGCTGAGAAATTATATCTGAATTTACCATGTGAAATGATGGGGAAAAGACAATATAAATTACGTGTTTGTGTCCTTTAGGCATACATAATAATAATATAATAATATAAAATATTTACAGTATGAAAGTGTGTGATTCTAAATAGCAGAGAAAACTTCTCTGCATAATTTTGGAACAATATCTCAGTAATAGATATATCTCCACATAAAAATTGAATATTGGAAATTATAGCCCTAATAATTGTACAGTTTATAAAATCAGAACTGCAGAGAACTACGATAAGAGACAGATCTCTTTCTTCTCTGACCTTTGCGATCACATCTAAATCTTGCTCCTGTCCATAGAAAGAATGTCTGAAGCAGAATTGACACAGACCGGAGCATTTTCAATTTAAACACTAGATGGCTCTATTGTTGCTTGTTTTCGGCATAATTTCTTAAACTCGCACCAGTTTTGAAGAGTAAGTAGATACAATTCAGAGAAACACACCCCATTTACAGTCAAAAGAGACTAAGAAATGTCTTTACAGAAGAGCATCTTTTGTGGATGAACACCAAGAACCATGGCTATTATAAAAAGAAAATAAATTTGCTTCAGCTTTTGATCAATCTGGAGTTGGCAGCCATTGCCGTGGGCACAAAGGTAAAGGCTTTCAGTTTCTCTCCTATGTTTCATAGAACATTCACAACTAACTCTGCCCACAGGATGTCTATGTGGTGACTTGGGATTGGAGAAGTGAAGCTGATGGACTTTGGCTCCAAGCTTGGAGTGTGCAATGAAGCTCCGAGCTCGTTCACTACCATAAGGTTTTGTGAGTCAAGAATAGACATGATTAAAATGGAACTGCACTCACTGTGTTGCACTGACCACCGGTGACAATCAGTTAGGACAGTCTACATAGCATCTCCAGGTCATGAAGATCCTAAGGCAGCACAGGTGGGGCACAGCAGGGAAAGGATTGCTGTGTTTCGCACCATATACTCAGCTGAATACTAATATTTCTGTTTGATTTTCCTTTCAAGGATGTCTGGGTATTAGCAATGAAAGAAAAAAGAAAGAGGCATGAAAGTGTATGAAGGTGTATGATCACAAATGTGTAAGTATCAGAGCAAAAACCCTAAGCAGAAAACTGCTCACCAGTGCTTGAAGGCATTCAGTAAATTTCAGAACATTCAAGGAGGAAAAGAGCTAAAAGAAAGAAAAGACAGCAAAATAAAATAACTGTCCAAGGACAACAAATGGAAAAAGAGAAGGGATGTTGGAGCTGCAGGATATGAATAGGTAGAGAGGGAAGTGAGTGGGGCATTAAGCACAGCAGTCCTTGCAGTGCCTACTGCTCTGTGAAAGCATCCCAAGAGGTAGTGGACACCATCTGAAATGTTCCAGTTAGACACATGAAAGGACATACAGACAGAAACACGCCCACAGCTCTTGGGATGCCCTGGTGTCTGCTAGAGACAGAATATTCCCTTTCTCCTTTCTCACCCTTACAGTGCTTCGTATGTTCTTATGTGACATGGAAATCTATCTTTGCACATGGACTTGGAAAGCAGATCCTCTGCTTTTGAGAGTAGCTGAAATATAAAGCTTGAAATATAAAGAATTTAATTTTCCTTTGTTTGTATTGGATTCAGTTCATTCAGTGAACGTACTACAAATCAGGAAAGTCTTTCTTTGACCCTCAGAAAAGGGCATAAAGATCACTTAGATGTGGATTGCCTTTCTGAAGAGAAGTAAACGTCTTCTAGGTCATGGAAGAGAAAATTGCCTAACTGGGAAAAAAATGTCAGTGGCAAACAGGGCATAAAGGCAGTTTGGAACCTGATATATATATATGTAATAAAATAAATACAGCTTTTCCCTTCTTTTAATTTATATGGACTAATGGTACAAATAAAGAAATATAGAACAGGAACAAATTATGTTACATAAGGTGAAATCTGCATTCCTTGCATAACTGCTGTTTACATAATATCAGCAAGGTCACAAGTGTGAGTGGGAAAAGCCGGCAAGGAGTGCAGACACTGTGAACAGCAGGTGGTGCAGGAGACCTCTCGGTCCTGGCGCTCGGGATGAGCGCAGCAAATGCAACAGCCGGCCATGTAGAGCGGCACGCATGGCACAGCCTAACCTTTCAAAAGGTAGCCTCACATTTCCCTCTTGGTAAATCACTACAATAAATAAAATACATTATTTTCTATTACCTATAGGATGGAAAAAGACATAAAATTTTACAAGCTGCAGATTGCCCTACTCCATATTTTAGGTGAGTTGTATAGTTATTTGGCATACAAGCATAGCCACAGCAATTTTCAGCCTGGGCAGGGTAGAGTTGAAATAATGAAGCAAAATTTAATTTTTCAGGTGAATTTTTAAGTTTCCAATATGCAAATAAAAATGTGGAGGTCTGGATTTCTTAGCTACTGTGTCTGCTGGCCATTGTGCAGACAGCCTACAGAGGCTTTATTTCAGTTGTAAACGGCTGTTAAAAATCCTCTTGTACAAGTGACTGCATGGCTTTAGTGGCTTCAAAACTTCACTCCCCCCTGGAAAAGCAGGAAATCAGGTACAGACTGAGGTTGCTCTGGAAGCAAGCAAGGCTGCAGTTCAGCAGCGTCTAACCATGGGTTTATAAGAAGCTATGTAAGGTTCATAGAGATGATGTCTAAACTTTATCTTGCACTTTCCAGTTTCTGGGCACAGCTATGTGCACCACCTGCATCTCACTGATATCTCCTACTTAGAATGAAATTTCAGACTTTAGTGACTAAATAATCTGGATGCAAAGCACTCTCAATATCATAGATCAAAGATCACCTTCAACAGTCACATACAAATAATACAAATGCCAAACTGAGTATCACTTAATGAGGCTATCTGCACTTCTGCTGCAAACATATGTCAACCAATTTTAAACATGCTTTTCAATATTGTTTCCTGCAGAAATCAGATAATTAAGAATATTTTTTATTTTAGAGGTTTCTAAGCCAGAGCACAGAGTTCTTTCCTCTTTGTGAGTGGCAAATATGCTGTTGCATTATTTATCACATACTGGCAATGCCTAGTTTATAAGACAGTTCCTTGCTGAATATTTTATTTTATATGCATGCTGACTTAATAAAATTCCCTCTAAAACAAAGCTGAGCGAAATGGCACAGTACACCAGAGCAGCAGTTAGAAATGGTTTCATCTGGATATCAGATGGTACCAGATAGCTTCCATAAAACTCTGCCTTTTATGAATCAGATTAAAGATTATTCAGCAATACATAGAGGTTTGTCTAATATAGTCAAATCACTCCTTAAAATATGCAAAATTTGAATTATTTATAACTTGGAAGCAAGGCAGTCTTTTACTAAGGGTAAATACTTGCAAAGTCTAAGCAAAATAGGTTTAAAATAAACTGCTTTTAAACTAGCATTTTCACTGTCCTGTTGTGAGAAAATAAAGCCAGTAAAGAATCCGCCAACTGGTTGAGAAAGAAACCTTTCTAAATATCTGAACAACTTACAGTTCAATACACAACAAAGCATCCCATTTTGCTTGTAAAACTTTCTTGTGTAAACTTGCTACTTCTATTTATAAACCCATGGAAAACTTCTGTTATGTTGTCTGAGACAGAGAGTATTAGTATAGTACAGATGAAACCCTATTTCATTTTTAAAGTACTGATTCAACACTCACATGCTTCTGTGATTTCTATAGTTCTCACTCTCGTTTTGATTTTTCAACAACAATTTGCATACTCTGTGTATTTTGTAATGATGTCCTACAGAACAATTATACTTGCAAGCATTATTTCTGAGAATTTTAATTGACTGGAATGAAAGAGAAAAAGGATTCCAAACTAAATGTAAGATCTAGTATCAGTACAAACATTTTTTAAAATCCTGAAGTTACCTATGGGTTTTTTGAACACTTATATTTATCATAGCCACATTTTACACATGGTTAGGTGTATCCTGTATGTATATATTCCTAACACTACTGTCTTTAAAATTAGCCTGATCAGCTTTCTTCCTCTTTGTGCCTCTCCAGACTGCTTTTTCTAGAATGACTTTGAGCAGTCTCTAAAGCATAGAGAACTTGCAGCTTTAGTCGGAGTAGGAACTAATTTTTTAGATTTAGGAATCTAGCTTTACTCAATAGAGAAAAATCCAAGTATCTGTACTCAGAGTTCATACCTGAATCTAATTCAAATATAGTATTGAATACTCATAAATGCTCATATATCCTTCTTCTTTCAAAAGCAACAGATCAGATAATGCCTTTTGATTTGCTGGCTTTGTGAAACGCACACGTGATTTGCTTAGTATCTCAATCAGTTAGTGAACTCATCTTTTTCCCCTTTTCAGTCACTATGATTTTCATATATAGTTTTATTTAAAATGTTGATCAGTATTTCCTGACAGTAGAGAGTTTTTGAGAATGCAGTCCAATTACATTTCATATTTAGCACAAGCTTCCTGCCTGCTTTGGGAAGCTCTCATTTTTAATTGTGCTTTTGCTTTTGGTGTTGGAATATTAGTTATACTTTGGTACAAAAAAGTAATTGTGCCTAGCACACCACTAATTGCACTGCTTAAAGATCTCGAAAGCACATAATAAGTCAAGTATTGCTTGGATGTCACTAATGAGTCTATTAAAGACTGAAATATTTCACTCGACCCATTAGTTGTTTTGTTGTTAGGAATATCACAGTGGATAATAGGAATCTATTAAAAAATAAAAAACCATTAGCTTTCAATGCAGTGTTGGAATCAAAGCTGCCTATTTAAAACAGCTGAAACAATTTGAAGTGATAATGAGAAAACTTCCCAATTTTTATGAATGTGCATTCCAGCTTTAGGCATCTTCTGGATTTTTTTTTTCCTGAAAGTAAATATTAATAACATAAAATGCATCAACAGGATTGTCTTTATCTTACTTTCATTGGATGTTGACCTGCAAGCGAATCTTTAAAGCTTTTCCTGACTTTCTTTTTGTCACAATGCCAGACTGCCTGTGAAAGAGCAGTCCAAATATCAACACTGCAATTAATTATGAGCTTATTATTATCACCAAAAGATAAATCTCTAAAGTAAGACTTAAAGTAGATTGAAAGTATGATAGAAATACATCATTTAAAGACTATAAAGAAATGTAAATAGTTGTAATTGTGGTGCAAAAGGTAGAGTTACTTTCTTGTATAACAAAATTTAAGACATACAAAGAAACACATTTTTACACATTGCAAAATTTACCTGCAGGAGCTTTTACTATGCAAAAGCAGTGAATCAAAAAAACTAGATGTTTTCAGAAAGTGCTCATATTTTATATCAGTAATTGGAATATATAAAATCAATCTGGAGATGCAATAAGATGAATCAAAGCATTAACTAACTACTAACCGGGCTGACAAAAAGGCTTCTTTAGAGCTTCTTTAGTGTTTAACAAAGTGCTGCCTGACATCAATGGGACGTTCTTTGTTCAATGGCAATTATCGTCGTAAAAATGCTGTTTCACAGCTGTTAGATGAAAAGTCTTGTTTTCACTTTCCAAAGATACATGTAAACTGCTTATTATGAGACCTGAGACAGGACATAAACTAGCCATAGTTCAAAATCAGCCCAATGTATATTCTGAACACTATTTGCATAACTACCAATCATAGTAATTGCTTTTGCAAAATGTGAGAGCATCATATTTTCTCAGAGTATCACCTCGCCAATTTATTAGCATGACCCTGCTCTGACAATCCATTCACTATTTTGCAATAGCTCTTTCTTGATGCTCAAGTTGCTCCTATAGTTGTGTTTACTAGTTATGATCTTGGCTTCTTTAAAACTTTCCAGCACGTTAGCCTCGTACAAAAGCAAAGCTCCTTTAAACATGATCATTTAGAACAAGTGACCTAGGTTTTTATGGATTTACATTTCATTGCTAATAGAAGCTTTTGCTCTATTAAGACGTATTTTTTAAGGTTTCCCTTCCATGCAAATCCTCAGGTGTACAAACTGCAGCCTTTTATTCCCTTGAGGCATACAGAGCTGCCTGTTGTCATAAAAGAAAGCTGTAGAAACTCACTTATCTTTGAGTAACGGTAGGCAGAAAGCCCACAAAAGCATGACAGGAAGCTGTCACAAGCTCTTGCGTCCAGAAGTTAGAACTGACAGGAATTAATTGTAAAGACAAGACCCATTTGTCAAACTGAGGACAAAAGTCCAAGAAGCCACAGAATTCCTGAGTCTAACAGGCAGGGCACAGTTTTGATTAGAGGGCTGACTAAGAGCCCATACTGCAAGGTAAACTGGCATGGGAAGTCAGCAAGTCTGGACAAGTTTAGGGAGGCAACTTGGGGAACAACTAGGTGAACAGGAAGAAATAAGCAGGACTAACATGTCAGCAGTCAATGAGTGTACTGAACGTCCAAGAACAACAGGTGTCCTTTCCTCATTTATCACATGGGCAGGGCAAACATGAGTCAGACTTACAGACACAGTATGTAGTTTCCTGGGTGGCAGATGGTTTGTCTGGGAGTAGCCGGACGGCAGCTGATGAAAGCATTCAGAGTTACTGTGGAAGAAACATGCACACTGCATGAGTCTCTTATTCCAAACTAAGAGAAGAAGCAAAGTCTGTTTTTTTTTTTTAGTGTCATTCTTTTAAAGTATGGCTGAATCATTTACAGACCCTAGGGGTTGGTAGTTCCATGTCTTATACCCTTATTATTACCCACAATAGCTGTGGCCCTAATTCTTATCTTCTTAACCTATTCTTTTATAAGCCCCATAGTACATTAAGGTGACCATCTGACACTAGTCAAAACATCTGGTCTTCTTTCTAACTCAGACCTTGTACAGTTATCTTTATTTCCATTTTGTCACCAAATGTGTGGTATAAAGGTTTTTCTGAAGCAAGGGAAAAAAAAAAAAGAACTTGAGCTATATGGCGTATTTCCTCATTTAAAAAGCTGCACTAGCCACAGAAATATCCCTCTCATGTTTTGTTTCCCTGTTCCGTAAACATACTCTTTTATTTAAATGCCTGAGGATTAGAATCCAGGTGTTGTAACCCAAACTTACCACAAAAGACCGCTAACTATTTCAGATTCAGGGGCTGGAACCTCTCAAACTAGGGACAAATTATTTTGCATGTTAATTACCTCATTTCTGCAGAGTCATGATTCTTTTGACCTTCAGCAATGTCCTTCAAAAGTAATTTCTTTATCCTAACAAAGGCATTTGCCTCTGACATGGCACCATCTGGAACACCCAGGAAATGTGGAAATGTGGGTGTTCATATAACCAGAATGGTACCGGATTCCTAGCAGTTAATTACGTTGGCATCTTTACTTGACAAGTTAATTTTTTAACTGTGTTTTAACATACACCACCACTCAAAACCAGCCTCTAGGCTTAAGGACAGACATGACTGAAAGGACGTTTGCTAGGGATACATCGCCAACAAACTTACGTATCAGGTGTCATCTTTGCCTCGACCTGAGGGCGTTTCAAGAGAAAGTTTCCTGCCTTAACGTGCTTTTTGGGGAGGAGTCTCCGACCAGGCGCATGCCGAGGTGGCCCTCACCGGGCCGAGGCCGGCGGCCCGCCCAGGCTAGCGCCCTCCGCGCCTCTGGGGAGCCATGTGACAGCGGGACTTTTGTCTTGAAGCCTCCGGAGGGACGCGGCCGCCGCGGCGCAGGGGACGGCGGCCCGCCCGGATCCTCCTGCTCCCCGAGAGGCGGCGGAGTCGCGTCCCCCCCGCGGCGGGAGGCGCCTTGCCCCGCCCGGGCCCGCTCTGCTCCCGTGGCCGTAGGTAGCGCGGCGGGGACGACGGAGCCTGAAGCCGGGCGGCCTCCCCCGTCCCGAGAGGGAACGCGCTCGTCCCGGCCGGTCCCGACCCGGGGCATCTCTGCACTGAGGTACGAACGGGGCGCGCGCCTCCCCCCCGCCCTCACAGGGAGACCGTTAACGGCTCCTCGCGCGCCAACCGCCGCGGGGCTCGCAGCCGCGCCCTGAGGCGGGGCCGGACCGCGGCGGGGGGCGCCCCGCTCGCTGGCAGCGCCGCGACCCCCGCCCCCTCCTCCGTGCCCGGCCGCGGGCTGCGATGATGCCGCCCCGCCAGCAGCTGTCTGCCCGGCCGTGGGCCATAAAGGGCTGGGGCCAGGGCGGCACTGCGGTATTGGAGCTGCCGGCGGGTGCATGCGGCAGCGGCTCCTCCCTCCTTAACGGCCGGCTCCCGCGGGCTGCTCCGCAGCCGCCGCCGCAGCATGGCTCTCCCCGCGGCGCCCGGTAAGTACCGGCCCGGGCGCCGCGACCTTGGCTGCTGCCAGCGGGCTCTGCCGCCCGCCCGGAGCGGTGGCGGCGGCGGCGCCGGCGCCTTCCAGCGGCGCGTGCTCATTAGCTATGCAAGGCCGTTAAGCGCCGGCCCGTAGCTGCGCCGGGAATGAGGAGCCCGGCACCTTCCCCAGCGAGGCTGCCGGGCGGCAGCTCCCTCTGTCTCCACCGAGGGGCCTTCCTCCGAGGGAGAAAGACTCGGGGAAGGCCCCATTGGTTGCGCGGTGTTAAGACCCTGTTTCCCAACCCGCTGACGTGCCTCTCTAGGCACCCACCTTGTGGGGTGAGGGTCTGCACCCCTACAGTGGGATGGGAGCCTCATCCCTTCCCAGTTGGGATGGTACTGCTTGTGTGAGTATTACATGAGTGTGTCTCACAACTGTTTAAGGTTATTAAACCTAAATCCAACCTGGAAAACCGCTCAGCCAGTGCTAAACTCAGCGCGACTTCCCCAGTCAGCCAATACTAATAAAAGATTTAACTGCTGATTTAGCAGCAGAAGATGCACTTCTAGCTGCACTTCACTCAGACTGTGAGCACGCTTAATGTATTTGAATTACTGATTAGAAACACTGTTTTGCCACTAGCTGGAGAGGCAGACGAGGTCCTTGCTGCTGGCACCTCTGTGTTGGTTAGTGTTGTTGACAACTCTGCTCACTGAGGTCAGTGGAAAGAGTCCCATGACTTCATTGAGGTTTGAAATTGAGAAACTAGTCTAATTTTGCTTCTAAGACATTGTGGTGTGTTGTTTCTGACTTTTAAGTAAGCAGGTATGTGTTTGTATGTCCGTTGTGTGGCTATACTTCATTTTATGAAGAATTAATATTAACTACAAAGCAAATACTCTCTAAGCAGAAAAACTGAATGGGTTCATTGAAGTCTGAAGTTTTGTCTACTGGACTTTTGATTGTTGGCAAAATAAGAACACAAAATAATGTAGGTGATAGCTAAATTGCCATATTTCTCTCATCACTCTTTAGTAGTATAGTTGTGTTTAGAATAAAAGCTGAAGTGTTCTTAAAGCAACTGTGAAAACAGGTGCACATTAGTTAGAATCTTTTAGGCTGACAACAACAGGATCATGTATCAGAAAGATCATGTATCAACACGTGAAAGTTGCAGTGTGCTCAGAGAGATACTGTAAGGGGGGCGCTGATAAGTTATGCCTTAGGGGTAGTTGAGACCCGCATGACCTATGCTGATTTTTAGCATACAGCAAGTTATTTAAATAAATACCATCTTACAAAATATGTTTGTATTTCTTGAAGCTAAAAAGGATTCTGAAATGCCAATTTGGGAGCCAGACTTCACACTCTGGCAGTGTTTGCATCCATTTGTTGTGCGATGTTCAGCTCTATTTTTAACTTATGTTAATAAGTATTGCATCCTGTTTGTTAAAAACACTGTCATGTTGAAGGCATGTAAGAAGGCTTTATGGTACATAATAAAAATTGATGGGAACCAATTTGCATGCACTGTATTGTTTTCCTCTCCAGAATACTATCATATGTTTCAAGTTTCAGATTTTATATTGTGTATGAAATGGGATTTAAAGCAATGAAGCTATAAAAGAAACACTAATGATGATATTTGCAGTGGTTCTGCTATAACACCATGGAAATATTTTGTGATTAATGGCTACTTAAATTGAAGTTAATATATATATACAAAAAAAAAACCCCCACCACTAAACCTTAAATCCTTGCCTTTGTTATCTTCTTCAAAGCCACCTAGAAGACCCTCTTCTGCTCATGTTTGAACACTTGGTACTTTTCCAAGCCAGCTGAAAATTTTGTGTCAATATTCTATTTATTCTGCTCTTGCTCTAAGTTCTTAATTTCAACAAGAGTATCAAGAAGAGTCTCTTGCTTCATTTACTTGCGGTTCTAAATATGTCAACTGTCTTCCCTATTAGCCGAGATGCCGAGACAGTTTCCAAAGCTGAGCATCTCTGAGGTCGATGAACAAGTGCGACTTCTAGCAGAGAAGGTATTTGCTAAAGTCCTCCGAGAAGAAGACAGCAAAGATGCCTTGTCACTATTCACCGTTCCTGAAGACTGCCCTATCGGGCAGAAGGAGGCCAAGGAAAGGGAACTGCAAAAGGAGCTGGCGGAACAACAGTCTATAGAAACAGCCAAAAGGTTTGTTCAGTGTTTTCCGCCTTAATGGAAAATAATTTAAAAATAAGTGTAAGTTAGTATTAAAATATCTGCCAAATGACATTCTCTTTGTCTATTACTTCAGGAGAAAAATCAACAGCAGGTACAAGGCACTTCTATGATCTCCTTTAATGCTGTGCAGGTAGCCTGGTAAGGGCCTAGGAGCTCGGATGGGTGAGATCTCCTCAGCTTTATTTACAGCAATAGAATAGATATTGGCTATGCAAGTTTAGCAAACAGCATAGCTAGGTTAAACTCGTACTTTAAGAAGTGAATGGACCTCCAGACTTTTTGATGTAAAGAGTTGAGAGAATCAAGAGAAAAAAAAACCAGAGGGAAACTGTTTTTTCCCTTGAATATACTAGTTTCACTTAAAAAAAGAGAGAGAGAATATTAACACACAGGAAAATGACAGCAGTATGATACCTCTTTTAGTCTTTGTAAAAATAGATGAAAGCAAAGGCCTGACATTTAACACCATGGGAGAGACTGAAAAGTTGTATTGGCATAATGAGGTTATTCATAGGTTTCCTCAGGGATAAAATCTAACCACTATTTAACCATAAAACTCATCTTATTTTCCTAGGTCATAAAACAGGTTTACACAAGTTTAGCTATGGGAAGTGGGATATTATATGTATGTTGTATATGTATGGACAGAAAAATCACTCATCTTTGTCCTACAGAACCAAAGTGAACCTAGAGGCCACTTGCATGAGTAGAGCTTCGGTTGCCTTTGTAGCTGATCCAATGCTATTTTTCGGGAGCTTCATTACCGAGTTCAAAGGTTCTTACAATTAGTTAAGAAAGGATGGAATTTGATAATAGGGTATTATCCACACCCCGATGCATGTTCTTATTTGTCAGAGCATCACAGAAATGCTAAAGGACTTCTAGACAGTATTCCAGCATTCCTTTGTTAACAGCTCATAGTAATGTTTTAAGGTTTGGCATCTAGTTTATATAAAGTTAGGAAACAGAATATGTTCATAGTACATAAGTCATAATGCAGATTATCACCTTATGCTAATTTATTATATGACTGAAATACATTTTTTCAGTTTAAATGTATAGATATTACAAAAAGTCACTTGAGATAATAGAATTATTTCACTAAAATACAGCACATTTCTTTAGCTGTTTTTTCTTAAGGTACACATCTGCCACAGGCTTGCTAAGAAAGGGCAAAAGTTTTAAATATATGAAGCACAGAGGGGAGGCATTGACTTGTATATTGATGCCATGCTACGTTATTACTTTGATAATCCATGGCCATTTACCAAAGTCTCATCAAACACTACCAAAAGAATAACTATATTTGTTCATTCATTTACTCACCTGTTTAACTAAATGATTACATGTGAAATTTTGATGCATAGTCTCATCTGACAACCAGATGAACTTTTAAATGCTGTCTGTTAAAGATTGTGTAATAGCATAACATATAACAACTTACCTTATGTAACATTCACTTATTTCCCTCTGATATTTTGTAAAATTCTGATGCTACCACACCTTAAGAATCAATTCTAAAATGAAATATAGTGATCACTTTTTTTCTATACAATGACTTGCTGAAACAGAATTTCTAAGTAAAACAAAACAGATTTTTATAGCATTTTAGAGTGATTTTTAAATAACTTATGATATGGTGTACTCATGTAGAGCATAAGCACAACCATGAGTTGCATATGCCATGTAAAAGAATAAAAGTACAAATATTTTATGACAAATTTTTCCTGTTGTATGAGTTGGTTTTTTTTATTATTTTGTGAAATTAGTTAGTGATTTCTTTATAAATTGTTTTCTATAGTATTTTATATTTTACACCATGACTTATTAATGCTCTATACGATTAATTCTTAGGAAGAAAAGTTTCAAGATGATTCGATCCCAGTCTTTGTCATTACAAATTCCAGCCCAGGAATGGAAAGCACCGTCAATCAATCCTGTTCTGTCTCCTACAACACCAGTTCTTCCAAGTGCTTTTATGCCAGTCCAAGTGCCATATGATGTACCAGAGTTCCAGAGAGTTTCAATTAGTGGGGACTACTGTGCAGGGGTAAGAAACATTGGTTTGCAAAACAGAATTGAAGTCAAAATTATTTGAAGTTACTTATACTTTTCCTATACGTATATAAATCTGTAAAGTATAATTAGAGATTAAATATATGGGAGGAGAAACATTTTTGTGTGTGTGAACTTTACACATTTTGCTTGGACTCATGTTTTGTTGCCGGCTCTCTGTGGCCATTGGAATGATTGCAGCACATAAGAATCTTATGCTCAAATCATATACATTTTGTTTCTGGAAACCCATTTTCCTTATTACTGGCATAGATTTGGTTTGTGATCAAAAATGCCCTTTTTTGTCAGTATTTATCCAGGCTTTTTTCTTTCAGGTTACAGTTGATGATTATGAACAAGCTGCCAAGAGCCTTGTGAAAGCTCTTCTCATTCGAGAAAAGTACTCGCGTCTTGCCTACCATCGCTTCCCAAGGACAACGTCCCAGTATTTGTGCAGCATGAGAGATGAAAAATGGAAGGTTGAAGATGAAGTGTGTCCAGGTGAATATCCTTATTTTGTTTAATATAGAGTTAAACCTGTATACTGCTGTAGTAAAAGTAAGTTGGCTGTTATAATGTTCTTTTCTGTATGACTTTGCCACTATAATTTATTCTATTAGTAAGTAAAGGAGAATGGCTAATGGACTCAAGCTATAGAGCTTCTGTATGATGTGAAACTTTGAACATTAAAAGTGAAAAATCATTCCTGTTCCTTTTGACATACTAAACCAAAAAGGATTATGGGCACTTCTACACTGTAAATTGAAGCATCATGTAGGTATGATATGACTAGATATGACTGATATGTAGATACGACTGTTAGCAAGCCCCAAGTCAGTAATTTCACAAGCATGGTTCATGCTTACCAGGTCAAGTCTGGAAGCTGTATAGTCATGTTTGCTGGGCACTCTGCCTGGGCTAATAAACTGTTACCTTTCAGCAAGGGTTATTAGGTTGGATGTATTGCTATACCACATGTGCCATAAACCTTATTTGTCACTTAGTTTGGTTGTGTCTTGAAAGCTTTTCTCATGTATTAAACCACACTGCCTATTTTCCTGAGCAGAATAACCTTTTGTATTTACAGACTTATCACTGTAGACAATTCCATATTGTTGTCAATGTATTCTCAGCCATAAACCTGTCCAGAAAGACAATTTTCAAATTAATTACCCTCTAGTTCAGTTGTTGGAAGAGAGGTAATTAACATATCTTCAGCTTTTTGTTATAACAAAAACAAAAGTAAAGAAGACAGTAGGCTGAATGTTCAAGATAGGGAATACTTCGGAACAGATGATAGGCAGGTAATCTCAAGCTATTAGGAAAATAACTTCTTACAGCTGTGATTTTAACCTTAAGGTATGAAATCTCATTACATGATCTTTTAGTTGGCCCTAGTTATGACTGGGTGTTTGTGAATGTTACAGAGAAATATATATCAATTTATAACATAGATATTCAGGTACTCTAGGTGAATACCTGAGTGTGTAGGAGTGCGTAATTTCCTCTTTTACAAACATTGATTTGGTCAGATGTGAGAAACAACGAGTTCTACATTATTTCCTCTTCTACCATGTGTGCATGCGTGGAATATATTCACTATTGGTTGGAGGAAGGCAGTCCTATGTACTGATCCACCTTACTGGAATCCTAGAGGAAGGCAGATGTGAAACAGTAAAACACAGACAACTTTATTCCTGGCCTATGTTTCAATATAAGAACCAGCTGCTTTACTGTGTGCATAAATATAAATTTCCAGAATTATTACAATGAGTCAGAAGATTAAAAGAAAATAATGAAGGTGGCTATGTAATGAACAACTGTTCAAAAATCTTCACTGTACTTTCAACCACCCTACCTATTTTAATTATTCTGGAAACTTCTTTTGAAACTTGTGCCATCAGACATTATGGTGTTCTTTATTACTCTGTGTTTATGCATTGATTCAGAGAACTCTAATATAAGATATTTGAGTTAAGGTCTAATGTCTTAAAGAGACTAGTTAAATATAACCGGTCTGTCCGTCAAATGGAGCTATGCTGTAACAACTTTTTTTAATATTCACTAACTGTGATTTTAATGCAAATGTTAATATTGAGGTTTGTAAAACATAGAAGCAGAAAGTCCTTTCTGTGTGTATGTTTTTGTGTGTGTGTTTAGGTTATTTTTTTCTAAATATTATGTAAATTTATTTACAGATTTTCATTCGCCTCCAGAAGGAAATGAAGATCCTTACAATCTTGATGATGCTCCAGACAATTTGGATTATGTTATCAAGATAAAAGGTGGCATTCCCTTTGTTTATGATAACAAGGAAATGATGGAACTCAATGAGCCTCGGAGTCTCCCATATCCTGACCTGCAGACCTATACCCTTGACCTGAGCCATGTTCTTGCTCTAATTGCAGACGGTCCAACGTATGTTTTACTTTCTTTCTCCCCTCCGCTATTAGGCAGCTCGTTTCATCTGCTTTAATAGTTCTTACTTTTGTGATACTTAATTCCTCATAGTATTAATTCTACAGTCAGGCATATTTTGCCCTTTTCAAGCAGTAATGCATCAAAAAGACCTAAAAGGAAGAAAAATACACAATTTTATTCCATTTCTTGATTTTCTTTACATCAGCTATAACAAAAATGAGAAGCAGTTAATAGAAAAGCAAAAAAACAATTGGCCAAGTATTTCCCCATAAGCCAAATCTGACCTGGACTTAGTCAGTCTTGGAGACTGAAACTTGAACCTCACCTCTTTTTTTTGTTTATTTTTGTTTTGGCTTATGTTGAATATGAGGGCTAGAACAGTTTTCTAGAATACCTTCTTGTCTGCTCTGATTTGGTGCTGCATGAAAAGGAACTCTGCATATTGTACATATTGGAATATAAGATAAACATAAGTTTGGTCTAATTTATTCCAGATGTGAATTAACTCTTTGTACACCACAAAACTGAACAATCACAAGGGTCTCAAGCTTCCCAGAACCATCAGACTCCTGGAAAATCTCCCTAAAATCAGAAATATAACAATTGTAGTTCTGTCACTGTTTTGTCATATGTGTCAATGTCTCTGCCAAGTGGATACGGAAAACTTGAGAATTCAAATTTTAGGTTACGGGTAACACAAATTTTGCTTCCAAGCCAAAGACTGGAAATTTCAGTGTACTTATTTCAATACCAGCAAAAGAAAAAAATCCATCCTAGGAGGGAACAAAGCAGGAAGCTGGACTGTTTATTTTGGATTTTCTGTCTTCCTTCCTGCCATGCATCTGGGAGTCTAACACTTGTAGCATGGCCTCTTCAGCCTGCAGAAGAAAAGACTGAGAGGGGACCTGATTAATGTATATAAATACCTCAAGAGAGGGAGTGAGGAGGATGGGGCTGGCCTCTTCTCAGTGGTGGCCAGCGATAGAACTAGAGGAAACGGCCACAAATTGAGGCACCAAAAGTTCTACAGGAACTTGAGGAAGAACGTCTTAACAGTGAGGGTGACAGAGCACTGGAACAGGCTGCCCAGAGAGGTGGTGGAGTCTCCTTCTCTGGAGATCTTCAAAACCCGCCTGGACATCACCCTGTGCCACATGCTCTAGGGGACCCTGTGTGTGCAGGGGGGTTGGACTAGATGACCTCTACAGGTCCCTTCCAACCCTAGCCATTCTATGATTCTATGAACGCAACCAAGAGAAAAGCACTTTAAAGCCCCCAGGCAAGTGCAAGTCTCCTCAGAACCCTCTCTGGGGTCATGGGTTGATTTAATTCTATGTTCTGCATGCCTCTTGCTTTGATAGCAGCAAAACATGTGGGTTGAACAGACCTGTCCCTTTCCCTAAGCGTTTCTTCAAGAGCAAAGGTCTGTGCTTCTGCCATTCGTTATTGTCAATATTCAAGCTCCAGATTAAAGCTAGCTTAAGTGTGCTTGTTTAGAGTATACCTTGAGTAAATGTATTTCCAGTTTAAGTGTGATGAATTTCAAGAGACATGAATGCTGAGAAGATTAAAGGACAAAAAAAGTGTGTGGGTTTTTTTTTTTTTTTTAAGACTCATACTGTAGACTTCTCGTTTGCAGCATCTGCTAACAACCTTAATAAGGAAAGCAGAAAGAAAAAAAGGGCCTTGGTAGGACATCCTGGGTAACTTAGTCATACTCTCAGTGCAGGCAATCATCTGTTCCTCTTGCTCTAGATTAAGCTACTCCTAGGTGGTTTATACTTCCTGATGAAAACACACAAACCAAAAGCGTTTTTTTCACTAATCCTGTTACATAAGGCCTTCGTACTGTATTGTTTCCTTGATGATGGAAAGCATTTTCCTGTCGTTTGTCTATTATACATTGGGTTGCTTGGAGATCAAGAGCCAATCATTGTTCTATCCTAACTGTCCTTTAAACTGCCAAAATAGCATCTTTACTCCTGGTTTTCTGGTCTCTTGAATAATAGTGTGACTCAACAAAGATATTCTGCAGCAGGCAAATAGGTCTTGTTTAGTATCAGATACAGCAAGATTTTGAATAAGATTTTCAAATCCATTATTGGATTTGTATTCTATTGATGACAAAATGTCAACAAAGAATCAGAAAAAGAGAAGGCTGACTGTTATACTAACAGTGCTACAAAAATACTGCAGCTTTGATAACAATTGACAGATGGTAAAGAGAAAAAGCATGTCATTGTTTAAAAATGGAGTGAGAAACAAAACAGAAGATGAAAGTGAAGCCACAAATATGAATAGGCAAGCAGGAACAAACCCATTATTTCTAAAAGAGCAAAAGAAAGTATTTTGAAAAAAGGTGTTTCTGCATAAGTAGGTTTATAAGGAATCAAAATTGAAATATTCTGATCTTGGCTTCTAGTGACCTTTATGAAATAGGTCTTGTTTACAGATTATTTGCTCTGCAAGATATATTTGATTTTGGAATAGCAGCATATATGCTTTCTCTGGACAAATCACTACTAAAAGAACTGCAGCTTATTTACAGATGCAGTGATAAGGTAGAAAAATTAAAGCATGTAACAGGTATGTATAGCTCTGAAGTTTTACTGATAACTTTGTCCTGAAATTATACTGGATCTTGACTTACATATTTGATTATCAAGATAATCCTCATAACAAGAATGGATTGGTCTTAAGTCTTTATGTTTAGGGTGGGGTTTTTTTATTTTGAAAATAATAGTTTCTTTACAAACTTGAAATGGAAATAGTTTGACATCACAATTAAAGTTTTGATGCTCTTCTCTTTTTCTATTTTTCCTCCAGAAAAACATATTGCCATCGGCGACTTAACTTTTTAGAATCTAAATTCAGTTTACATGAGATGTTAAATGAAATGTCTGAATTTAAAGAACTGAAGAGTAATCCCCATCGAGATTTTTATAATGTGAGAAAGGTAAGTATTAAAGGATTAAAAATATGACACTGTTTTCAGTGAAATTTTCAGTTTTGCTTTCTTTATGTGCAGGGTAGATCAAATGGATGAAGCAGTATATGCCCACCACTCTTGTAGGTCACATTAATTTAAGAATACTTAGGCTTTTCTGCATGGGAACACTCAGGAAAATTAATTTGAGTGTACATAGGTTAAATGAATTGTGTTAAATTCATCTATTTCTTTATTCAGAAGCAAAAGGGCTTAATACTATGTGGATCACTTCAAAGGAATAAAGCAATCAAATCAGGCTTACTGCAATTATGAATGAAAATATCCATATGGATGTCTAATTTAGTTTAATCAACCTAAAGATAGTTCAAATGCGCTTTCCTGCTTCCGTGTAGGTATGTCCTAATAGACTCTATTATGAACAGCTAAAAGTACTTTGGATACATATTTTCAGTATAAAATGCAAATTGTATGTACAAATGCACATGAAATAGAAATAATCTCCTACAGAAAGCAGACCAGTGGTTTCTGCTGCCCTCGGCATCTGCTAAAGAGATCTGTGATACTTGCTCACTTAACGTTTGGGCTGACTTAAGGTTTGAGTTAGATTCTTAGCTGCCTCTGACATTCACTAGATGTAAAGAGTAGTCAGGTAGGGGAATGGAGAAACTGCTTTCATTTCCTGCCTGCTCACACCCCAGGTAGCTGCCTTCTCTTACAAATGTAGGAGGAACATTGTTATGCTGCTTAGATTGCTTCTCTTCCTTCAACTTTAGAGGATGTAACTTTATTGGAGAAAATACTTTAGTTTGACAAGTGAGATTTCTCCAGAAATTAATAGTTCTTGCTGACATTACATTTGTTATTATTGGTACATATGATCATATTTTGGGCCCATTTTGCATTATTTGAATATGCAATTAAAAGAGAAAGTCCTAATCTGGTAACTCAAAAGACTGCTTTAGGGTTTAGGTCAATACTTCTATCTTTCTTTTTATGCTTTGACTTGTTGGTACATTCTGAAAATTTTTAGTGCCCATTGTGCTGGCTGCTAATGTAGGAAGAGTCAGGACAGCTCCAAAGCTGCCTAATGCTTGCTGCTGTTGTACTCACAAAGCCTACTAAATAAACGAGTTCGAATGTCCATCACGACAGTAGGAGCAGATGGGTTGTTAGATAAATTCTAATTAATTTCACACTTTTATCTGCTAAGCGTATGGATAGGAGGAGCTAAAGGCTAATTCATTAAGATAGGACTCAAGTGGCTGCAATTTAATTCCAAACTTGTTGACAGAGTGCTTGTGTAACCTTGGCCAAGATATTAACTCTATGCTATGGTGAGATGTAACACTCCTCTGGCTGACAGAGATGTTATAATAAAATGGTGATTGAGAGCTGTGGACCAGATAGGCACCTAGACAATCCATTTCAGTACTGACACTGTATAAGACTGTACTTTCAAAGTTCAGTTTTTCACTTAAAAGCCAATATAATATTTTTTTTTTATAATTACCTAGTAGTAAATAAGCTAGTCTATAAATGGTTTACTTCTTAAAAGCCCAAGACAAGTATCACTTCCCCTCTATCAGTACCTAAATTCAAGAGTTGGGAGCAACCTTGCTCTGGTGGAGACCATTCCTTCTGTTAGTTATTGCTTAAAAAAATTCTCACTTCTCTGAAGCAGTCACTATAGGAAGTAAAATGAATGAGGGAGTTCCTCTAAGCCCAGAAATAATTTATTTCCATAAAATATTCCACAATTAATATCTGTACTTTAATTCACTAGAAGTGCCTCTTCACTAGTAACAATACCTGCAATTGAAGTTAAAATGTGAAACAGATACTACTACATCCTTTTCTGTTCACGATGTTTCTCTTTCAATCAGTCCTAAATGGTGGGTACTGCTTTTGAGAAAACCAAGGCATTAAATTCACCTTTCGGTGAAATTTTCTAATCCATCCCTGAGGTACCAGTATGGAGACCTGGTTCTATCTTTCTGTTTGTCTAAGCCGCATAACTGACTGAAAGTGCAAAGATTAGATAGTTATGAATGTTTAATATTCTTTCGGGCTGTTGAGTGCAGTGCAGAAAGCTCAGCTCAAAGAACCCTCCCTCACATACTTAGTGCACAAGAGTTAAAAGTTGGCTCTGGGTTAGTGTGCTGCAGAAGTGAGCTCTGTTACTTATTTCATCCATAATCTCTGGCAACCTGAGAGGATCTGAGTAAACTGTGCTCAGCTGTGCCTGGGCTGGAGAAGATGTGGAAGAGCCCAAGTGATGTCGAACTCTGTCTTCCCCTAAGCTTTGCGTTCTCCTATATGGACAGGAAGTGCCCACCTCCTGCGGTGAGCAACATGGAGCCTGTTATGCTCTATTACCACATGTGGATTCTTGTCTGCTCAAATAAATATTTGGATGATTACTAAGATGCAAATTTCCAGCTCCAGCTTGATCAGTGCAAAACTTATCAAAGATGTGTTCTGGCTAAGTCCATTCGTTTAAGTCTTTCATTTCTTAAAAGTATATTTTGCTAATTTCATGGGAGCCTTGCCTTTAATTTAATTTAAATTAATAAATGAGCTCCCTGGAGCCTAGATGAGCTTAAGCATTCTTATAAAACTAGGAAATGTAAAAATATAAAAGGAAAGGAAATAGGAATATTTATCAAGCTTTGATTGTCACATCAGCAAATAATACTGGTTGGGTTTCTGCTGTACCTCTCCAAATGCAGTGAGACATGTTTAGTGATTGAGCTCAGCTGTGTTGTGTCCCACGTTGCAATAGCTGGTTGCTGCTGTGAAATGCCATCTGTTCTACATTATTGTTGCAGCTGATTTTAAAAAATAAAAAGCTAGAAGTTACTTTTTAAAACCAATACTTATTTTCTTTTTTGGTGACACAGGGCTGAAGCATCACTTTTCACCTCTAAGAAACAGTTTCAATACTTCTAGATATACTTCAGTATGCATATACTTCAATACTTCTAAGCTGTACCATTCTCATTTAAAAAAAAAAGAAATTTCATCTACACAACAGAATTAACAAATTACGAGATTGCAAATTTCTGTGTTTGATAGCTCTTTACTGACTTTGAAATTAAACTTCTACATACTAGCCCAAAGTGGCAGTAGGTAAGAAGGAAGACCTTTTTAGGCAGAAAATGTTGCATTATAACAAATCTAGAAATGCAAATAGACACAATACTTGGAAATAGAAGCAAACAGACACGCTAGTAGCGGCCTGTTAGGCATGTTCCCAAAATCTGTAGCTTACTTCATGTACTGTATGAAGAACAAAGTAATAACAGTTTAAAAATGGGACTACTTTGTCTTTTTGCTCGGGAGAAGAAAGGTGACAAGGGTGGCATTTATGACTCTCGCTTGAACTAAATTGGTTCAAGTTATCTATGCAGATGCCTTTCGTAATAAATAGTAAGAACTTATAATTTGTTAGAGGAAAAATTCTTTTCAGAGAGAAGCAGCAGTTTAAAAGACAACTCATTTGTCATGCAAGCAAACAAAAGAAGCAAAGTTGACTCCTCCCGCTCCTGCTTTGTCCTCCAACAGAAGGGAATTCATGTTGCTTTTAAACAATGAGGAAGTGTTTATTTGAAAGACTCATGAATTTCAGTAGCTGAGCCGCCAGTGGAACTATCACATTGTGAAACTAAATAAGCTAGGCTTACCTGGGCTCCCTACAGCTGCTATTCTGTGCTTATGCTTGGCTCTTGCTCAGTGCTTAGCACCTAGGCTGCATCTGCTTACTGCTGTCTCCCTGTCCAATAACGATTAACTAAACCTAGGAGCTGTTAGTGTTTCTGGGGTAAAGGAAGACTTCCTGCTGAATGGCTGTTTCCAAAACAGAAAGCTTCTAATCTGAGTAAGCATATACAATACATACTCATGTTCAAATGTCTCTAAAAATGTTCCGAGGAGCATAATAACATGATCAGCAGAGCTATTTATACTATTTTAAACAAGGCAATGTTCAGCACTGTACTATGCAGTAGCAGTGTAGTTTTCCTTCCACGTCTGTATTTTGGGGCCCAGTTTCTGTCTTGGTCCTTTAGTTATGCTATTAATATTTGTATGGAAATACATTTACCATTAGAAGAATGCATTGACAAAAAACAACCAACCATCAAGTCTTATAATGCAACTATTTGCAAGATTGCAAGCCATCTTTCTTCCTCATGGTCCCTTTTGGATGTGCAAATACCTTTATAAAGCTCTCAAACTGCACCTTGAAAAACAAAATATGTTGCATTTTTGCATTAAAAAGACAGGGTTGCATTTCAACTCCTGTTTCCTTCTTAGGAATATTATCCCTACTTCTATTTTTAAATCTTTAAATGTAGACAACAGAACTAGGTGCATTCTGTCAGCCATGTTGTCTAGAGGCAAAATTATTTCTTATTTCTGCTTTGAAGATCCTTTCTTATTTTGAATGTTTCAGCAGCCCTTTCAGCTATAGTTTTACATAAGACTTTATGGTAAAAAGCTATTTACAAAGACTCCAAATCATCTTTTGCCATTATATAGGACAGAGGTGGTATCTGTGGTGGTTTTTAGCTGGCTTGTGTGAACTGTCATACCCCTATTGTTTTATCACTCTGCAATGTGTATTACAAGCAGACTATGTGTTGATTCCTAAGATTTGATGGGAATGAAAAATCTGCATCAGGATTATGAGTAGCATATTATGATTAAACTTGGAAAAATAGAGGGAAAACTCCCCAAGGAGTTTATGTAATAGTTTTAGTGACCTAAGCTATTCTAGTATTTCAATCACATGAAACTTTTAGACTTTAGAAAATAGATGAGAATTGCAGGTTCTTTCAATCAGAGATGATGGTTATAATGACAGTTTATAACCAGAAAGGCATCATTAATTCATGGATGAAATAAAAGTCTAGGGAGCTTTTTCTAAGAAGTTGTCAAATTTAATCTGAACCCGGATTCCATACTTGCCTTGTACTTAAGTATAATATAACTTTTCAAAAAGCTTTTTTTTTTTCCAGGAAGTTTTTCAATAGGGAGGCTGTTAACTGAGGGCTTATTTGTAATGTAAAAATAAGTAATTCACTCAAAATCTCATGGTGCCAAAACATTTTGACTTGCTTAGATGCTAATTCTTTTGTTATATAAGGAATATTTTAGAATGCTTCAATCGTTTCCTCTGATATAGATACTTTCTAATTTAAGTGTATTGTATACAAGCAATGAAAAGGAATGTTTGTTTTTATTTCAGGTTGATACTCATATCCATGCTGCTGCCTGCATGAACCAGAAACATTTGCTGAGGTTTATTAAGCACACTTACCAAACGGAGCCAGACAGGATTGTTGCAGAGAAAAAAGGCAAGAAGATGACTTTAAAGCAAGTGTTTGAAAGCCTTCACATGGACCCTTATGACCTCACTGTAGACTCTTTAGATGTTCATGCAGTAAGTCTATTATATTACTAAAATAAACGAGAAAAAGCAATATTCTGTGAAGTGTAAAAGGCTGGTTTGTACATTTTTTTTGAATGATAACTTATTAAACCAGAATTTGAACTCCTGCATAGTTTGCATGCTTGAAATAATCTAGCACAGGTTCTTTCTTTCCTGTGCAATTTATGGCTAAATAATTTAATTTATAAGCTACTTCTGTACTTCTAACCATGATTTGGGTTATGATGATTGCCTGTTTTTGACAGGGTCGTCAAACATTTCATCGATTTGATAAATTCAATTCTAAATACAATCCAGTTGGTGCCAGCGAGCTGAGAGACTTGTATTTGAAAACTGAGAACTATATTGGTGGTGAATACTTTGCTCGTATGGTCAAGGTAACAATGTTTGCACTTTCCTAGCTGTGGAGCAAATGGTCTTTGTAAAAGTTTCATAATGTCAGAATGATATCCGCAGTTAATACAGTGGTTATGTGATTAAGTATTAAGGTTGCTCTAACACTTCCTCAGAGAAAGATCTTTGCTAATCAGCCACTGCTGCTTTCTTGACAGTTGCATGAGTTCTAACTGGTGCCTGCGTTCAAAGCAGCATCGTGTGCCATTTCAAACTAATGGAGAGCAGACAGGGCTCACTATTTAGGTAAGATGTAGTCACAAGAGAAGGGAGGGAGCTAGGAAAGCTCCTCTGCATAACCTCTATCTGCACACACATACCCAGGCTTCATATTGTCTTCTTTCAGCAAAAGAATTATTAGTAGTCCTGAGCTGGATGTCATCTCTTTTTATATCTATAGAAGTGCTTGTCTAAAATGGCCTAAGCATTACTGACTACCTTGGAATCTGGGTCAGAGTCTCCACTGCTCTGCATATTTTATGTAATCGTTTACTATAGTATAAAGTAATATCATTCTGATTTACCAATATTAAACATAAGTCTTGCAATACTATTATTAGTAATTGTGCAAGAATCCAGTCCTCTAAATTCTAGTGCTACATTTAATTTTCCTCGAAACAGCAAGCTGTTAACATAGATAAAGTAACTAAAATAAAATAACGGATTAGCAGACAAAAGGTTCCCTTTATCTCTAAAGGGTGACAATGCAGTTATGTCTGGTCTGAGAGAAGCACCAATGATAAATATATTATGCTACTAGCTGTAAACGATCTATAATGACTGTATTAAAGTAAATATATTTATTATTCAATAGGAAGTAGCCTGTGAGCTAGAAGAAAGTAAATACCAGTACACAGAACCCCGGTTATCCATTTACGGGCGGTCTCCAGATGAGTGGCAGAACTTGGCAAAATGGTTCATTAAACATAAAGTTTACTCACCTAACATGCGCTGGATAATTCAGGTTCCCAGAATCTAGTAAGTAAGCAGGAGCTCTTGGTGATTTTAACAGTTTGAAATCATACAAATGAATGTGTTTTAATATCTGATGTTTGTTTAGATGACTTATGAGCTGTCCTGTAGTTCTGTTTGTAAGTAGCAGTTTGGCAATTTTTTTTTTGACAATCACTGCAATTTTTCTAACAATTGAGGAGGTGGCATCTGATTCAAAACTACTGTAAAATATTTTTTAGACCAAAGATACTAAAAAAAAAAAACCCCAGAAGTCACAACAGAGTGAAATTAAGCTGATTTCAAAGGTAAGTTCAAATATAACTTAGTAATGAAAATAGGTCAAATTTGAATTCAGAAAAAAGTGAAAAATGCTCTGCAAAATTTGTATCAACAAATTTCTCCAACATCAGTCGCTAAGCAATTAGTGAGCTTGGTTTTGATCTGCAAACTTAGTATCAATTCTCCTTAATTTTTAAGCACACTCTGGGACTATATCTCCTATGTTAAATGCTCTGTTTTTCTAATACTCTTTCCTATAATAATTGCCAGCCTTGATAACGCTTTATGTTTTGAAATTAAGTACTTGGAATCTGAGCACAAAAATGCTGACATGGTCGCATATATCGCCCCAGAATATGTTTCTCATTAGGGAGCAAGTTTCTCTCCTTTAGTTTCTCATGCAGAAATTTCTTCTGTACAAAATGGGAGCGCAGCTTCAGTTATGCACTTAACAACACACTGAAGTTCTGTACCTCTTTTCTGAGAGCCTCAGAAAATCCAACATAACATTTTATATTCTTTCAGAATAGTTACAACTTTTGAAAACAGGAGCTTCATCACAACCTAGGTCAGCCAGAGTGCCAGGCACTGCAGGAGACAGGGAATAGAGACAATCCCTGTCATGATATAAACCTTTGGATTTCTGAATCTTGGTTGGACTGAAGCCTTAAAATATATACAAAAAGTTAGGAAATATAAAGGTGGGGGAAACATAGCAGTTGATTAAAGAATAAATAGAGTTATGTATTTTTTTTTCCCTCTTCAGTGACATATTTAGGTCAAAAAATATTCTGCCTAGTTTTGGGAAGATGTTGGAGAACATCTTTGTACCTTTGTTTGAGGCAACAATCAATCCCAAACAGCACAAAGAACTGCACCTTTTCCTCAAATATGTAAGTATGTGTGGATCTCCAGTGCCTTACACAAAATAGATCCTCTTCTATACTTAACTTCTTTGTTTGTCAACAGCAAATGCCAGACACTAACAAAACTCTTCTCCGGTTACATATTACTTATTTATATTATTTTTACAACTCTGGTAGACAATTTAGTAAAAGTTCTGGCAAGGTTCTATTGTTAAATGGTTGCCATTTACTTAGAGTAAAATAGCTCGGCAACTATTTGACCACCTAATGATCCTTTCTATAAAGAACGATTAGCAAATCTGCACATGCACTTGTGCAGAGGGGTGTCCTAATCCAGGATGTGTTTTCTGAGCCTGCTTGTTAGGCTGGCCTCCAAAAACAAAGGCAAGTGAAGAGAAACAATATGCAGCTCCTGATATGACTCAAATGAGGCAGGGATGTAGCTGCCAGGGTCCGATAAAACCGAGACGTTTCTGAGTAGGCCACAGATCAGAACTTCAAGGTTTCCTGGGAGCGTCAGGCCTTCAGCTGCTTTCAGGATGACACAGCAAATGAGTTTAAAGGATTATCCTTTGGATCTGAGTGAATTTTAGGGGACTGTTTTCTATAAGAATAAGAAGGCTTTTCTGCATCAGGGCCTAACTGGCTCAAAAGATAGAATACAGGAAACTTATATTTGAATTTCTTTCTTTTTCTTCCCCGCCCCTCCAGTTTTTACTGTTCACTTATCTTCCCATATAATAGGCAAAATGCACCATGTTCATTCTTGTCCTGTATCTACACTTCTGCTGGTTCCTGGAACTAGATTCTGGAACCAGTTTTGTTGTTTGGGCAGCATTCTAGATAAAAAAACATGACTGCCACTGTCTATGCGTTAAAGCAGTGGCATTGCTAGCTTGGGGAAGGAAACAACTTGCAGAAAGAGAAGTTGATGTTTGATAAAAGCAAGCAGTGAAACAAGAGTCAGTAATAACAAAGTTTGCTCCTTGAAAACACCAATTCCTGTGAATATCTTTTCCCACCAGGTGACTGGCTTTGACAGTGTTGATGATGAATCCAAACACAGTGGCCATATGTTCTCTGACAAGAGCCTTAACCCTGACCTCTGGACCAGTGAGAAGAATCCTCCGTACAGCTATTACTTGTATTACATGTATGTCAACATCATGCTGCTGAACAACCTTAGGAGGTAAGTTGTTATTTTCTCTGTAACAGGTCTTCAGAGAGTAATAACCTGTGTCTAGATCATATATCTTTTGAAGCAAAGGTTATTTTGAAGAACTACTGTAAAGAGCCCAAGAGCCCATTCCCATTATGGAATATTTTGAAAATGCTTTTTGCAGAATGAATTCAAATGAAATATTCAGGAACTGTGGAAATATCATATTAACATCTTAGTTTGACATTTATATGTATCTGTTTTGTGAATTCCTTAAATCATAAGAATTTAAACAAAAGAAGGAATTCTAAAAAATTGACTTGGTGACCTTTTCTTTGATTCACAATGATTTTGGAAGTTTAATATGCTCAGAACAGCTTGTCTTGCTAACCCATTATCTCCTGGTATTTTTAGAGAAATGAGAAATTATGCTGTGAGATTTTGGTTTAAGGGCTACTGTCCTTATCAGTCAAAGATATGCAAAAGAGAACATAATTATAAACTGCCCATATAGCTAATTTACTTTGACATGTTTGCTGGGTCATTCAGTTTTACTACTTTAATGAGACAAATGTCTAGGCAAGTAACACAGGCAGTTAGGGTATTAGATGTGATATCATGGGTGTAAAAATACGTTTTGCCATTGGCTCAGTAGAGCCTGAAATTCAACTCCAGCTTGTGCTTCTGACTTCGTGGTTGACTCATAGAGTGATTTGCACAGCTTACTCAATTTGAGGCACAGTGAGTTTATCCATTGATATTAATTACAGTGTCATCTCCTATCTTGTGGGGGGTTGTTTCATTACTATTTGTACTTTTTTTTTTTCTGAGACATTATTATAGAAGTTAAATGGACTATCATTTTAAGAAGTCTTATTCAAGTTTTGAACGTCTCCAGAAACTGCAGGATAGATATTTGTCTACACAGTGTAAGCAAGGTCCACTTTAAATCATAATCCAGCATAATTTTTAATGTTCATGATACAAATATAATAATTCCAGAGATTATAGTGTCAAATATAACAACATAACTAAGATTCATAGATAATCTCTATGCTAAGCAGGCTGCAGTTTCATGCTACACTTAATTTAGTGAGACAGCATCTTGTAACTGCCATGGGCAATGTTAGCTCAGTCTGGGCTACAACTTCCTCTTCTTCCGTCATGCTTGATCTAGGAATTGTATGGCCACAGGTTGCCTTGTTTCACTTAGCTTTTCATCTGCCAATTCCCTGCCCTGAAATGAGTGTGCCAGCTAGTCATTTTGTAGTTAAGCAATTAGTAAACAAGAGGTAAACTGGGGATGAAGTGAGGAAGAGGACCGTAGAAACATGTCAAGTGGAAAGGCATGGGAACAGGGACTTGCCCTTCTCAACACAGCACATTGTTGGCATGTTGAGATTCGATGTAATATCCACCTCTATGAGGAAGACTGTCTTCATTTTAATTAATTTTTTAGTTTCCCATATTAATAGTAATTACATACAAAGCAGATGAGGCTATTTCTTGTATAGGAATTTATTATTATTTTCTTCAGGGAAAGAGGCATGTGTACTTTTCTGTTTCGACCTCACTGTGGAGAAGCTGGGTCTATCACACACCTGGTATCAGCCTTTCTGACAGCTGACAACATTTCACATGGATTGCTCTTGAAGAAGGTATTGCTTGTTTTTTTTTCTAAACTAATCACTATTTGTGTAAGTGGTAGTCACTAGCTCATCTAGTGATCACTAAATACACTTTATCTGGGCAGCCTCAAATTAATTTTCTTAGCATGGCACAGCATGCTAAGACTTTGACTCACCCCTCCCTTTGAACAGCAATAAGCTTAAGGAAATGCTGAGCATTGTAGTCCTTAGTTGATTTAAATAAATGTCTGTGTTCCTTAGTGAATATTTTAAAGCTGAGCCTTTATATGGAAGACTGACTGCATAGGTATGTTAAGCACCTGTATTTGATGACTGCAAGGAGAGGAAGGATTAAAATGGGAAAAAACAAAACCAAAAAAGTTAGACTTATTCCAATTCCCTAGATTAGGTTTTGGGAGAATTTCAGTTCTATTTCCTTCTGCATAAGGATAAAAATGATTTTCCCTGACACACATCCCTGTCCTTCATTCAAAAGTTCATTAAGGTTTTGATCATTTATTATCAGCGTCGCTAGAATCATTTAATGAAGAAACTTAATATAACTGGCAATCTTGTATATATAATTGACTGTTATGATTGAGACAAACATTAGCATTCTTGACGTATCAGTATTAACTGAATAAAACCTATCACACAACTTTTCACCCCCAGACAACTCTTCTGTAGTTAAAATAATTGGTCAATGGGTGGCAGATTTGCACTGCCATTTCACGTGGAGTAGAGTTCACATTAGAGTAGTTCTGTTGCAAGAGTTCTATAATTTGGTTCCTGATTAACAGTGGAAAACTCTCTCCATATTTTTAGAATTATTTAAGGATAAAGTAAAATTTGGCCTAGAACTCCCTTAGAACCAGTATTACTAAAACAAGAATTTTAAGACACACACATTGTACTAAGACTGTACATAACTAAAACATTCTCCTTTTTCACTCTGTCCTATTTATCACCTCTGTGAGACCAAGAATGGAATATACCTGGCATAGCAGATAGATATGATAAAGATCCTTGTCATGTTCAGTGGCTGCTTAATCCAAAAGTAGCAGTGAATAAAAATGAATAAAGTTGACCTGTAGATTATTTATATTATATACATGGCAACAAAAGATTTAATAAATTCAACTAAGATTTCTAATAAATTTAACTTTCTGCTTCTAAAATACACCAATTAGACTGCAGTTTTGGAAGTAAGGTTGCTTAGCTGTTCTGACACATCTGTTGTTTCTTATGTTAACATTTCTAAGGAGAAGACTCTACCTATGTTAGAAAAATATAAGCTATTTTTATAAAAATTAGTAACATGTTTACTCATGTAACACAAATTTGGAATTAACTTATGTTAATTCAAAATTACATGTTGAATTTAGGTTGTTTAATATTTTTTTAAATTTTACAAGAAAGGTCATGAAGTTCGGCATCAAATTAAATTCTTTAGTCCTCCCCCTGTTATTCTGTTTTCATTTTCTTTAAAGGAAAGCCTTCTTTTTAAATTATCCCATAGTGACATTAAACAATGTTTTGTTTACAGAGTCCAGTTCTGCAGTATCTTTATTATCTTGCACAAATACCTATTGCCATGTCTCCGCTTAGCAACAACAGCCTATTCCTGGAGTATTCAAAAAATCCACTACGAGAATTTCTACATAAGGGACTTCACGTCTCTCTCTCCACAGATGATCCTATGCAGTTTCATTACACAAAGGTAAGAGTTGCAAAAAATCCTATTCTTTGAATTTGGTAAAGCCAAGTGGCCTGAAAGGTATTTTATATCATTGCAACAGATGTAAAATTGAAGTCTTTTTAGTCACTTCATTCATTCATTCCTCTCCTTCATTTTCAGTGTATGGCTTACAGTTAGGTTTCAGAGGGAAGTGTCTAATTTCCTAATTATGTTTTTTTTGTACTCTTACCTCTCCAGTGTTGGCTGTTCAAGTATAGAATGGAGGAGGGATGAGGCTGGAGGGAGGCTTGAGCCTTCATAAATCCTCTAGAGTGCCAGGGAAGTCCAGTTTCCTTACTAATCAAGGTGGGGAAGTACATTACCAGCACACCATGTGGAGGCTGAGGATGATGCGGAGGCTGCCTGCTCCGTGAGCTGGCACCAATGCTCACCATGGGGGCCTGGCAGGAGCCAGGCCTGCTCCCTCTGCTCAGGGGACCCAAGAGGGGTCCCTCTGCCCAGCTCTGTGTGCAGAGGACAAGTGGCCCTGCAGGCAGCCGCACCTGGCCTTGCTTCTCCTTGCTTCTAAAGCAGCCCTGCTAGAAGGCACAGAGAGCTCTGGCTGCGGGAGCCCTCTGGATGGGTGACACTGTGACAGCTGATGAGCACGTGGTGCAGGGCAGCCCCAGCTCTTAGAGCTGCTACAGTCCCAGCCTGCCTCCTTGTGCCAAAGGTCAGCAGTGAGAAATGACCGAGCAACCTGTCTGTCCCTGTTCATGCTCATCAGAGATAGGAGCATAGATCCTCCAGTGTATTTACACTCTCTGGAATATCAGCAGAAATTATGTGCATACATCTCTTTGAGGACCGTAGGCTGCAATTTCTTAGTTCTAGAAAACTATTAATTAATAGATAGCAGGCACCTAATCATCCCTGGGAAATTTGAAATAAAAAATGTGTTCATTAGTATTTTTTCATGTGAAAGTCTTAAATTTCTAATTTTACAGACCTATCAAAGGAGCATGTGTAAATTCCTTAAACAGTAATGAGTATATATCAATATTTATATCTTATTTATATATCATGTGATACTACCATATTTTGGTGATACAGGAAGCTCTCATGGAGGAATATGCTATTGCAGCTCAAGTGTGGAAACTAAGTACCTGTGACTTGTGTGAAATAGCAAGAAACAGTGTACTACAGAGCGGATTGTCAGATAAGGTAATTATAGCTGAAAAACAACTTTTTGGGGGGCGTATGTGTGTGTTAATATTAGAATGAGTAGAAACTGAGAAGCTAATGCAGTTTGAAAATTGAATAGCAGGTGCTTGTTTACTTTGTTGGCATGTGCACATCTCTATCCACCTGTCCAAAAGTATTCCAAAGCTATCTTCATTGCAGTCTTAAACAAAAAATATTAAAGTTAACAATTGGAATTTCCAAAAACTATACAAAAAACAAACGTCTGTTTATACTTAGCTCTCTCCACTCTCACACATTTAGGTAGTTGGACTGCTACCTGTCGGCCAGCAATTTTATACGTCATACCTTGCTATGAGTAACAATAAACTACCTATTGTCAAAGAAGATCTGATTAAGTTAGCAGGAATACTGCAGAAGCTCTTCTATTTTACATAGGCAATCAGATTAAATTAATATCTCATTAGTCTTTAAAACTCTAAATCCATGACAATTTCTAAGACTTCGGAGCATCCTATTTAATGTGTCATATTCAAGGAGCTGCTAGGGAAAGGCTTTACAAGTATATTCTATTGTTTCCTTTGGTATTCTCTAGTAACAATTGCAAATTTTTCTTCTTGTGCAATTTTGTTATAACTAACCAAAGAAATCTATGCTTCTTTTGACCTCTCGCTTGAAAGATGTAATAGTCTAGACCAAATATTAGCAGGGAGGGTTTTAGCAAGCCAGATTGAGTGTACCACTGGGAGTAATTTTATATATATATGTGTAAAAATGTTAGCCTTAAACTCTTAACAGGTGCTAGGACACTGAGGTTAAAAGTTCATCAGCTGGCCAGCTGAAACTCCTCTTTTCACTTGCATCAGAGTTGTTCAACTAACATACTTAGTTATGCAATAAATCAGTGTAACTAAACTGACTTCTTCCTCTCTGTTTAATCTTTCCATAGGAAAAACAGAAATTCTTAGGTGTGAACTACTGTAAAGAGGGGCCTGAGGGAAATGATATTCGAAAGACAAATGTTGCACAGATCCGGATGGCTTTCAGGTACGAGACCCTGTGCAATGAACTTAGTTTCCTGGCTGATGCTATGAAAACAGAAGAGATTTCTGCTCTGTCCAAGTAGTTTTAAACCCAAAGAAACTTGAACCTTTCCTAACCAGGATCACGTGCTAATCAATGTTGAATCATCTGTCACTGAGCACTACCAAAACATAACTGTTTGAGCAATATGGAGAGAAATAGAGTATCTATGGAAGGTAAAACATTTGCTGTTATCTTTTACCACATTATTTTCATTGCAAAATTTTCTGTTTCTATAATCTTTAGGCTTTGCAAGATTGTTGTTGATTGCTGGATGCCAATTCATAATCATGCATCATTTGTTTACACTGTTTTAACTGTGCAGTGTATTGTAGCTCGGAAAACCACAGAGCATATTCATACTGCCTCTGTGCTGCTGCTGAGAACACGTGCACCTGTTTCTGTCCTGCCAATCAGGACATATAGCACTTGTAAGTTAAACTGTTTATTAGTAGATTATATAGGGTATATAATTCTGAGACTACTCTTTCATTCTGGAAAGTGGTCTGACTGTTTTTACCTTAATGTTTTAGCAGTTATACTGGAAATCAAGAGAAAAAGTTGTCTCAGTGACTAAAGAGTTACCTCCTGTTGTCACCAAGTAGTTGGATGTCTATGAACAACAACCGATTACTACTTTTTAATCTAATAAATAGAAATCATGGTGTCAAAATTATCCCTACTGTACATTGTAGTAATCAGTGCAGCTGCATCATGAAAATGTTGCCTTGAAAGCAGAGAAAACTTTTTCTTGCTTAGTAGCTAATAGGAATCAGTGGGTATGCCAATTCAAATTATTTGGAAATTTCTGGTTACATATAAAGAAAAAATGTTTACTTGAATAGAGGAAGTGTTCTTATCAATCAGTGGTAGAAACTCCAAAACTGGGTTCTGGTGCTCCTTCTGGCATCTTTTTACACTTTTATGTTAGTTTGTATTTTAGTCGAGGAGCTGAATAACAAGTCAAATTGTTTATTTACTCAGAAGGTTGCTCACCTAAACTAATAATTTCAGAACATTTTATATTAAATGTTTTATATATGATGGAATGGATTAGTATTATATTTATGACTTTTTTTTCCTATTTGATCATCTTTATTAAAACAGAAGTACTACTATTAATTTACATTAAAGGTAATAACAAGGTAGCATATCTCTACCATAGAAGCTGCATGTAGTTTTATACCAAAAAGGACTCGAAGCTAGGGTAGCAGAGAATGTAGAGGCCTGGCAGTCCAATGTTACACTGCTAATCTGGAAGGCATGCATTTCCTAAGCCAACTAGGAATTAGACAAATTAGACAACTGGGCATCTAATGTAATACACAGGGGAAGTTAGGATCTTAGAGCAGTAATAATTAATGCATAAAAAGCAAACAATTAATGCTAGCCCAGGTAGAGGGGCCCTAGGAGACAGAAGCAGCCTTCAGGCTATCCAGGCCTCACTGCAGTTAGCTGGAGTCAGGGAGCTGCAATATGTACAGGGTATTTTTACCCATTCAAAACATGATTGTAGACAGATGTTGGGAGGTTTCATCTAGCACTTCAGTTATCTGCTGAAAAGTCTGCAGTGCTCAGCTAGTGTCAGATTTAGTACTTCTTGTGCATCTAAAAACCCTGTTGAAACTGGTACTGCTCAACTCTGTTAACAAATTAGTCCAACATTGTTAGTCAACCCTGCCTGTTGGCCTCACTGACTGTTAGAAATTCTCAGTGCTCATATAATAAATACATTATCAGGATCTTTAATTTTCTTAGGACAAAATTTGAAAGAAGTGATTCCAACATTTTAGCAGTATAAAACACAAAAGCCTTGTTCTCAGTAGTACAGTGCACTAAGATATTGTTATAAACATACTGCTATTGACCTGAAAAGGTATGTGTTCAGTCTGAATATGCAAAATACTCAGTTTGAAGAATGTAACTTTTATATTCATAGCATAAAGAGAGTCACTGCTTTATTCAGGTTCTTTTGCCTAAAGATTGCTATTAGCTCTTCTTTTGTCTGTCACTTAGACACTATTCGACTTTTAATATTATCCCTTTTTTTCCTGTATATTAAATATCTTTCACCTTTCCTATCTCAAATATATAAGGTTTTAAGAGTTTTATAGTTCTTATGCAACAGCCCACAACTGGATTTGAAACTTGTTAAGGGTGAGTCATCTGGATTTTGACAATAATGACCACAAACTGCCATTATTGCAAGGAATGACCCTTGGTTTAGGGTCAGTTTTGCTTCCAGTGCTTCCTGCGGTGCTGCATGTAGGTAAAAAATCAAGCTAATAGTGCTGTATTTTAGGAAACAAACACACATCCTTTTGAGCATCCATTACTACCTCTCTTGTGGTCAACTTTTAATTAGGCAAAGGTTATTGAATCTCAGGTCTTCTGAAACTTAGAAACATATTTTTTTAAAGTTGTTTTGTTCTAAATTATGGCTGTCATAGGTATGTAATGAAGGACAAACACAATGTTTAAATGTTACCATCACCTGAATTTTTCTTACATATTTTACTCAAATGTGAGCTTGGGAACTTGTTATTTTTTCCCATATAACACTGAGATTAAACCTGGTTGCACCAAAACTCATGTTTTACTCCAACAGAGTACAGAGGAAGACCAGAAAAACATCTCTGGAGGGTTTTATGAGATTTTCTTCATATTGAGAAAGGTTCTCATTTTCTCATGATTTTATTCTTGTTCAGATTGAACCATTACCCAAGACTTCCTTATATCAGGTAACTCAGAGCATTTTACAATTTCACTTAAAAAAAAAAAAAAAAGCATAATTTTTTTGACCAAAACAGTCATTAAATATCACAGTTGTCTTCTGAGATATTCTTAAAAGTTGAAATTTATAATATATCTATTTGAACTGTTTCTAGTGATGCCCTTCCTTGTGTATTATTTTAGCAAACTCTGTCACCGAATAATACAAATTTTTCTTACCCCAGAGTTACCCTGTCTTGGGTGTTCATTGTTGTTCACCTGTCCAGGCCCGTCTGTTTTTCCTCTACTCTGTAGCAGTGGCCTCGTTTAAATATCTGTCTGAAAAAAAGGGGGGAGGGAGTCTGTAAAAACTGCTTTTTCTCTCTGTGCCTGGGTTGAGTGGTGTTTATCTTTTACCTCTTGTGTAAACATTAAGTATTAAATTTAAAATAAATAATGAAAGAATATGCTTAGGGCTTTGTGTCTATATGTACTTATCTTAATAAAAACATTTCTACTGAAAGGCAGAGATTTCGAACAACTACAAAAACCTCTGCAATTAAATACTGTTAGGATCACAGATGATAAACCAAAATTAAGGATTACCACAGCATGAAAGCTGAAAAACCTCTCGAAGTGCAGAAACTGGTAAGCAATGCTTACAAAGTAGAGCCGAAGATTTAGCTGATGTAAAGCAATTCAGTGCTAACAAAAGCAAGCTCTGCTGATTAATCCACACTGAACCTGGCATTTGAGGCCGAAGGTCAATTCCTACCACAGGTCTGCCCTCTGCTGCCTCCAAGTACTCTGGCTCCCTATGCACTCCATGCTCTAGCTCTTCCTGGTGCCTCACCTCAGTATGTAATTGGGAGGCAAATCACCTGAAAGTGAGAGCTAGGATGAAGTTCTAACACCCAGAGTAAAAAAGCAGTACCCAAAACAGCTTTATATAGCAGTGAAACACAAAACTAAGCCAGGAAGGCACAAGTTCAGGGAAATGGACAACATCAGGGTAAATATGCCGTTACAGTCAATATGACATTTGGGAAAGCAGCTTAACACACAACCTTTTCCAGTAGTTAATATAAGATTTTTTTTTTAAGATGAAGACTACAATCAATATAAGAAAAATTTTTAAGATGAAGATTACAATCAATATTTTAGTTCTATAAACACCTTTTATTTCTATATACAAGTCAATACTTAGGAAACACAATTTAGATTTAAGAACTTCATCTTTAACTGAAGAACATATTTCCCCCTACACCTCTCAAAACATTAAGCATCAGTATTAATCAGCACAGGTGATATAGTATGGTTACTTCATTAATCATTAATGATGGCTAATAATTCTGTAATAATTCTGTAAAGGTCCAGACATGAAAGACGCTCTCGCATATAAAGAATAGTTATTTGAGAGGACTATTAAAGTGGACTATTAAGTGCCATGCTGACGCGGAAACAGACTGTAGTCCAAAACCTTTCCTTGCTTCACATTAAATTGAATTTGAGAAGGAGAAATTCCTGGCTAATGTAAGCTTTTTTCATAAAACAATTTATATTCTTAAAAAGCCCTTTGAAGTAAAGAGGTCTTATTTAATTACTCTTATTCTTCATTCCACAAGAATCATACTGGGGAAAGTGTCATCCAAGTTCCCAAAGCTGACTTTTTTTGTTTTAAGGCCAGCAAAACTCATGTCCAGAGTTTAGTATTTCAACCTCAATAGTTAGCAAGGTAAGCAGTGGGTAAGCAACCACCTGCCAATTAATGTATAGACAACCTAGCTTCAACTGCAAAGAGCTTGTGGTAATATCCCTGAGTTGAATAATTAAAAGAGTAAGTGCTGCATCAAGAATCAATGCCAGATGAGTTAGCGTGCAGCTTGTATTAAAACATCTTTAAAGCTTACGGAGGAGGTGGCTGTTCCAGGATTCAGAAGGACACGGCCTAAAGGACCATAGCTGAGATGTCCTTCTAAAAATATTGCACTTGGCACATACAGCTTTGTAGGGGTAGAATTTAACAATTTGCTTTCAATCCCACAGCACATCACTCTTGCTGCTTGCTTCATGCTCCCAGAGTTGGGATAAGTATGGATTAGAAAACCTTTATAATTATGTACAAAAGAGTCTTTAAAAGAAATGATAAATACATTAAAATACCATTTCCTGCTAAACTGCAAGTATATATATTACACTAACTTGATGGCTAATGGTTATTATACATCTAAATTGAAATCTAGTAAATATAAGATTTGATTACTTCTTCAAGTACATCTACCTCCTGTTGCCTCTGTCAACTTGTAAATTTAGCAATTTTATTTTCTTAATCAGTTACTCAATTCCTTTCCCATTTCCCATCCTCCTTTTAGATCCAAACAGATAAAACAAATAATTAGACAGAGGAAACAGATACATGATCTACATATTTCAATTGTTTTAAAAATCAGAATAAATCCATAAAGAAAGAATACTCCAATCCTAAAATGTTTAAGATATAAAATGTTATCAGAGATACAAAGGAATAACTTGAGCAAACACAAAACAAAACAAGCAAAAGAAAACCCCAGTTTCTCAGAGAAGCCTGTCCAGTAGTTTCCTTCTAGAAAGTGGAACATTTTGGGGGTTTTTATTTTTTTCAGCACTTCAGATTGTTCCATTTTTTATCTTGAAAAATGAAAAAGAAACAGGGTCAAGCTTTTCCCAGAGTTGTGTTCAAGCTACCTTGTTAAGAGCACATTAAAGAAACTGACTCACACTGGCAAATATCCTGTTAATTATGGCAACAGTATGACTGAATTATATTTAAATTAAAATTAACTTTCAGACTTTCATAATATTAAAGCTAAGAGATACCTTAAGTTTAAAACAACTATGGTGTTTCTTCCAAAGTAACTTTATTGCACAACTCATACACAAATTATAATATACTGGAAAGTCCATATTATTATTAATACAATTTGTAATGCTTAAATTACAATTTCATATTATATCTGTTAGAAAACTTGATGTTAGCACAAGAAATTTCAGTTTGTTCTAATTCCCCCTACCAGAAGCTATTGACAGTAATTCACATTTCTAAGGCCTGGTTCCTGGAACTCGTTACCGTGTCCCTACCAATTCCCTTTCCTTTTCCAAAATTCTGTTTGCTAAATGCAGCAATTCAGACTAGGAAATATTCTCAGTACCAAATTACTAGTTTTGCAGTGTTAGTGAATTTATATCCCTTATAACATACAGTACATATATTTTACAAGGCACACATCACACCTACATCACAGAAGTGTGTATTACAGCAACTTAATTTTAAAAAGTTGTACAGAATAATTTTACTTTTTCATTATTTAAATAATTTTGCATTAGTTTTTAATTACAAATGCTATGATACCGTACTTAATCTGCATTCATTACAAAATTACATTTTAAGAAGTTCATGTAAGTTTACAGCAGAAAGCCAACTTATAAAAGTCACAGTTCAGAAGTATAGTACTTGAAATACTTGAAAAATAAAGTTAACTTGAAGTTTTAATTTAGATGCTTTTTCTGTTCCAGTGATATAAAAACCAGTTTTAAAAATCCAAGCTTATTTTAAAGTTTTGAATATGAACTAATGCAGGCTCAAAAAGCAAAAAATAAAATAAAATAAAAAAAACCCAAACAAACAACCAGTATGTGATTAGGAGTATTTGCAAAAAAAAACCTGTGAAAAATCCCCATCTATTAATTTTTTTAATGGCCCTTTAAGCAAACAAACAGTTATTATATTTTCTGAAGAATGAAGAATCTCATTGATATCAAAGGATTATCAAAGGGGAAAAATAGTTTAAGCTACGTACATTCATAAATGGATTTTTAAATAGTTAAATACAGATTTATACACTAGGCCATACTGGCTTTTAGATGATTGATATACATGAGACAACTATGTTACTTATCTGTCCTAATGTCTATGATAATTTGATAACATGAGCCAAGTTCAAATAGATGTCATATGCTGTAAAAGCTCTGCAGTGAAGTATAATAGATATTTGGTCCCCAATATCATTTAATTTTTGTGTAGCTAAGTAGGGAGGACAACCTACAGATAGGTGTGTTCCTATCTTGTAGATCTGATCTCGTAGATCAAAACCTGTCCCTAACAAAAGGCCTCTGCATCACTGAGTTTTAACAAGTATGGAAAATAAAAATGCAGTTTTATAATCAAGATTTGTTGATAGTTCTTCTAATGTTACACTTGACTATTTTTAACTCATCAGCTTCAAGTTTAAACAGCAGTATTTGTTAACAGCAACCTCTCCTCCCTCACAGATATTTAACTCACTCTCTCTAATGGCAGTTTGATTTCTATAATAGTTATGCAGAACAGACTTCAGATAGGTTTTCCTGAATACTAACGATGACAATTTATTTTATACTTTCTAAAGGCAACTCTTAGAAGTTTTGACTCTGCTAAACACAGAAATGCACAGATGTACTCCTATTGTGATATCCCTTTCCCCAAGTTGTCAGATGTACATCTCTCTGCAAGCCACAGAACTATTACAACGTAGAAATTACTCTCTGCTACATAAAAGCATATTGCACTTGTAGATAAAAAGCACAGCACCCTTAGTTAGCTTATAACCTTATAACCTTAGTATGCATAATTTCATCCCTTTGAAAACTGAGGAAAAGCAGATAAAAACACAGCATCAGACTAAACTACACCTTAGCTGCTACCTGAATATAGTAATTCTTTTCAGATGTTTAAAAATATTTTTTAAATCAAAAGCTATAGAAAAAATGTGGTAGTTTTTTTGGTTGTTTTTTTTTTTTTTTTTAGGATTGCATATGAAACTGTGTAATGTTTCCAAGCTGAAGAGACTGTGCTAAATATTGAATTAATTCCTTTTTGCAAATAGATTATCTTGCTAGGAGGATAAGGAAAAGCATGAAAACACTTACATAGCTGTCTATACTCTCCAAAATAGATTTTAAATACTAAAACTTAAAATGGATCAGGTTGAAATCAGGACCTGTAAACACTGTAAGGAACAATAACTGACTACTGAAGAATTATCAATCGGCAGTACTCAAGTCCTCAAGTTTCAGCAGCAAAATTTCAAATTAACAGTCACTAGTCCTAACCCACTGTCTTTATTCATGTTTGTCCAGAAAATAACAAAGACTGCTTTTAAGAGTAAGAGTTATGAGCTTCAGCCATCTGACCTCACAGATTACACCTATTTAGATGCTGCATTTCCTATAGCAGTGCATTTTGTGATGTTCCAACAGCAGCTGTACTAATATAAATAGCTTAATTTAGTAGTCAAATTGCTACTTACTAATAGCAATAATCATTGTTAAAATAACCTCTGTTAATAATAATAATTAGTGTACTGAAACTACAGATCAATAATTAAGACTACACACATGTATACTGGCTTTTATATCCTGTGTTTTAAAAGAGCAGCATAGATTCACAGCAGCCAAGAAGACAAAACAGAGTGGTGCAAGAATGACAATGGCAGATAAAAACAGATATTCATGAAAATGAAAGCTTCAAGTTCTCCTACTCTTGTGAGCTTGTTGGCCAGTGTCAGGGTCTGTGAGGCTGGCCTGCCTCATCTACCATGTTAAGTATATAAGTAGCAATGTCGTCTTCCGTAGGGGCATCTGAAACCACCCAAGAATCACTTGCCCCAGTCACTTGCAATCGGCAGATAGGACAGCTCCTATGACGATCACTCCTGTTAGGAAGCCAGAAAAACAAGTATTTTTTTCATTTATGATTTCGTCCTGGCTGAAAGAATCCCTCCAAACCTTAACCCTCTTCCCCACAGCGTGGGCAGATTAACTGGACTAGATAACCTATAGCTTGTTTACTTGTGTAGACTTCACTAATTCTTCATTTCTTCAGATACTTGGCTGAGCTACTTCATAAACTAGTCCCCATAGGTTTCCTATGTAAAGAGAAAGAGGAATCTTCCCTAAGTTCCATTCACTCCATTGAAGTTTGGAATCAGCCCCTCAAGGTTCCATCCCTTGCTCCTTCTGGCCTCCCCAAAATATGCTTCTAAACCCAAAACCTGTTAGGGAGCTACAAGAATAGTCTCCATGTTAAGCATTTGAAAAAGTAACAAAAGAAAATTATTATGCACAAAACATTTGACTTGAATGTTAAATGATATGCTTTAACCAGATCAAAAAAGCCTTTATCTGAGAAGATCCCTATTACCTAGTGCTGGGCTGCCAGAACACCTGCCTAGTCCCTGCTGGTCTTCCTCACAGCCACTGGGGAGAGCTATGGTCATTCCTGGAGCAATTTTTCTCTCTCTTAGATTTCCAGCAACTGATCTACCAGACAGATTCACTAGCTGAAAAGCTAATCAGTTCAGCGTTAGGCTGAACATATATTTTAAGATGGGTACTATACATAAATTTCAAGGCACTGCTACCGAGATGAAATCTTCCCCTAGGAAAATTGATATATTTAATTAGTAAATTGAGTGAAAGCATCATGTATGGGGGGAAAAAAGTCCCTGAGGATTATTCGCCAAAGAGTAATAAAACGGTCCTACTAGCCATTACATTTCCAGTCTGCCAAACTACTGATTAATTTTCTTTAAAAGCAGCATTGTATAAGATTTTGTGAAGCATATCAAGGGGTTAGTATCGGTATCACCCTCTTTTCCCCAGTATTCAAGCAAGGATACAAGAATAGCATTTTACAAGACTAAAGAGGTAAGAAATTACCAAAAAATGCTTAAAAAGCATGCTCACATTTTTTTCCCAAAATAAGATGCTTACACATTCTGAAATCCTTCCTTTCTTCTGCAATCTAATTTTATACAAGCTTCTCATCTATCGCCTGTATAATATCTCATAAATATCTTCAGATATTAAACCATAAGCAAACTGAAGAATCAATCAGATCAAAACCAAACATGTCAGATTCCCATTGTATAATATAAAATAATGAATATCCTTTAACCCGTATTACCATTTGTCAATGCATTTCTGACAGAAGCTGTGAGCACATGGCAAGATCAAGTCAGCACGTCCATCCATGCAGATGCAACATTCCTCTTCATCTGTCAGCTGTTTAACCCTGCACAAGAAAATACAGTATTTTCTCCCACATTACTAATAATGTTTTATATTTATGACCTGATTAGCTAAGATATTCCTTCAGCTATACGACCAGACTAGTTACTACATTTTTCATAATAGCTAATGATGGACTGGAGGTATCCACAGCTATTCACCTGTGCTTATCTACAATAAAATTTTTACTAATGTGGATGAAGTGGTTAGGTCATTCTGGATCTAACTGGACAAGTCAGGAGACAAAGCCTTAAGATATCCAACAGGACCAAATGAACTAAAATTTAAGGAAGAATATGCTTTTTTTTTTTTTGTGCATTAGGTTGTGCTTTTTGTATTAAAATGTATTTTGGTATTAAAAAGTGTTATGCAAACTGTTTTTTATAACAAGTGAAGTGTGAGAAGTTATAACTTGTGTAACTCATGACTGGGCCAACAAATGGAATCACTGTTTACATTAAAGGCAGAAGAAATCTGCCTTCCTTTGACAAAGTGTCAGGCTAAAGTATTTCAGAATGAACTTTGTCAAATTTCTGTGTACAAACTTGCATCCTAGAAAATGTGACAAACAGAGATCTGGTAAGAGGATCACTACTAGATTGCCTGCTCACTAATTCTACCTAGATGATAACTCAGATTTTGAGATTTCCTAGTGTACATAGAGGCAATTATACTTAAAACAGGTGCATGCTATTTATCAACTTTCTGGAACCTGAGATTTACCCACAGGATTAAGTTGTGAAAGAAATAGAAAAAATACAAGAGTGACAAACCAAGGAAATGCGTGTTTTTTCAATATCAGGGGTAAAGCACTTATGGATACTTTGGAATGCTCTGTTTAGGAAGTGGATGTTCTAAAGAAATCATCTATTATTCCAATAGAAGTTAAGATAAAAAGAAGAATGAGAATAATACTATTTGCTATTTTTGGACAATGACTGCCAGCTCTTGTAGAGCTGGAAAACATCTAAAAGTGAGAAGAATTTAGGTATATGTGAGGATTTCACAGAAAATCATAACATAAGATTTCCTAGGTACAAAATACTGGAAAGCTTCAGCCTTTATTCATTTCTTTAGTGTCTCAGAAACAAATGGGATAAAATATAACAATATGTCCATTAGATTCCAGCATATTAGAAAAAAATGTCCTGAAAAAAATGTTATTGTCATTTGCCAGTAATGCCACCTCAAGCAGTTAAGTTTAAAAACACAAACTTGAGGTGCTCATTTTCCTCATCTCGAATCTAAAAATTAAAAAATAATTTAATCTAGGAAATTCTGTATGTACTCATCATCTTTAGCTTTATGTAAGTTTGTTTTGCATAACAATCTGTTTGTTTTTAAGCAAAAGGACTTTTATGGATATATATGTGCTCAAAAGTATAACCCTAAAGGACAGGGAAGCATCTTTTTCCAGAGTTGCCCACAACTTGCAACCTAATACTTGCATTTCAACAATTCAGGACAACCATAATTTAAGATTATCTATTCCCAAACACCAAAAGTAGAAAATAAATGGACAAAAAAGGCATATTCTGCAAGATTCTGACATAGAAAAATCAGTGGGTTCTATCTAATGACAAGATAGTCAACATATTTCTCATTATAATAGCTAGAATGTGACATTTTTAAAGTTAGTTTTTGAACTATCTCAATAATCTGATAAAAATCCAACATGGCTTCACAGAGAACTACTCCATTTTTCTTCTGAAATCTACCTCGGGACCTAAGTCAGAACTCTGAAGTAACCACAAAAGTCAGAAGTAAAGCATTACCCAAAGTCACATTTCCACAGAGGGAAAGAGTGAGAATGCTGTTACATTAAGTCTGAACTAAAGTTATTGCAGGTGCAATAACTTTAAAAAACTTTTTTTTTTTTTTTTTTTTTTTTTGCTTTTCCTCTAGTTAACAAAGCAGGATGTCAACATGTGTGAGACAGTTCACATTTTTCCAGTCTTGCCAGTTAAATTATTACTGCAACTGATGAGTTTCTAGTGGTAACAGATGGGAACTTTCACATGCCAAAATGTAAAAGAGGAAGAGAAAGTTTAAGTGGAACAATAACAAAACCTGTTTAAACAAACATTGTCAAAACCCTTAGATTTGTAGCTGCAGCTGATTCTATTTCCTCCTGTTTCCTTATTCAAAAGATTCAATATACACCAAGTTTATATTGGACCTTCTTCTGAAGCCCAAGTAGGGTAGCACCAAAAGAAATTCACCCAAGTACTTTATAGCTCTCCTTACAAAAGAAGGTGTGCTATTACTATTTGATACAATCTGACGATACAAAGTCTACATCTGTCAACCACATGCAGTTTTAGCTGCTAGATATCTGTAGTTCAGGCTTGACACAACTTCCAAACTATTTATGTTGTAATTGTGGTCAGAAGCTAAAGTATATCAAAATACCTTCCCATCCACAAGCTGGCCTGACACGATGACACAGACGTCAAACACTCAGCAGTTTCTTCAGAAGCACTGCTTCGTGAAAGAACGCCTGCTGCTTGACTGGTGATGTCTTTATAAAGTTGAATGAACTGATACAAGTTCAAGATCCTGGAAGCTTCCACAATGCCACTTGTTTTATTTATCTTAAGATACAAGAAAATATTAACAATTGTGCATTAGGTTTGTATTTGATATTGCTAACTTTTTTTTATACATTGCATTTCTTACAGAAGTAGTTACTTTCCCAATGGTCTATCCAATTTTAGCAGATCTGGATCCACTTCAGTGCGATATGCAGAGAGCTCCTTCCCAATTTATTAAGAAGAATATCACAGCTAGAACTCATTTACATGTCAAGACAATTACTGTCATTAGTTGATCAGCTTAAGTTATAACCAAATGGGGACCTAATAGGTAGGAAGTGGGTTAACGTTAGTACAAGAAACAGAATATTTATTTCACATTTAGAACTTAAAAAGTGTCTGCAATAATGGTTGCCTTAATGAAAATCATATGTCTTATTATCCAAGAAATAAACAAAAACTCTCTTCAAGCATATACTAAAAAGAAAAAACAAATCAAAACAAAAAAGTTTAAGAGATGATTTGAACTCTTATTAAAACTGCTTAGTGACTTCAGGATGATCTGAGGAAGTTACCTGATAGGATGCTGAGGGGGAAAAAAAAAGTTTCCAAGTTAAAGTAGCAAGTTTTGTCATGGTCTTCAAACTAATAGGTAGTTAACTTTTGGTCTATCTCAAAAATATTTAAAAAAAAAAAACCAAACTGCATATAGCTATACTAGTTCTATTAACAATGCTTGAATGTGCTAGCTAATTTCAACTACCAAACTATACAGTTTGCAGTTTGTTGCACTACTTGCTTTCCATAGCTTCCCCTCATAAATCACCTTGAATCATAATCAGCATGCAATGATATAATTCCTTTAAACTCAGTCAGGAAAATATATTTGTTAATACACTTTTTACAGAAAAATAGATTTTAGGCTTAACTTAATTAATGTTAATATATTATCTCTATCAAAGTACCTTTTCTAGCAGCAGTACGATTTTATCAGTAAGTGATGGCCCTCAAATATTTCCACATACACACACATACAGATCAAGGTAAAATTTTGAACACTCTTACTTTAGTACAGACTACCCGAACTATCACTTTCCAGAGAGCAGAAGAATCAGAACCTGGCTGCACTTCAAATAACAGATGTTTGTCTTGTCCAGAAGCCAGCTTTGCAGTACTGAAGAGGAAAAATAAATAAATAAATAAGTCTACCATCATATGCTATATATGCAAAGATGAGGAACCTCAGAGGTTCTATTATTGTTTACCCATGTGCTTTTTTCTCTTCAAGGTTTTATCATTACTGCCCAAACAGACAGAGGAAAATTAAGAATAGTGACCTCCTTTGTGTGTCCTTCAATATAAAATACACAGTTCATTTAACTTGAATTTGCACAGCATATTTCACAAAATGATGCACAAGTTTTCTGATCCACCAAGAGGAAACAGGTATCCTTTATAAATATTATACTTTCATTTAAATATAAAATTATTGCTTGTTAGAATAACTGTGCAATTTTGTAATCCTTTACAACCTAGCAAACTATTCACTTATTGTGGACGGGAAAACCATTCAAGTACCAACTCAAGCAAACAAAGTGCATCTTTGTTGGTATATTATTAATAAGAGAGTAAGCATCAACTGACCCAGAGTTTTTTTAAGGAAGAGCAGCCAAATTAACTATTCCTTAAAAATAGAACTAGACATTTTACTTTCAGGCTGAAGTAAATGTTAAATTGTGCTGAAATATACTTAAATTAACAGATGGAATATAAGGTAATGCTCTTCAAAACCTATTTAAGTTACCTGCTCAGAAGACAGCTACCTGTGATTGAAAGTGCAGCAGTGCACCATCTAGTAAAAGTATAAAACTGTACAAAACAATTTCTAAAATAAAAATAAATTAATACTACAGCTAAGCATCCAACACCATGAAAATGCCCACACTACAAAACTCCTTCTAAGCATGTACTTTTTCCCTTGACCTCATTATAGACTATAAAAATTGAGTGAAAAGACAACTCTGCTGATTGGTTGGCTTCTTTTAACTGCCAGTACACCAGTCAAACAAAAGACAGGCTATAAAAAGCCTCTCTTACACAGCCTTTTGTTTAGCACTATCTTAGTCAACTGTTTCCGAACACTGCGCCTCATCACTTCTTTAATGAGGAACATGACCACAGAGTAAGCGAAGAAGAGAAAGTAAGGCTTACACATCATTAAGCTCAGCCACTCTTCCCAGAAATTCTTCATATGTTAAGAAACCACTTTCTCTAACCAGAGAGGCATGCTTGGCTACTTTTTCTGGCAACTTGTTAATTACGGTTTGTGTCTGATTTGAAATATGTTGACCCATGTTGAAAGTCTTCACCTCAGTTCCAGAGAAGGCAGGTCTCATTCACATGTAGAATCTCTGCTAAAAATATTTTAAAGAGTAAAAGTTTTATCTGAATGTTTTAAAGAAAACTGCTCTTATTTTCTTCTTTCAGTGTAAGAGTTTAACTGCCCCTAACCAGTCTAATAATTTGAGGAATAACAATCAAACTGGAAACAAGGCAAAACACTCAGAAGAAATTGGGATATAGTATTAATAACTTGTATTATTTTTCTTAGAGCATTATTTTTATTAAATAGAGATCACTTACTCATACAGGTTTTTCAACAGCTCCAACACAACTCACATACATGTGAGGCAAAGGAAAGGATAATCACAAGATCATAATGATTTATGACAATCTTTGATTTTTCTAAAAAAAAAATCTTCTTGTGTGAAAGTTAAAAGTCCAAAATAGCAAAATGATCTTACCTTATAACCTTAATCAGAATAATAGATGATCTGATCCTATGTGTACCACAAACATATTACGGTTATTGTTCAGAAGGAGAATTTCATCCTAAGTCTATGTAATGCTACATTTGTGCATAAACGTTATCAAGAAAACAACTTTGATTATCAGGAAGTCTACTATCATGCTGTAAGAACTGGAAAAAAAATTATATATATATGTTCTTATCACACTATCCCAAGTATTTCTAGTATTTTACCTAGAAGAATTAACTTCAAGTTTAATGCTTTAATTTTGGTCAATCTCTGCTCTCGGAAGGCTGCTCTCCCACAGAAATCTAACCTCCTCCCAGACGAGCTCCAGTCTCTTCCCTGCAAGCTCTGTGACCTCGTGCTTAGCACACTCATGAGACGCCCCTGAGAAACCACCTTTCAGCAGTAAAATCTTCTTCAAGTACAACCTACGCCCTATCTTCCATTTTTGTGCTCCTTCTAATTGCTTCCTGCAGAAGTATGAACAACACAAACCTAAAGCACAGAATGGTTGAGACAAAAATTATCTAGCTCATAGTTGAAAATATTTGCCATAGCATTTGTTTTCCTTTTCATTTTTTCCCTCTAAGTTCAAGACCACACACTAGATCTATCAGAAAGAAAACTGGTAACGCGGAGAGGCACCTCAGGACACAAGGCAGGGAGAGGAGACCGAAAGGAGGGCCGCGTCGCGCGCAGGGCCGACACGGGCGCCGCCGCCGCGCCCCACGCTCGGCCACCAGCCCGCCGGGCCGCAGCGGCCGTTACGGCCCAGCCGCAGCCGTTGGGCCGCGCTCAACGGCCGCCCACCCGGGCCGCGCGCACGAACCCGGCTGCGTCACGCCTCCTCCGTCTCCTCCCCCTCCCAAAGCAGCCGTTACCCCGCGGGCGGGTAACAGCCGCCCTCGCGGCCAAGGGCCTCCCGGCCCGCCCCCTTCCCCTCACCCCAGCGGCCCGGCATCCTGCTCGCGGCCCGCAGCGCAGAGCACCAGCGCGCCGCTCCCCGCGCGCCCCAGCGCTCCGCCCCGGGCGCAGGCGCGCGGGCCGGGCCGCGTCGCGCCGCGGTGACGCCACGCCGGGCTCCCCCGCCGTTGCCGGGACAGCGGGGAAGCGGCCCCGACCCGAGCGGCGCGGCCCGCCCCTCCCCCTCGACCGTTTCAGTAGTAAATAAATAAATACACATTTAAACAGAGGAAAGAAAACTAAAGCCAATAAGGAAGAGAAACTGTGGCGGTCATCCACATCCTGGTGCATCTAGAATTTTTTTTTTTCCAAGAGGAGCAGAGGAGCTGCCTTTCCCCTTCCTGCCCCGGCCCGTTCCCACGCAGCCGCACGTCCTTCCCCGGGCGGCTGGGAGCGGCGCGGGGCTTCCTGCGCCCGCCGCCCTCGTCAGGCGGGGTCAGCAAACATCTGCGCCGTGCCGAGGGCAGGCGGTGGCCGGCGCGGGCCTCGGACAAAGCGCCAGCCCCGGGGAGGAGGTGCAGTGGGTCACCGCGGCAGGACACACGCGAACGGCCGGGAACGTGGAATGCATGCCTCTTTTTTTAAAAAAAAAAAAAAAAAAAAAAAAAAAAAAAAAAAAAAAAAAAAAACACAAAACCAGATTTTTGGAAAAGGCAAAACACTTCGGAAAAGTTGGAGTCCTAAGAGAAACTCTTCCCTAAATTTCTGTAGTTAAGGGTTTAAGTTTGTGAGATTTTCCTGTTTGCTTCATCGTGGCACATCAACAAGAACTCAGTCTGCACCCTTCACGGGGAGCTGTCATAGAGCAGTCCTCCTTCACACACACCACCTCAGATGTGCTTTTACCTCAGCTGTAATCACGGAGCTCCTTGTTTGCTGCACACGGAACAGTGTAGTGGGTGTGTTGTAGCCGTTGTTTCATACTGCTGGCACAGAGGCTCTGTAAAACAACAAACCACACAGGCAGCTCTTTACCAGTAGTTTGGATTAGCCACGTGGAGGAGGGCAGATGTGGGCTGAGGCCACACCAGGGTCTCATGTTCAGGCTGCAGGTGAGAGTCAAACCCTTATTTCCACAGGGAGCCTGTAAATCAGGAGCCATGGGACAAATCAAACTACCCACAATGGCTGGCCAGGCTTCAACAAGCAGCTCAGGATGAGAGATATCTGAGTTTCTAAGTAAATGACAGAAAGATTTCCAAGTTGAGGCAAGCTCTTATTACTGGAGCAAGAATGGATGGGAAATCTAAACACTTTGGGACATGAAAGCCCTTATTTAGAAAGCTTATTTAGAGCTAAAGCAGAAGCAACAAAATTCCAACCTAAGCGGAACTTCAGAACAATTCTCTGAATTTCATCATGCATTTGTGAGACAATCTGAGAAAATAAAGTTAGTACCTGTGAAATAGAGGTAATATTAGTAGGGAAGCAAGAGTGCTGGATCAATAACTACCTCTTGGGGATTTCCTAAATCATAGAAAGGATTCAGGGGAAGGGAAATGGAAACATATGACAAGAAAGTCCATTAATTACCTGGTGGCATTAATGTTGCCTTGCCTCCATCCTTACTCCTGTTTTCTGCTTCGACACCATCGTGACAAGTGATGCCTGTGACCTTTCCTCGTGGCCTCGTTCCTGCTTTCTCCTCGGCAAGCGGCACAGCGTCATCCCTGCCGTCAGAGGCAAGGACGTCCTTGCAGCGGCGTCCTGCCGCGCTCGCCCGCAGCCGGCCTGCTCACTGCTCAGCCGGCCGCGTTGGCCCTCTGGTGCTCTCGCTCCTCTGTGGCACTTTGCAGACTGGATGCTGGAACTCTGGTGACAGACGTCTCAGATTACAGCTGTTTTTAGAGCTGTACTGACTCACAGTCCTTCTGCAGCAAGGTAGCATTAGCAGAAGGGGTGAAATCTACATCAGCAGATCACAAATCCTCCTTGGATCCATGAGGTGCTTCTGAAATTATTTCACACACATACACTCCTGCTCTATGCACACTATGAGCAATAAACTAAAACTTGCTGTTGAGAGAGGTTATAACCACTGCACAATTACTAAATGTCTGTGAAACAGAAAAGTGAAAGTTAAAAATCAGTATCTTACGTTATAGAAAAGTGCTTGGGCTAGCATTTCTATTGCTGTTCTCTTTAAAACTGTTTAAGCTGCTTGATCTAAAGAGAAACTTACATCACCAAAATAACCTAATTTCACATATTAAGTCACCAAACCATTTATTCATGAAAACATTCAGTAAATTACTATTGTTGATCTACTATATCAGCTAATTAGTTCTATAATATTGAGATTATATGATTTTTTCCCTTTGAGAAAGTTTTCATGAAAAAAACATTGTCCAGACAAATGTATCTACCATACTTTATTTTCTTATGAAATACTGTAAACATCCCATATCACTTTATCACAATAGACTCTAATAAATAAAGTAAATTATGATATAGTGAGGGTAACCAAAATAGTTATTAGTTGCTGAATACGATTTAAATACCAGCATCTTTGTACCCTTCCTTGGGTATCTGAACATCAGGGTGTTGACAATTTGATTTTCTACTCATAAATGGACTTGTTTGTAAACAAACTTCCTTTAAACGGTGTGCAACGATTTAGTGGAAATAAATCTACATGAGTAAGAGCTACAACAGCAATATTTTTAGTCATTAATTTAGTAGTCATTCTCCAACTGGATAAAAAACTTTTCTGTTACATATTGATTGGAATTCTATGCAAATAGTTACCCACTGCATCTCATTTAGTAGGTGATTCCTAGTTTTCATGATGAAAACTAGGATGAAAAATGAGCTATACTATGGATGTTTCATTTATTTCAAGTAAATGAGATTACCATATTCCTTTGCAAGAGCATTTATAGCTAGAAAAATCTAATCATTTAAACATCAATTTTTCATATGTTAAGACAGAGAAAACATTTATCCATCTGGTCAGCATTTACAGTCACCTATTTTCAAAAGCAATGCTAATTTCTGCGTGCTTCATTTTAAATGTCTAATAAGAAATGTGTATTTCTCCTCTTAAACTTCTGCTTCCACACATTTTACTGTGGCTTCAGGCTTGGTTTTAGATTCTTCTACCTTTTTTCCATTATTCTTTGTTTCCTTCTCAGGTGTTTTGTCATTTGTCTTAGCCTCTTTGAGAGCAGTAGTTTCAACCATTTCTTTTTGCTGATTCCTGTTTGAAAACGGGAAGGTTTTCTTATACCTTTAAATAAGAAAAAAGGATAATATAGCAGGACTGACATAGTTCAGTTTAACCACTGAACAAAAAATATAAAATAACTAAAATTAGTTTACTCTGTGCAAACATATTTCTTTAGCTATATATGTAAATATTCACTAGTTGCAGTCTGCTAGTTAATTCTGTCCAAAAGAAAAAAGAAAACCTTACTTTTTGACATAGCAGACTGCTAGAACAACTGAAATAATGAAGAAGATCAGTGCCAGTACAAGGAGTGCCGTGGGGATACCTAAAGATAAAAATAATGTAAGTATAAGGATTTTAAATAGACTTAATTCTACCTTTCTGAAGGCTCATGAAAATACATCAAGACTCTGCTACTGCTCTGTCTGTCTCTGCTAAGACATCTGACTCTAGCAGCCCAGTACAGGAGGTACATACATATGCACTCACAGAAAAGCACAGGAATGATTAATTACAAGAACACAGGCTGAGACTGGTTTTGCTAACAATCAGTATACTTTCAATTTACTTATTCACACCTCACATTTGGAGCGCAACAAATCACTACTCTCCTTACAACCTTCCTGGCTGTTTTTTTTATTTTTTTAAAAGTACCTGATCTTTCCATTACTCCGAGGACATGATGCTTGTAACCTTTCTCAGAAGTATACTTCCTGTAATTCATTTTAACCATTATGAACTATTAAAATGTGAACAGAAAGTATAAAATCATATTTAGGTCTTATTTCTTTTTTAGAATTATTTAAAAAGTTAAATAATGTATATAGCCTTTACCTCCAAAGACAACACCATCATTCTTAAAGGCAGCATGGGAAGTGTAGTTAGGCAATTGAAGCTGGGAGTATTCTTCTGGAATTTTTGCAGTAGTTCCTTCTGTTGTTAATATAGTTTCGGTTACGCATATTACACGGAATTTCACATTTTTCTGTGGTTGTTCTGACAGAGCTGTATTAGGCACTGTTGTGATGTTCTCAGTCATGTCTGAGCTAGAATTTGTAGGTAAATCAGTTGATTCACTTGATGAAAATGGTACAGGTGTAGTTGGATCTGGTTTACATGAATTAACGTGAACATCTAGAGAAGGGAAATGCATGAGAATTGGGCTGGATGTTAATTTTGCACCTAACAAAGGTAGAGCACACATGTTTATAGATCCCCCTCACCCCCACCCTTAGAAAATTATTCTTTGATTAGTCATGATAGGCTTATGCAGATCAGGGCATGCTTCTTTCAAACATGTGGCTAAGACCACAGTTATGGACATTTTTAAAGTTTTCCACATAACATTAAAACATAGCTCAAGACCTTTCTGGGTAACTGAGGGAGACCTTTATTTTACAAACGCATACCAGGAAAGATCCCTTCTGAAAAGTACTTCAGATTATAACGCTGCAGATATACTTGCAAATAGAAGTTTCAAAAATATTTCAGTTATATAACATGTTCTAATTACAACTATGTATGTTTATATTTTCAAAACATATGCATACACTGCTGACATTTGGAATGCTTGATTGATTTCCCAGAAACAAAAGTAGCCATAAAACTTTCAATTGAACCAGATACCAAAGAGATATGAACAAGTGACCAAGGTGCTAAAAGGAACTAATTTCAGGCATGCTCAGGAATGCACTTACTTAAATACTGTGAATATAGGCCTCAATCATCTTAAAGGTCTTTTCCAACTGTAATGATTTTAAGATTCTGTGATTGTTTCTATAAAAATGAGGTTGCAAGTGAAGCTTTATATGTAAACGGAAAATCTGAGCTCTGAAGGAGGCTGCTGTGAAAATTCATGTTTTTTAAGTTCTAGATTCTGAAAAGCTATAAATATTTCACTAAAGTACCAAGCATATTACAGCATAAATAACAGAGGAAACTACGTATGTACTGTTCTTCAGATGAATCCCTGTGGAGAGTCTGATGACGCAATTTCATTCACAGAATAAAAAGCTAAATGACAGAGGCTTTTTACTTTTTCCACTATAGTTTTCATTTATTTATTTATTTTTTGCATACAACCACAGATCAAACTGACAGGAGAATGAGCTTCTGCCAGCTACTTTGGGTAAGAAATACCTATAACAGGCAACTCTTTAAAAAAGTGGGTGATGCAAATTAAACTCTTGCAAAGGAAGCTATTTGATTTTATTAACAATAGATTGTGAATCTATCTGATTTTATGGATATTTATTTATGCTAGCTTATATTTTAATGCATTATTTATTTATTTCAAAAAAGATTCACCCTCATCTCAACAACCCCATTCTTGGTCTTTATATGAAATACATGCACAGAGACACAAACTACTCATGACTTCGAGAGCTCTGTTGTTTTTTAAATCAGCATGCCTAGATAATCAAAACATTTTAAAAACATTGAACTGACATGAGAGAATGCTAAAAGCATCTATTTTTCCAAGAATTGTAATGGCAACACCAAGTTGTTAATGAGCATTAACCAAACAGACCTATGGACCTTTTCTGTTTGTATTTCTTGAAAACTTTTTTTCCCCAATAAGCATAAATACAATGAGACATCTCAGATCAAGAAGGAAAGAAGCAATAAGAACTTAATATTTTTTTAAAATGCAATTTTTTTAAAAAAAAAGCTAAATGTTAAACATTTAAAAAGTAGCTTTCATGCTTGCATACCTGAGGAATTGAAGCAGTAAACCTTGAATGTTTTGAAGTGTTCAGCATTCCATGGTACTAGTCCAACATTGCCCTTACCACATTTCTTGTTGGATGTTATCCGAGGAATAACAACAAATCCATCTTTCACCCATCCATAGCTACAATAAAAAGCATTAATCCTTTTCATATGGTATTTGTTCACAGTTTTACACTGCATGAAGAAATACATTAAAGCTAATCAAATACTAATTGGCATCTTATACCTGCATGTTTCAAAGCCATATTTCAAAGCCTTTTCAACTTGGTCTTTACTTGCCAATTGCAGATTCAGTTGACTACATGCACTACTTGCATCTGAGAAATTCACTTTCTCCTCAAGATAAATTCCTATGCCTGCAATCCTGCAAGGTGAAAGCATGGAACCTGTAATTTAGACATAAATATTCATGATTAGTATCAGTTCAATATTAACATTTATTTCATATGCAGGATTGAAGATAGTGTTTAAGCAAATGTCATATAATTTAAAATTTTTGACTTAAGGACAGTAAAAAACTAACTTCTGGCAAGAAGGCATTTTTAAATTTTTTTTTTAAAGAAAATACTTTTTCTCAACACAATAGTCCAGACTTTCAAATGGTTTGACTTATTAGATTATGAAAATTTATATACAATTGGCATTTCAGTCGGTACGTGCAAACAGCTTATTACCAAAGATGCTGTTATTTATTTTACTCATTTATGCAAAACGGGAAAAGTAATTAGCCAGTGCTCTCCCCAATAAATACAACAGTTGCACTGAAGCATTCATGCAGTATACCTATCTCACCAACATAATTTCTAGCAAAGGTGTTATACATAATTTTTCATAGAACAAAACCACAAGAAAATATGCCTAAAAATTTGGTCCTTATTCATTCTAATTTATCTTTTTTCTTTTTTTTTTCCCTATAGTTTGGCATCATGGTCTTTTTCTTTACTCTCTCTGTCTTTTTTTTTTTTTTCCTCTTTTTCCCCCATCCAGGTTCTTCAGAGAGCTCTGCATTCATTAGCACTTCCTGGCACAGAGTAGAGCAGTGAACACCTGAGCAGTCCCCACGGCGAAATCACATCTGCACGAGCCTGACTAGGACAAAACCAGGCAGACATGCTGCATGATGAACAAGAGATGCACTGCTGCCCAGTGAAGATGTTCATGTGGGTATCAAGGATCTCAAATCTGTCCAAGCAATCCCAGTAGGAAAATGACATTTACTGTCAAACATCTTCAAGGCAGCCAGCCTTCATGGACATGTCCTTGTATGGATTTATTTTAGCCAAGGTACTTCTTCATCAGACAGATGCTCCAGCATTTACCTTTCTTGATTCACTTCTGTTCCCTGTTTTCTTCAGAATTGTTTTTAGTTTCTCAAATAACATTCTCAGCTGTTGAGGTAGATTCCACTATTTCTCTTTTTTTGTTGGTTTACAAGACATTTCTCCTGTAGGATTTGTGCCCAATTCTTTTCTTCCCTTCCTGTTTTTATACTTTTTACTTGTATTGCTTACTTCATGAATTATTTTCCTATCTTTCCTACTATTTATCTATTTAAATCTAACGTTGAGGCTGAAAATTCACTATTGACTAACCTGTTTTACTGAGTAATCTGGAAAAAATTGAGTAGAGTCTTACAACAAGACTCAAAATTGCCACAAGACAGGAAGAAAACTGTCCAAGGTTTATAAAGTATGGATATTAGCTTTGCTGTGCATTGACTTTCTTGTTTCTTGGGGGAAGCTGTTGCTGCTATCTCCTTGCCTTGCCACAAGTTCTCACTTGCATTTGCTAGAGATATTTTCCTTTGACTGCTGATGCCAGGGAGCAAGCAAGCCAGAGCAGGGCTGTCCCACAAAGACAAGCCAGTAGCTGAGAGTGGTCACAGTGCAGGCAGAACAATGTCCTCACTGACCAAGATGCAGCCTCACACCGTCTCAGCAGGTCCAGGTTGGTGACAGTGACAGGTTTCACCAGGAATCTCAGGCAAACCACAGTAGTGAGTCAGGTCCCGGACTCATCCAGAAAATCCATTTTGGAGCAGCAGGAGACAGCACTACCTACAACACATGCCGAGGATGCATCCTGGAGGCTACTCCAGGTAGGAGGGCCCAGTCAATAAGCCATGACAGTGGCAGCTTAGGCCAGGCACAGCACAGCACAGCTCAGGCTGGCATCGGTATCAGAGCTTATCAGAGCTTATGCAGAGCTCCTGGACCAATGAGCAGGGGTGCACAGGTAAGTATCCAGGTGAGGCAGGTAATCAGTTAAAGAGGGTCCTAACGGCTGACAGCTAAAAGGTGTAGTCTAAGACTCAAACTCTCCATTTTCTCAGTGAAAATTATTCAATGGCTGGGAATTAAAAGGAGACCACTGTGGTTAGGAAATCCAGTTTAGTAGGACTCTAGTTAAGCATTTAATTCCCTTAGTTTGGATGTCTGGATTTCCTTCAGAAGCCTCTCAATAGATAAGAAAGTCAAATCTCTTCTTTTTTTTAACATCAATTAAAAAAAAACATTTACACCTTGAAAATTACATCAAAATATCCAAACCCAATTTAGTTATCCCAGATGCGCACTAGGTATCTCTAGATATCCAAGTAGCTACTGGGAGAGTAGGATTCTTCATCATTTTAAACTGATTATAGCATTGAAGCTCAATGAGAGGACTTCCAAGTTTCACTGAACACATCAAAAAAAAAGTTGAAGACTATCTTCAGAACTTAGAAACCACAAAAAATATGGGCACATAATAATGCTGGGAGGAGATTTATCTAAGAATAGTATGATGAAATCGATACTTTCAGTTGCCTATGTTAATTTTTCAGACAGTTTAAATAGGCACTTCTGCACTGTATTAAGCCACGACAGGCATGCTTGTCCTGAAGATGAACTGAAAAATTCTTGCCCTAAATTTCTTTCAGTGTTTCAAATCAAGACAGTGTTATGTCACTATCAGAGAAAGAAGCCAAATCAGAGCAGAGCTGTTTGCATTAAAGATAGCATTTTATCTCAGAAGCACATAACTGGCTTCATGTGTGTCTTGCTATCTGAAATCTGTATAGAAGTGCTATGGTATATTAATATAGAATAAAATCACATTCCAGCAGATATGAACTCATTCCTAAAAGTATCATCAAAAATTAAAAACAAGCAGTTGTGTACCATTTGGGAAGCAATCAAAATTATCAAGTGATTAAATTGCACAGTGAAAGATTTTTCCTATTTGGTAGAGTACCTTTCACTGACCTCTGAAATCGCTGTTGTTACAAATGCCAGCAAATACATTAACACATACTCTTCAACTCTCCCTGACTATTTGCAAATGTAGCTGGATTCTAAAATACTTTATTTTTAAGCTAGCTTTTAAAAAGTGAAAATTTACATACCTCTTATAAAGTAATTTTGACCCATGAATATCATAATCCACACTGAACACACTGCTGAGGTAGCTCCAAAATAGGTTGCCATTTTCACCAAGTTGGCTAATTGAGAAATCCAAGATCTCCTGTACTAAAGAGAATTAAAAATGCGATTCTGTTAGACCACCTTGAGATTGCCTTTGCAATGACTTCTTGAAAGCAGCTTCAGCTGTCACTGTGCTACTTCACAGAAAGAAGGTCAGAGCAAGTGTGTTGACTGTCCCACTCAAATGTGAGGTCACTAACTGGAAATCCCTCATCTCTCTCTACATTTTCTTTCATGTAGGGTACTCTGGAAAATTTAACTAGTGCTGACTCAGAACACACAGCTGAGGAAGGGCGATAAGACTGTTAGACTGCTAATCCAGTAAACACTTTGAAAAAAGTTTTTCTCTGGCTATTTTTTCCTGTTTTACTGATTAGCAGCTCATTACTCATATTGTCTATTCAATTGGTAAACAGAAAAGATTCTCTATTGTGTCACAGCATGCCAGGCAGTTATACAGAGATCTCAAATCAGAATTTTTCTTCTGGTGTGGAGAAAAGTGTACTTTTTCCTTCCTTTCCTTAGGAGTTCCAATGCAAAAAATTGCACCACAATGCAGAGGTAGTTTGATATTTAATTTTGAACAGATTTGGAGATATACTACTATAAAAGGGATTCCCTGCATTACTGTGGGGACAGTGAGAATAGCTAGTGATTTCACTGTTCCCTTTTGTGAAATTCCAATAAAGAATGATTCCAATAGACTGACTGGAAGCTTGGCAGCTATAACTTAGAAACTTTCAGGAATTCTTAGCAGAGAAAATTTGCAGGGATTTCAATAGAGCAGGAATGGACTTCAAGAGATCAGCTGTATTTATGTTATTCCTGCTAGATGTTTGTCCAACCTCTTAAAGACTTTCACTGACAAATTCTTAACATTTCATTACATGATCTGTTCCAGTGCTTCACTATTATTCACTATTAAAAAGTTTTGCCTAAACTGAATTACCCTTACTACATTGTAAACCTATCACATCCTTTCCTACTAGAAATGGATATGGCAAACAGGTTATTCTTCTTTGCAACAGATTTACATAATTGAAAATTTATTCTTCTGCTCACTTTTATTTTAACAAGAAACCCCAACTTGCTCACTCTTTTCCTTGAATCAAGCTAAGTATTAATTAATGGATCCCTTCACCTGCTTATATAGTTCAGAATGGTATCAGCCTTTTTTGCAACAGCATAATATCGTTCACTTGCGTGGAGGTTGTGATTCAGCAAATCTTTAGATATCCTAGATCCCAGCGCTGCTTGATGGTTCTGTAAACAGTATAACCATATAAAAGTTTAGCAGTATCTGCCACTTCAAGGTGCATCTTACACTGTAGAATGTTCACATTTAAAATAGTATTAAAATAGTAGTTAACTCTTCCAAAATCATGTGAAAGATCACACTTGGACTTAAAACATTGCAAAAGGTCTTTAATGTGGATCTTCATCTTGTTAGGTACAAAGACCATATTGATTATGTGTATAATTAACATTTGATCCAACTATTTACTGTAACATATAACGGAAACTCCCTGCATTTCAGGCCAACACATTTAGAAAGGCCCATGTTTTTAAGCTACTGCTCAGGACTATCAAATAAGATTTTGAATAGGCAAGAAATAATACTTAACCACACCCTACAAGCATTAGTCTGAACAACAGAATTTGAAATAAGTTAAAAATAAAGTTAAAAAAAAGATTAGGAAAAATACAAAAATTGTCTTTTTCCCTAGTAACAGTCATTTCTTCCAAGGTTGTTGCTGCTTCAAAATCGTTCTATGTGACAGAGAAAGCAATGACAGCTTGGATCTTTGTGGAAACAGTGTTTTTTACTACCTCCTGATGGCTGCAGTTCTGCTCTGCACATGGGCTAGGTTTCCCAGACCTCACAAGCCAACAGGAATGCAAAGCAAATAAAGAATTCAAACCTTACACTCAGTCTCTTTGGTTAGAAAACTCCCTTGTGGCTTTCAGTCCTCAGCCTTTTCTGTGACAGGCAGCCTCTCTCCAGGATATGCCAGTTTCCTCTCTCATCTTTTACAAGGATGACTGGGATGACCCTGCTGACAAATGCTTTCCTCATTGCAACAGGAGCTTGCTAGCTTCTTCGACAGCAATTTTCTGAAGAACTGAAAGACTAAGAACAAAATCTTTGGTACAAGCAACATGACGCTATGTTATGCAGCGTAGACAAGACAACAGGCATTTAAAAAATAGTAAAATATGCAGAAAGAGCACATCTGAAAAATAAGACTTTGAGATAACAGAGAGGACTTTGAAACCGTACTTTTATTTTTAAAACTCAAGTATGTGATTCTATACAGTACAATACCAGCACACTTGTGCAAAATCTTACAATGTTACAAATTTAAATATGATACACAAAAATAGTGCTCTTTTAAAATACCTCTTACTAAAAACATCCATGCTGTGCAAGGAGAAACAATAAACGTGTCATGTTAAAGCAGGAAAATAAATATTGCACCTCAAGAAAACTATTTCAGTGTTAATAGCATAAATAATAAATCTATTTCTTGTTATCTGATGTGAACTTTGAATATAAACAAATTTTTTTCCCCTGAAGATGAAGCAAACTAATATCCAACAGATAAAATTGTATTTAGAATCAATTTTGAACTCATTTTTCTTAATCAGGAAAAAACCAGCAGTTATTTCCATTATTTAATTGCAAAATGTAAGCAAAACTAATGTGTTGTTAGTTGGACAACTAACAACCAACTAATGTGTTGGACATTTTGCTCAAAATAGGTATAAAAAGAATATCTATATATATTTTTATAAACTATTTTATTTTCAACTTTAATATCCATTAAAATCCTTTGCCTCTTTCAGTCTTACCTATACCAGTTAAGAAATTCATGGCTAAATTACACTCACTTTAGCTATACAAGTAGTTCCGTTCAAAATGGTACAACTACTTAAATTCTCCTTTCTGCATTAAGTCTACAAAAAGCCAGCGTGCTGAACTGCAAAAAAGGGGTTGGAGAACCTGTCCAGATACTGACTTCACTGTAACTTATGGCATGCCTAAATTCAAGGAGTTGAAAATAGTCCCATTGACATTAATAAGATTCTTCATGTGCTAAATAAGGTGTTGGACTCTGAGCAGCGTAGATGTGATTAAGAACAAATTAATTTGAATGGAGGCATTTTTAAATCTATTTTTCTCAAGGCAGCCTAACATTTTCCATATGCTATTATTTTTGGCACTGAGGAATCTAAATCTCCAGGACCTCTCTTTTTTATTGTCTTATTAGGTTACCAACAATATGCCTAAGGATTTGCATGTCAAAGCAGGTAGTTCAAAAGAATGGGTGTTCAAAGAGCCATTGAGAATTTTTTTTTCAAAGTTAAGTATGTGACACGCAGTTCTAGTAGTAGTTCCTAGTAGTTCTTCATTCTAACCAAACCAGATACAAAGTAATCTGTAATAAGCCTGTTCTGTTCTGTCTTATTCTTTATCAATTACAATTTTAGACCAAATGACACTTTCTCATGATCCTTTTTGAACTTCCTCAAACACTTCATTTTATTCTTCAAAAAATATTTTAAGTAAGAAACAAAATCCCCAAGTGCTTACAGCATTTTCCTTTTTGACTCCTTCCCCYCTGCCCCCCCCCCCCTTTTTTTTTCTTCAACAGTGGAAAGGACTCCTATTTTTCCTTTCTCCATTTAGTATTCAAATATATTAAGAAACATGTGACTAAAGATGTAAGCAAAATTCACCGGCAGGATATTTGTTACTAGTGACAGACAGCTGAATTAAATTTCTGACTTAGAAAACTTTTCTTTGCTAGTTAGCTTGAACTTCAATGTTTACATTAAAAGAAAACAAGTGAATATTAATTGTACCTGAACACTAATTACAGCACTTCATAAAATCCTTACCCTTCAATTGGTAAATGCCAAAAGAAGGCAAGACCCGGGAGTACAAACAAGTGTCAAATTGATTATCATATTGTGGCTAGATTCAAACATATAGCAAAGGAAGATTTATTACAAAGCATAAGGCTTTGATGTATTAGAATTTTCCACATGAACTGGACAATATCATTTGTGCCACCTAAATCTCATTTTAGATTTTGCTGAGTATCCCATTCCAATAAATAGGTGGTCCTATTCTTATATCATAAAATGCATATGTGCTTGTATAGCACTCCATTTAAATAACTGCAGAGATAATTTCTCTTATGAAATCATATCAGCAATGCATTTGGTCTGATAATATAATTTTATCCTATAATTTAGGCCATGGAAGGTCTTCTATTTCTACCCTGTAGCTGTGAATAAAAAAAATAGACTATTAAAACCCAAATGACCTAAGTGTCAGTAATACTTCAACAATAATATAAATTCTGGAAATACTACGATAAAGTAAGTAACTCTGCAAATGTAGTTTTTGATTTTCTTCAAATTGTAAGACAGACATGAATGTCCTGTGCAAAGACTCCTTTTATATATCTTGGTGGTTGCTGATTACTGACATGATGTTTTTATGATTCAATATTACCTTATTCCTATCATTCATTTACAATTAGCAGGATGGACAGATGAAAGTATTTATCAGATAGTCTTTTGGCAAGCTGTGTTCACAATGCATTTCCAAACTTGATTGTGCTAAGTGACTCCTGTGTCTTAACAGGTCACATTTAACAGCCAGAAAGATTACTAAGCACTATCTTTAACAACTGTGTTCTAACATGTGTTCTTGCTCAAGTACCATAAATATGTGTTTGTTCCTTTATTATTCAGTGCGTTGCTCATGCCGAAATCCTGAGTTCCACCAAGAAAACTGATGGGTAGCAGAACAGCTTGCCTTTCCTTCAGGTCCCTCTGACTTTTCATCACAGGAGTTGTATGAATGGTAGATCCATAATACCACAGCAAAAATGATTATCGCAGGCACTACAAGCCATAACACATTCCAGTTTTTACACAGTTTGGGATACAGTATATGTAAATAATTAATGATGACTTCAAGTCTGCTGTAAAATGAAAAAAACACAAATTGATTTTATTAAGCTTCTAAATTTGAGGAATTTCATAGTTGTAAATTGCATTATCTTTCTTTCAAAAACAAACACTTTATCAGAGAACCACCACATTGCTAGATTATTTCAAAAAGAGCTGCAGACTCAAACACTGGTGGTATTTGAAAGACACGTAAGGGCAAAGGACAAATATCAAGCCGTAAACCTGACTTCTATTTCTCCTCTCTGAGGACAGGATAGCCTTGGAACTTGATAATCTTTCAAATTCTTCTTAGTTCATAGCTTGCTCGCTTAAATTAGAAAACATTTCTTAGTATGGAGTTTCATGACTGGCAGTGGGGTGACCATCCTTCTGATATGAATATCAAATTAACACATGTTTAAAATCACAATATTAAATCAAATAAAATCACAAGTCCTTTAGGAGCAGGTAGGGATCCCTATCTTAGCTTGGGATTGGACACATTATTTTCTTTGGCTGGTCTTCATTTTCTCTGCAATGCATAAATTTCTGCTTTTAAAATGGAGGAAGTTGAAAGCATATTGAGAGTAGATTTGGTAGAGCCACCAAATGCAAATAACCTTAGGAATAGCTGAATGTTTCAGAAGAAATTTCCAGTTGGGATGATGACAAGCTGAGGATTCAAAATCCTCACAGCAGAGGAAGAGCACTGGATACTGATGGATGTAATAAATACATTCTTCCACTAAACCACTCTGTATTTTAACTCCAGTATAGTGCTTTTCTACAGCATCTATACAGCTTCTAGTAAGACCAGACAGCTGCTTGTCCAAGTCAGAATGCAAGAAGAAAAATTCCTAATAATCTGCATTCACCTTATTTATATATGTTGAAAAGACTCATCTCTGAATAGAATTAACATTTCCCTAGGACAATGCATGCCCACTGGGAAAGTTATTTTAGCATTTAATGACTTTCTGTAGGTTAGATGACCTTCTGCTGGATATATTTTACCCCAAATCAAGAACCTCATCAAGATAAAGCACATTGATGTATGGACATCAACATATGGTTTCAAATGAAAATGCCACAATAAAATGTTTTATATTTTGTTACTATATTTTCTTGAAAGATAAATTTTTATGAAAGTAGGATTATTTCAAATACTAGATTTGAAGAAAATGTCAATATAATAGCATGAAAGCTTGGTTGGGTACCTCAAATAGGGAAAAAGATCAGCATATCAACATATTATATCTGCTTTTTCTTTTCTCACCTGCTTTTCATTTTTTTAATGTCATCTTCATTTTCACTTTCTTCATGCTCATCATGACTTTCTTTTGGTGTCTCTTCATCTTCTTCCTTCAGTTCCTGAAGTTCTTTGGTTTTCTTCAAGCCTTCCTGATAGCTTCAACAGGCAAAGCATTTTTCTTAGTCTAAGAATGCTGTATATTGTATGTTATATATTTTTACATGCAGTAAAACACAAGTAGCAGAGATGCTGCAAAACTCCGAGAAACAAACAAAATTAGCAAGAGGTCATGAATATGCTCTGCACAGAAACAATTCTCCCTTACAGAAGATTACATTAGTTCTGTTACCAAATCTATCTTCTTGTAGGAGAAAGGCTATAGTTCTCAACAGAACACCATTTCTGAGTATCGTATAGGAGAAGGACTTCTTGCTTGTTTGTTTTGTGTTCTTTGCTTGGCATTTGGAAAAGGACAGATGCCCAAACTTAATTATTTCAAATCTTGCCGTGCAAACCACTTTGCCATCCACAGGCCATGATTTTACTGCAAAAGTTAATGTCTACTATTTATTCATCTCCACATTCATGTTTCAGAAAAAAAAATTTAAGCAGTTGTTTCAAATTATCTTTCCATGAATATTATTAACCTAACTTCCACCCATCAGCCTCTAGCATAATTTCTATCTAACAGTTTAACTAATATTACTACAGATGAAAGTGAATCGCTGCAAATACAATGAGTGATGCTCACTGAAGAAGGATCCCACATTGGTGCAGTGATGGTCATGTTCTTGGGCCTGGTGTTGATTATATTACCCATTTTATGTTTAAAAATACATTGTTAAAACCACAGCTCTTAAAAACACATATTTACAGACTTAAGTAATTTAAGATATCCTCACCCTTTGTTATATGCTTCTTCCTCTATCTTGGCTTTAGTTTCGGGACTGATCTCTTCCAATCCACTCTGTGTTAACACGGATGTAGGGTTTTCACAGTCAGCCTCTCCATTAGACTTTCCACTGCAAAGATAAAAGAAACAGAGAAAGTGAAAATAAAACCACTGAGTGTTCCAGAAATTTGTAGATTCACATGCTCTCCAGCAGAACAAGTTTTACTTGTTCATATAACTATTATTTTCTTCCAAAAGCAGTACTACATAAGCCTATGGAATGACTCATGAAACTTCAATGTAAACTGGATTATGAGAGCACATGTAAACCTGACAGAACATGCACACTAATGGTACAAAGTAATACAAGATCGAAGGACCAATGGTTATATAAAAAAAACAGATGTCATCAACACAAGTCAATATTAGGTCACTTCAATACCTTATGCCTTAGTATAATTTCCTCATAGAGTGACATTTTCATCTTGTATTAGGATTTAATGTGTATTGAAAAGATCAAGGGAAAACTCACTTCTCTAAAAGGGCTGGCAGAACAGGAGTAGATGTTAGATTGCTCCTTCCATTACTGGGAGATTCTGACTGTAAATTGAAAAATAGCAACAAAAGTTATATTCACGAAATAATTTCAAATAAGTCTTCAATAAAATGGCATTCTATGGGCTGCTTAGTTTTTTTCCCCCCTCATACACTCAAAATAACTTTAAAATTGCAGCGCCTATCACAATTATTTTCTTCAAGCACCTAGTCTCTTTCTTCTTCATCTATTGATCACTGGACACTTCTCTCCATAGCATCCTAAGAAGATTCATTTGTTGGCTGAGTCTTCAATGGAATTAAAAAAAATGGAACTAAAATGGAATTTAAAAAAAAAAAAAAAAAAAGGATTCATCCTGTCAGCAAAATGCCTCATTTTAACAGTCCTAATTTGGAAAAGAGAAAATTGTCAGTTTTTCATGGTATGTGCCATCTTAGCTCATCCTTGGAAGGCTGGTATCCCTGGCAGTTTTCCTGCAGAGAAATTTTTAGATTTAGGTCCAGGTTAGATTCTCAATTAACTTACATTTAAAACAAAAAATTGAGAATCTGATAACTCGATTAATCCCAGATCATCATAGAAGTTCTAGCACACCTTTCTGCAGATTAATTGCATGTTTATCTATTTGTTGGACTTCGTGACAATGACTAGAACCTGACATGTTACCAAGGCATCTTTTATAGTTTCTAATTAAAGTTTTTCTTGTCTTGACGGTCATTTTTATTACTAAACTGCAGTATATTACCATAAATTAAAAGACAAGTTGACTTGTCTAGTACCTACTTGTGTCTAGTATCTCTGTACCAAAAGTAGCTCTGTATTTGAAGGTGATCATTTTGTGGCAATAGGTCCTTATACAACAGGAATTTGACCACTCCTCTTCCTGGATAAACAGTATCAATGCAAGGGCTTATGTTTTTTACAAGCAATAGTTTAGCCCCATGCAAAAAGGATTTTGGACAAAAGGTAGCATGTTAAATTGTACGCTTTACTTACCAGGGATGGCATTGAAGGTATAGGTGAAGATGTTGGTGGTTGACCAGGAATATTTAAGGAGTTAAATTTAGGAACAACAGCAACACTGACTCTCCTCCGAGGCATGTTCTGTGATAAACAACATTTTTTTTTTTCTATCTTACAACAAGGTAGGCAGAAGAACAATTCTACAGGTTAATACGTGTGGCAAAGATGCAGGTTAATGTCAGCATGAATCTCTTGGGAGAAAAGAGTTGAGCACAAAATTAAGATAAAGGACAGTTAGCATTGTGGTCTTCTCCCCAGATTCCTTGCTATAGTACTACCTGGTATGGTATGTGCTCACTGAGAAACAGGTCCTTGTATAGGGACAAAACTTTCTCTTTCACACAGAAAGCCCAATAGCATAAAACACACAACAGATATGTTCTGAACTGATATAAGCTACTATCTTTTGTTAAGCCAGATGTACAATCGTCCTGGGAAACATGCCAATGTCACAATGGCAGGAAATAATGAAGTAGCACATGAAACTCTTCTCTTGATATGTACCCATGATGACATATTCATTAATTACATAACAACATATTATTAATTACAGAAACAAAAACATCCGCTCCCTCCCCAAAATAACAGAGCCTTCTCCCCCAAATCCTTGAGTTTTTAAATATCTATGTAGCTTCATGTGATACTGCTTACATTTCCCAAAAGCAATGGAAATCCTTTGTATGATAAACACATGCTAGTTATATATATTACAGCTCAAGTATAAGACCAAATAAGAAATAAGCTTTTGTTGTTATTAACAGACCAAATAACTCATCCTATGAAATGCAATATATGGATCTCAATGATTAAAAAAAAAAAAAAGTACAGGTAGCATCTAGCAGCTTAATCATAATGCATATCCAAACGTATTTCTAGTTTTCTGCTCTGGATAACTATGTAAAAGGTATTAAGCAGAGTTTTACAGATCTAGCATATTTAGAAGAGGATACCTACCCTGTCATTCTGTCATTTTAGGCAGAACGTACTCTACCTTTGAGCATGGTATTATTGGTAAGAAACAAAAATATGTTCCTAGAACCCTTAATCACATAGTAAGGCTTAGATCCAGTAGTTCAGCTTCTATAAAAACTCACAGAAGAACTAGAGCAAAGCACAGGACCTGAGCCATTTCATGCAGCACAGGTATGTGGCTGTGGATAGGATTATTCTTAAATACAGAAGCCTATAATTATGTACAACTTCATAGGATGCATTATCATTATTGTCTATTATCATTCTTAACCAATATACAAGATTTGCACTAAATTACATGAACAATATTGAGACTTTACCAGGACTGTGGTTTGAACAGAGACTATAAAACTGAATGCTGTTAGACAAAGAAATTTCACTACATAAAGCATTCACTTAAGTTGATTCCCCTTTTTACCTTTCCAACAGTAAGGGACATGGATCTAGATGACCGAGGTACTCCATCTTCTGCATTAAAAAAAAAACAAAACAAAATACAAAAATAGATGAATAACAGAGTTAGATTATATGAGTATCTACAAATAATATGAGTAGTATTCATAAACACATACTCTCACTTATATTTCAAACTCAGGTATACTGTATTTACACTTCATTTAAACTGACTTGTATTTTTTTTGTTACACTGTTTAGGTCTCAGCTACATCTGTAGAAAATTGTAGTACCTGCACAAAGTGAAATCATTACCATCTTTACTGAGATCACTGACTAGACTACTATTTGCCTCCATAAGCCAGTTTTTCCAAAAGAAAAATATTGATACTTCAGTTGCCATCAACCTAGGAAAGGTTGTCAATACAATTTTCTATTTTTTAATAATCAAATTTTGCCAGCATATGTCATTTTAGAGACAGATATATTTATAAGAAAGTCATAGGTCATGCATATATACAAGAATCTAAACATTTCTGGATCCTGTCAGAGTCTGATAAGTGATTAGGATTTTAAACTTCTGCACTACAGCATTAAGTATGGTTTGAAAACCTGAAATATCTTAGCTGTTACCACCATACATTTTTGCATTTTTGAAACCTACTTCAGCAGGACAGATTCATGATACTTTTTGTGATAAATAGCATTAGACACTTCTTTGTCTAGAGGGAAGACAAACTCTTGAATTTTATTTTTATTTTTTTTTACCAGCAGCACCATAGCTTCTGCTAGAATTCTGATTGGCAAGTTTCTTAAACTCCATTAGCTCAGCATGATCCTTTTCATATGTTCTTTTCAGATTTTCCACATATTGCATCATTACTTCTGTTGCCTTTGACATACGTTTCTCCTAAGCACAAAGAAAAAAAAAAGAAAAAAAAAAAAAGAGAGAGAGAACACTCATGCAATTTCCACACTTCTCAAACATATAACATGTTTCTATGTCTACATTCCCTATAGGGGCCAAACCTACAATAATCACTCCTAAAGAGATGCTGGTACCTCCAAACCCCAAAATATCTAAGCTATTTAGATCACAAATGTGGCAATGTATATGCAGAGAACATCACCATTTATCTTGTATGGCTGTCTATGTGTCTGTTATGCAGAAGATCTGCTTTTGCTTTTGAACTGCCAAAAGCCTTAGCTACTGATATCAACCTACTTGCTTTAGTAGGTAGAAGCACCAGTTTTGAACTGGGGATGGTATTGCTGTGTTCTCATTTGCAGTTCCTCTGTTCTTGTACACTTTACAGTTGTCTGGCATAAGCTACTACTAAAAGCAAGTTATTGATCTAGATGAGATTTTGACCCAGAAAAGCCATTCTTATTTTTCTCCACTGATTTTAAAATGCTGCTTATTATGAATATAGCTTTGGATAACATAACTGCTTCTATTGTACAGATATTGAACAGCTTCCTGGATCAACTCCTTTTGTTTGAATTCTACTTCCTCATTAAAATATGTCTTACCTGATACTATGATTAAATATCATAAATCTGTAAAGATGACAAAATAAAATTCAAAGGGCTAAAACACCTGACAGCTCTGGGTGAAAGAGTGAGCACAGCCAGGATGCATGTTATGTACAAAGATATTCTTACCTGGCGAACGGCTCCAACCATTTCAGCACGGCTAGATAGTCTAGCAGCCAAGCGACGCAGCACTGCAATATCCTCCAGCAGCTTCTGGTAAGCCTCTCTGTGTTCACAGTGATGCCATAAGGCAGCTGAAGACTTAAGTTAAAATATGTAAGTCAGAGCAACATCATGCTGCCTTTAGTTCAGATGAGCTAGCCCAAGCCACAGAAGTTGCACAGACATGTCTAAGTAGAATTACACGTGGGCATATTAGCCCCAGAGACAATCATGCTAGTGCTGTCACTGTTTCAGGATAGTGCCCTGTGCCATGCTGCAGGCACATCTTTAAAGGAGTTAGCAGGTTGTGCACATTTGCAATATTGTTGCTGAAAAAAGTATCAGAGAAAGACAACAGCTACAATGAGACTTATAATATGAGAAGCATAAGAACACTCAGGGTGATAGCCAGGTCCTGGAATTAAAATAATTCTTACCATTGTCTTTCCTGCAGATCTCATGACATAAGATTAAAATAATTTCCATATCTTGCCTAACTGGACACGTCAAATTTACTGCTAAATCATGGTCCTATTGCCACAGAACAGTCCTTTAGTTCTATGGAGGTAACTTTGCCACAGGCTTACTTTAAGAATCAAACAGAAAAATTTTGCTGTATTTATCCCTGAAGTATGTTAGCAGAAGTACAGCAAATTCCTTGTGTCGCCTTTTTTTTTTTTTATAGCAATGCTGGCCCACTGTGAGAGAAAACACTTAACTCTTCAGTAGAATAGTATGGCCTTTCCTGTAATGAGCTAGAGTAGTAGGAAATGCAGTCTGAGTTTACAATTGGTACAAGCAAGCTCAGTCACATATTTCAAACGTGTATGTGCACATGCATGTACACATATGCTACACTTCAGAAAAATTACTATTTTCTTACCGTAATGGCTGTTTTGAAGTTTTCCAGTTCCTTCTCAGCATTCTCTTCAGTAAGATTTCTCTCTCTCTCTGCTTGGTTAATTCTAGCTTCCAATGTATAACTATCATTTCTAAAAGCCAAGGAAAGCTGTACAAACACATTCTGTATGGAAGAAGAAATAAAATAAAGGCATTTTTAAGTTGTATCACCGAATGTAAAGATTTCAAATAATGGCTCATGTACAACATCTATTTTACTAATACTGGTGCTTAAATAAATACTGGAACAGAAAACTTGAAATATTTGGAACACTAGATTGTTTCAAAAATAATTTTCTTTATTTCCTCTTTATTTCCTCTAAAATATGAATAAATGTGTTGCTGCCTCTTTTCCTGAATGCTTTTCTGGAAGATCAGTGGAGCAGAGTATCCATGATGAAGGAAGTATCAGAACTACAATAGATGTTTTCTAATTGGATTTCCTCCAAGGGTCCCCAAGGTTTTTAAACAGATAGTCCGTGCAGAGGAAGTCCGGGGATGAGCTCACCATTAGCATTGTTTTACTTTAGAGATAAACACTTACCACTGAAGCCAGCAAAAGATTAAGTGTTAACATTTTTATTCTCTTGAATGTTGCTTTTAAAGAATATTTCTTTACCAGGTGTATTATTTCTTAAGATTAATAATTTACAAAGTACAAAGCACCAATAGTTTCATGTGATTGGAGCTATGTAAATAAAGATCTTTTTCTTCACTTTCCCCAAACATCTATTGGTTAAAAGTAAAAATGTAAGCTAATTCAGAACATAATGTTATTTAGTTTCAAATAGTTAATAATTTAAACATATGATGATAGTTTCCAAAGTGAAGTTATATTTTATTAAGAATATAAAAACATGTGTTTTGCTTCCTCTTAACTCTTTGAGTATTTTTTTTTCAGATTTATGTTGTATGTGGCAACGGTCCTTCCTTCTTTCAATAAATTACACTTGTGAATTTGATAGATCTCTGTATATTTTTTTTCCTGAGGAATATTTTTTGGCAAAAAGAATCCCATCATCTAGTTCCAATAACCACCTTTAGACTCACAGTATGCACTTAAAATTGAGGCATACAGAACTAAAGGTGTAGTTAAACCACGAGCATAACCTAGATTACACTTAATTTACTTAATTTATAGCGACTAAGACAAATTTGAAATAGTCACAGACTGCAAGTGAAAGGAAAATTAACCATTGAAGTACTTTGTCAAGGAACAAAATTTATTCTGCACTGCTGAAAGATGTGAAATCAATCTATCTATAATCAATCATGATTTAGAGACTGTATTATTCAGATTAAGAGTAGAACATATAGCAAGGGTCTCTTTGCGGTCCAGAATTATAAGACCATACTTTACCTCAACTTCTTTTTCGGTAAGTGGAGGGGAGCTAGAAATAAAAGTAAAATAATTAATATTTTAATTAATATTTATCTCTAAAAACAAAGATTTAAATACTTAATTGAAAAGAACAACTTAAAAAAATCCTCCTCTTAAATTTTTTTTTTGCTTTATTGTAAAAACAGTATTTAACTAATTCATTTGAACCTGTTAAAGCTAAACTACTTGTTTTTGTTTATTCAATAAGAGCATACTATCACTGGTGTATTGACCAAAACACACTATAGTTTTTGGAAGCCTGCAAGATATATCTGCACTATGTTGTGAAAAACTGAGCAAAAGAAAAAGTCATATAACATCTGCTTGGTATTGCTAGTGATTTATTATCTTTACCTGTTTTCCTTCTGCCAACAGTTGAAACCTCGAATGTACAATACAGATAAAAGTTAAACATGCACTCACTCAATAGACTGAGCAATGCTACTGATAAAATAATTTTATCTGATGATATCACAATATATATTTTATGATTTTCAAAGTCAGTTCATCATTTGCCTATTTTGTACTTGCTTAGTAAATTCTTTGGAGTATTTGATTACAATCAGTAAATGGCTTCTTAGAGCTTCCTCACCTCATGCATTCTATTAAAGTTTGTATATAACAGTTCTCCCATAAAAAGTGTTCACTATTTAATTTGCTTCGCAGAGAACACCTGTTTGACACCAAAAAACATCTGTTTGCTGCTTCAAATTATCACAGACCTCTGGTATTTATGATGTAAAAATGCACAGATGAAACTAGGAATAGTTTTGGTTAAATACATGTTTGGAATTGTTTTTAATGATTAGTAAGTACTTTTTGTTATGGTTTTATTAAACTACATCCTATTGGTATCTTACATGAAAATGTGGAGAGATGCTTTACAAAGATATATCTATTTAATTAGTGAATGTAGTGTAAAAGAAAGTTTGTTCAATAACTAAACATGTTAATGGTGCAAAGTATGAAAGGCATGTGGTGATGAGTGCTTCACTTCAACTTTCTTCCCATATTTCTTTGGTCAGAACAAAACAGTAATTGTCGACTTCTGTGTTGTTTTAAATATAAATCTCTCAAAAAGAAAATGTTACTTAAATTCTATCATAAAAAAAATGTAATTCAGATGACAATAAAGTCAAATCAGAAGGAATACTTGCATTCCTAAAGGTTTGGACAAACGCCTAGTAGGTATACAGTCTATTCTGATTCCACCTTGGAAGAGTACAGACTAGAGACCTCCTTTGCTATAGTTACACTGCACAGGGCATCTCTAGTTATGGGTTCAAATGGTATTATATGATGTTACACTGCAGTATATCTGTAACATGTAGACATACTACTCAAATTGCAAAAATGGAAAGTGAACCACAGCAAAGGTTAAGCATCTTCTACCAATAGCTGACTGCCCGCACTTACCAAGATCAGAGGTTCTGCAAGTCCTTTAACTACTTTTCTTTTAAATAGCAAAGTTGTTTCACTGAAAAATCATCATAGGGAAACTTGCAGAAAAAAACCCTGCAGAATCCTCACACTCCCAAATATTACTATAGGAAGGCATTACCTAGACCAATTTTTTTGGAGATGGGGGAATAAATACTATGAATTTGTATGAACTCAATATAAATTATATCTGTGACAGTAACCCTGAAAACCAGCTGTCAGACCAATAGAAAATTTGTATAAAAATGTACTTGGAGAATGCAAGTTATGTCTAAAACTTTTTTTATACAGAACTCAGAAATTTTTCTAAAAATATCCAGTTACTGGAAGATAGTGCATTCCTCAAACTTTTCAGAAAGTCTGCATGGTATAATTTAAGGTGCAGATTCTCTACTCATAAGGTTCTGACAAGAACGGAATTCCAGAATGGGAGCTCACTGCAGACTACTAGTGTGCTTTCAGCAGATGCTCGCTTGCTGCCTCTGATGACGTTTTTACCTTCCGGGAAGAGATTTGTGTACTCGCAGTTTTCGTAGCAATAGATCAGGAATGCTGGGCATGACATCTGAGCTGCTCTTTGTCTCTTCCTCTTCAGTGGGAGAGGGGAGAGGTGAAAGGCCTAAAGACATTTTCAGAGAAAAAAAATATTTTTACAATCATTTGAGAAGCTATGCATTGACAAGAAAGAAAGCACCTCACAACCAAATGGGACTTGCTAACCTAACTGTGTCCTGTTTGAAGTCAATGGCAATTTCATCCTTGATTTCCTGGAAGCAAAATGAACCATAACAAATGGTTCCCCATCTCCTAGTACAAAATGTTACCTCCTTTATTGCACATAGTAATACATCACTTATCTCTTCTTTACTGCTAAAGTAAAGACCACCTATCTTTATTTGAGCAGTGACAACACAAATAACCATTACAATTGTCCTTCTTTCTGCATAAAGAACATAACACATTTACACATATTACATAAAAAACCTGCCTAACAATGCAACATCTCCAATAGATTTGACCAATGTAAACTTCTGTAATTGCAATGCAGTGCTTACTGGGGTGATCATAACAATAATCATAATAATTTGGCATTGAGAATAAAACATGATGGAGTCAGTATATTTGATTCATAAGACAGTAACAATGAAGTAGCTGTCTCTTTCCTATTGTTTAAGCAAATTATTACTTTAATTAAAAAGCACAAAGTGGCTATCATGACAATTCAAGGAAGTAAGTCTCCCTATCAAATAAACAGAAGATTTGAACCCTCACTTGCTTTCCGCATTAAGGACATGGAGATGACCTTTAACTCTCTGATTAACATTTAAAACAGCACTTGCCTTAAAAAGATTTGTGATGCTCATGAGACCTTGGCTAAAAAACTGGGTAAAATAATACTTAGTATTTGACAATGTTTTTCCTCTTATAAGTTTAAAATCTGCCAAAATTACACAGCAGGCTGGTAAAATGGCAATTGCTTTACACTCTCGAATGCAGTCCTCCGACAAATTCTTGGAAATGATATACTAGCAAAGTAACAAGAACAATGCTAGCATATCTAAGAATCCAATGATAAAATCACTAAATAGAGGAAGAGGACAAGGAGTGTCTTTTAATCTTGTTTTATACAGACTGAAGATTAAATTCTTTTCAGAGATACCAAGACCTGCAATATCTGTGGCATCTCCCTGTGTAATCAAAACTTCAAGTTCTTAGGAAATAGCCCTAAAACATACAACCCATTGCACCCCTCACACAGAATCCCTTCCACTGCTGTTCCCAGTTAGAGCTCTGCATAGGGCTAAAGGGATGCTCTGGGCTGATGTATGAGACGATGCACCAGTTACCTTTTCAAGACCAGGCGAATATCGTCAAATCAATAGTAAAACCTAACTACAGCACCAGTCTGAGGTACACTGCTATGATATGTAAATAACTTACTGAAGGATCTTCACTGAAGAAGATCTGTAATGGCAGCAGCCAGACAGGGAGCTCGAAAGCTCTGACTCTGGAATAAGCTTAGGACAAAGGAGGAGAGAGGGATTTGAATCTCTGCCTATCCAACTTTCAACTGCTTCAGATCCCAGAAGATTTGACAAGTTCTGGGACGAGCCCCGTAACTGACTCTATCCCTGTTCAGACTCAATATAGAAAGATGTATTCAGGAAACCTCTGCAGAAGCAGCACCCATGACTGTCTCATTGTAAGTAGCACTGTAATTGTACAAGAACAAAATTTTCTTTTCCCCCATATAAATTACTAAGAAGCAAGCACTGATTAATAAACAAACATTCCTTCCACTTTCATGATACTGTACCTTTTTCCTGTTCAGCTGCTTCACTGAGTTCAGGAAGCTTAAGTCCAACTAAGTTTTGATTTCTCATCAATATATGCTCCTGCAAGAAAAAGAATAACATTTCTAAACATACTAGAAATCTCAATTTAAGTGTCTCTGCAATGTGAACACTAAATATTCATTTTTGTTAATAAACACAATGTACAAATATTAAAAAATGTAGAAATATTAAATTGTAGTTAGATATTATATTGCATAATATATATGCACACATACCTTCATACATACTTAAACATGATGTATTTAAAATTTTGTACTTACTTTAATTAGCAAAATTTATGATCACAGAAACAGAGATATGTGAAACATGTTGATTACCCATATATAAGAATTGATTTTTATTAGGTAAATGAGTTAATGAAAAAAAGTTGAATATAGCTATAATAATGAGCAAGTACCCCAGAAATGAGGGGAAAGAGGAATAGGGAATTAAAAAAATGAGTATTGGTACTGCCACTTTGTTGACTTATTCTGTGAGATTTTCTCACACCCAAGTTTGGCCTGTTATAGCTGCAAATCAATACTCCACTGTTTCTCTAATCTGACACCATTCCTGACAGGCAGGAAGAACATACTCTTAAGGATTAAACTTTGTTTCCTAATTTCTTCTATCTTCTCACTTTCTACTTTCATATTCTCAAACCTATTTAAAATGTACAAGAACCTACTTTTTAAAACTAGACAGTTCCTTCTAGACACAGTTTAAATCTCACTTAACTTGAATTATATCTCATGTTGCATTTGTTTTCCAGTTCTAAACACTGCTTGTGTTTAACAGCTTACAGGATGTTCAAAATTATATGGCTCTTATGCCTGTAAAAGAAAATCTGCAGTAGCTGTATACTCAGAATATATAAACAGGACACGATGAATAACTAAGTTGCCATTTCCAAGCAGTACAATGGGAATGAAATAACTTGAGTGTACCAAATGGAGTTTCTTGCATATCCCAGCATGGTGTTCACCTCAAAATATTAACTACTGGAGGTTTAACAAAACATTCTTATTATGCTTTTATGGACTAAAGCTACTTTCCCCTCCTTCTCCACCCCTCCCCCCAAAGATCCTTTCTGCTGTATATATGCATGTTATTTACTTTATATTATTGGATAATCAATCTCATATCATTTCTACTTTTTTCAATACCACTTAAATTCAATACACTTAGTATTTAATTCCTAATTTCACCAATCATTCAGACAATTATTTAACAGAATCGTTGTTAGGTTTTGTTGTCTAGCTCATTCATCATGAAGATTACAATTTTTCAGTTTCAAGAAATAGGAATTCTGTCTAGCAATCCTCTAACCGCTCTTGCTTTCAAGGACATGAGTTCTAGAACATTTGGCATAGACATTTTCTGAGAATGTGCTGTAAGGAAAAAAAAAACATCCTCTGAGATCTTACAGATTAGCTTTACTTTAAAAGTCAATATTCTTGAAGAACTGAACTATTGTCCTTGAAGGGAGAGTATTAGGAGGCAGAAAAGATTCAAAATCAGTGAAGTGAACAAAGTAAAAATAATTTCTAAATCCAAAGAACATTTACAAATAATATATGATACGCAGGGGCATGCAAGTCCTTAAACAAAAGTATAGTAGTGATCTTCTATTTTCAGTTAAAATTTCTGTTTATATATAGGTCTTAGCCCATTCACACAGAAATCAATCAACCAGTATGATGTGAGGACCTCTGGATTCGAGGAATCTGAGGAATTCTGAAGGAGCAGTAAAAACATAGCACGAGGAGAGAAGAAAATACAAAACATAAGTACCCCTTTTAAAGATGTTTGTTGCTACATCCTCAGGAAGGAAAGATTTTTCAGATCTAAGTTTTTCTTTAGAAATCAAAATACATCATTTTACTTCCCAGTATGCTTTATAAACTACATGACCACTAACAGTTTCCTGCTTATAGGTCATGCACACTATCAAAAAATGTATGTATTATGTTTTATGCTCATCTTTCTGCTACCTTTCTGCTAGTCTGTGACAATAGTACGATAGTTACGCCTAGGGGTCAAAACTAGATGTGGAAGACCATAGTTAATGCATATTTGAAGAGACAAAAGATTTTGAATAGAATTAAGAAATAGGGGAAATACATAGAATTTATTTACAACTTGCATTTTCCTAAAATTGCAAAGGGAAAAATATAATACTACGTTGGATATTGCTGAAGCTGCTTCCCATTTAATTAACATACATTTCCCATAATGATAAAACCAATACATGCAAGTCAAAAGTGATAAGATATAAAAATACTTTTAAAACAGGATACAACTGATGAGTAGGACTCACCTCTCTGAGCTTTGTCAGTTTCTGCATTCGCACAGGTTGAACTTGGATTTGGAGGTCTTTGAATGCTGATGCTTTTAATTGATTGCTAGATTTACTGGCAATGGTAAAGCTTTTATCTTCCTCAGATGGTGGTTTAAAAGGTGCTTTATCTTTCTGTCCAGGCTCCAAGCTATCCCATGACACAGCTCGTAGGAGAGGAGGACGGAGTCCACATACTTTAAATTCAGGTTTATACAAAACTTTATGGTCCCTAGTTTCTGGAATAGGCATTTTTAGCTTTTGGTCTATATTTCCTATTCCTGGTCCCAGTAGGTGGGTTCTTAAAGGAACATCAATTTCTTTTACTTTCTTGAGGAATGGTTTTCCAAGTTCACTTTCACACACGTTCATGGAAGCGTTAAGAGACATTCTGCCACCATCGCTATCTGCAACGGAAGATTTAGGTAAAGGATCCATATGCTGACGTGGATCGAAGTTTTCTTTTTGCTCAGAAAGTTTCTCTTTGGAGTGTTCAAAACCAGTAGAACGAGGAACCAATCTTCCCTGAGAAATCTTTCTTTGATCATTCAGCCTTCGATCAATTAATCCTTTTGCAACATTCTGAAACAAAGTGATACATATAAAAGACAGAAACAGGTGCTAATTTCTCTTTTACTTTATAGATTTTCATTTTAGAGAGTCATTTTCATTTTAAAGAGTCATTTTCATAGCATACTTGCTACTGACAATTGAAGTGATTTTTAAACAGTACTTGAAAAAATTGGGAACCTCTTCTTTCCATCTTTGAAATCACCTTTGAAATCACAGTCCATTACAGCAGTCTCACATAGTCAAGTTACTCATTATCTCAATCTAAGGTCTGCTCAAGTACACAACTTAAACCTTGTATCTTTTAACACTGTAACTTTACAGATTTCTACCTTTGATTATCTTTTCTACTACCCCTCAGTTCCCAGAATTAAAGAATACGAGCTATTTTCCTTCCATGTTCCTCATGTCTCTGTGTCTCTTTCTATTTATCTTTTTACTGGTATTTTTAATTCTTCATAACTGAATGCCATTGGAAGGAGTCATTAATACAGACTTCAACATTCTAATCAATCCAATTTTTTTTTTAATGCTCTGACATTTTTGAAGGCATTCTCAGTTATATTACAATTTATTCTCTATTCTTCTATTCTTCCTTGGGATAAATAATTTGCATGTTTTATTAAGTGCACAGGACTGCCAGTTTTAACAACACAAGAGTTAGAGGTCAGAGATAGGGCTTTTATAGACATTGGGGCTGAGCAAGGCAAGTAGTAGCATTTTTCTCTTCTTGTTCTCGCTGTGATACAGCTGAGATGACTGAGGCAGGTGCATTGAAAAGATGCATGCAAATAGTTCAAAGTCTTATTGTGTGCATTACCACAGGCACAATCTGGCTACAATCTCCACAGCAGAACTTGTGTCCTACCTTGGCTACTTTGGTACAGTCCGTATTTCGGCTGATGGTACCTCTGTCAGGAATTTAAGGCAACAGACAAACCTCTTAAAATTCTTACCTCTGTAGTTTGCCTGTCATCTTCTTTCACAATTCTGTTATTCTAACAAAAAAGTCGGGGAGGGAGAAGTTATTTGTCTTACAAGTTTTTCTTCCATATCTATGTTGCAAATCTTACATAAAGATTAAAGAATTAATTCTGAATATCTTAATATTTTTAAAATTGTTTGTAACAATTATTTATAAAGATTTGTCAGGATTTATGCCTCCATAGACTAGTATAATATTGGATCTTTCCTTTTTTTTTTTCTGTTCTTCACAGTTCTCTCTGATTCTTCAGCACTCATTACCACATTTTGGTCTTCAGACTTAACATTTATTAGTCTCTCATTTGGCAGAAAAAACACATGTCAATGATCCTATTTTTCAAAATGATAACAAAAATATCCTGCTTTACTTATGGATGGATACGATACTATAGTATAATATGGCATTGCAATGATCAGTACACTGTGCAGAGTAATCTTTTTTTCTTACCTGCCCTGGAGATATTGACTCGATACCAGTTGTTGTACCTATATCAGACCCTAGAGAGACAGATTATGATTAGTCCTGATTTTTTTTCTGAAAAATTTATTAGAGCAATAACAAATACATGTAGACATACCTATATACTACACGAAGATCAAAATTTAAATGTATAATATATACAATTTATAAGGGAAAAACAAAATCTAAAATATAGTACGTGAATGACCATTAAAGCTTCGATTATTGAAAAGGACTAAAAGATACAGAACAAGTACCCTAGTTACATCATAGGAACAAAAATATAATATTCAAAAATATTTAAAATATATAATGCTAGTATTCATGAGTTCTGTCGTATTCAAGAGCAGACATTTCTGAATTTATAGGGTCTGACTTCTTCAAGAAATGCATTTCTGGTGAGTTTTAAAAAGTCTTGTACGAGCCTGTAAATTCATTTTTACCTGATGGAACTGGAAGAGTGAGAGAGCTGCTCCGAGATGCTACTGGTGAAACTTTGGGACTAAGCGTAGGAGAAACTGCTTCATTAAAACAAAGACAAAACAAAAGAAGGTCATTTTGTTTTCGAGACTTGTGGTTTCTGAATTTTTAAAATTCAGCTAGAATATTAATATCATAGTCCAAATGATATGTCTGTCCACAGCTTGATAAGCCATTTTACTTCTCTAGTGGTTCACGAGGAACAGAATAGGTTTTCAAGTCTTATATATTCAATAAACTAATACAATTCTGCTGAAATACATTCCTCTCAGTTGATGAGGTTGTATGCACTGCCCCACCAAAGAGGGACAAACATAAAGGAATGATTCACAATGTACATAAGAAAAAGAGGAGAAATTAATTTTAAAATGCAAAAATGTTCTTTTCACTCCGAAAAGCTTCAAACAAATTTTAGGATAGATTTTTTTTTTTTGAAATGGCATTTCAAAGGCAAATAAAAGTCTCTTTTTGTCCTAGTTTTCAAATACTTTATGAGAAGAAGAAAAATAGTAATTTCATTTGGCACTGTAGAACAAAATAATTCATTCTTTTTTTCAAAGTTGATCTAGCCTAACTATATTTAGAATAAATATCAGGGTAATTATGTCCACTGGGAAGTATAAATATTTTGCCATTAACATTTCATTTTGTGTATAAAATATACTTTAGATATACTTTAGAAAATCATCGCAAATGAAAAATTTTGATCAGCTTCTCAAAAGCTAATAGAAATACTTCATGTGTTCTTGTTGCAGTCTGTCATCCAGGCACCTGAAAACCTTACAGTCTTTTCGCATTACATCTATACATAGAGACTGGTCACTTCTGTTTTACATTGAATCTGTGAAGATAGAAATTGTCAACTTCCAAATTGAGGAGCAGGATGCATCCCTTAAAGCTGAACATGTGTTAATGAATTTGCCTATCTTTGAAGCAGAACATAAATTCCTATTTTCAGAATTTGCACCTACCTGTGGGTGACTCGGGAGGGCCACTTCTTGACTTTCTGCCTCTGCGCATTAGAAACCTCTCACTCACTTTCTTTGCTTCTTCTAGTAATTCAAGATTCTTCTTTTTGTCTTCCTCAGATATTTTGACATCTGGCAGCTGATCATTTACCAGATCAAACACATGACCAGTGTTGTCTGAGTTGAAAACATCAGAATTAGAGTTGTACATAATATATGCAGATAGCTGGTGCATTTCTGAGCAACAAGAGGTACAAAACATATCTATAAATTCAGCTTTGAGCTTGCATTAATTAAATATTCATGGCTACTCATTTTTTAATGCTATCTTCTCAAATTTAGAGTAGGTCCTCAAGATACAGGTAATCAATTGAAATTAAGTAAACAGAATTGGAAATACTCTCATATCTGAAAGCATTTTTTTCTGATGTATCACTATAATTCAGGTTTTCTAATTTACCACTGCAAAAACATCTCGGGGGCATGTATTTTGTTGACTAGCTTTCTCATGAGTTTCGTACATCTGTTTTTTCAGGGTTGAAGTCCCATCAACTCACCTTGCAAAGATTTATACAACCTAATATTAAAATATGCTGATCCACCAAATCATCTATAAAGTGCAAAGACTGAAGTACAGAGATTTTATTCTGTATAGATAGAATGGCTTTTTCCACCAATATATAAGTTGCAGGCAGCGGAAACTGAAGAGCCAAAGTCTGAGACTTATTAGGTTGCTTCAAAACACAGAGTTTTCTGCAATTTTGCAGAACTTCAAGATTTTTCCAATGGAACTGCAAATAGCCTTACTAAAAAATAGCATTGAAGAATGCTATAAAGCAAAACTGAGTCTCCTTTCCATGGGTCCATTTATGCTGGTATATTAGATGTAATCCATTATCACAAAGTGAAAGTCACTCCCCCAACTGTCCCTAAACCTTTGGTTTAGTACTTTGCTTCCCAGACAATTTTTATTTAGTTGAAGAAAGGATCTGCTATTCCTTGGCTGTGAAATTGATTTAAAACAATAAATGTTTCAAGCACTAATTTTTACAATTCTCTAGGTTACCTTAAAGCAAGGAATACTACCTGTTGTCAGAAAGACCCTTTCCTTAAGAGATGTGTATGTAGGTTATCCATTTATCTATAGGCTAGTACAGAACAAGTTATCGAAAAACAGACCAAAGAAAGGAAAAGTACTTACTGACAATGTAGTGTGCAAAAGTCTTCCACAGACTGACAAACTCTAGAGACTAGTAACCCTATCTGATGAGCAAGAACTGATAAACTCAGACTACCAAGAGTCAGCTCAATCTGTAGTCATGTATAGTAGCATTAACAACAGGGTAGGTACATTTTAATACATACATGTATTAAAATATATATAGATATATATACATATATAGATATAAAAATTATAACAATATAGTAACACTGAATACAACACTAAGAATATAACAGCACTAGTTTTTAAAAACATTTGCCTATTTCAGCCATAAAATATATTTGCCTATCAACTATATTTTTGTGTTTTTGCTTTACTCTAGTTTTCTGATTTTTTTTTTTCATTTTTTCTTTTCAAGAGGAGCTCTCCTGTGCTTATTCTTCCATCCCTTGTATGCAATACCATAAATATACAACCTCTTCTTCAACTTGTATTTCACAGGAAATAAGTAAATGGAAACAAGTAACAATCCAGATGCAGAGATACTGAGATACTGATGGCAGTTTTGCCACTGACTTCAACAGAATGAGAATATTTGTCACAGTGTGTGGTACTCACAAACCCACATTCACATCATTATTTCCCCTGAAAAATTGCTCTATAGAATAGAATAATTTTGTAGTCAGAGACACATTAGAAAAGTGAAAAAATGAAGACAATCCTTTCATTTTCATTAAAGGTCTAATTTGATAATATGATAGTCAAGTACAGTAATTTGAGACTTAAGCACCTCTTATACTCTCCTTTAAAAATTACCAGTATTTCTAAACAGTATTTTGCATGCAACAAGAATTTTAAGGTAGTATAACTTGCTTTCTTCTAAAACATGTGAAGCTAAAAACTAAAGCTAACAACTTTATGAAATTAACATTATCTGTACTCCTGTATCTACTTGCCTACAATCCACTTATGACTGTAAACTCATAATAACAATTCCTTATGCTAGAAGTTTTTCCTGAGCATGCACTACAGACAGTGTATATAGGACACAAGCTACTGTCACCATAATCATATCCTGCATTCAGATCTTGACTGGGTCTTTTTTTTTTTTTTTTTTCCCTCCTCTCCAGGAAGACATCTAAGTTCATTTGAACAATCACTTCTTACCAACAGAAGTCAACGAACTATTGGATTTCCTACTGGAACGGTTAGAATGTCGCCGATGAGGACTGCGAGGCCTAGAGGAAAAGAACAGGCACACCTTATGGGAGGATGCCACGTACACATGAAAAAAGCAACACTACTCCTTTTTAAGCATTTAATATGAAAAGAGTACTTGTCCTTGATCAAAAAGAAATAAATTTTTTAAAAAGTTAGAATGTTTTCAGCTTCCCATGCACAAGCTAAGTATCTTTCATTAAAATATGATCCAGCTAAAACTAATTCCCATTCCCTGTGGACCAGATGAAGCCAAAAAAAGCATTTGTTTTGGTGCAATTCCTCTCATCTCCAAAAACTGAGAAAACAATAAAGCATCAAATTACAGAAGTTGCTCTCAAACGTGGGAACTTTTGACTTTTGCCAAAAACTTCATATACTGCAAGCTTTCAATTCCTTAGTAGAACTACTTTAGTTCACAATCATAACTCAAAATTCATGTAAATACAGTACCTTACAAAGACAGTCTTCAGTCTACCTAAAATGTTACTGCCTCCTAAACTAAGTTTTACAATTAAAATAATTTCTTAATCTCCTGCATTACCACTGTTTTCTGAGACTTGTCAACAGAAATATGGGGACTTTCTAGATTCAAAACGAGGTGAAATTCTCAAATCACTGTCAAAAAAATACATCAGGAACTAGCAAATAATGCTGCTTCTAAGGAGTTTTGTCATAATTTTTACTTTTAAACACTGTTGAAGTTTAGAGAAGTTCATTTTAAAGTACAATGCAAATTACAGTGTGGATTTTGTTTAGTTAGTTTTTTCATGTTGTAAGTCTTAATGGTAGGTCTATAAATTAAAATTTTCATACATTTATAATACATGAATACAACGATTTCCCTCCTCTGGGAATTCTCTTGTCTCAGAAGTCATACTATACAACCTAATGGACGTGGCAAGTGCATGTTTTCACAAAAAACACGTTTCCTTTCTCTGTAAGTACATTTCAGTAATTTAAGCAGCATGCAGATGTCTGGAACATTAAGATACTGGGTACTAACCTGAAAAAAACTGCATTGGGGATGTACTTCAGGAAAATATATATTTTTTTTTTGCCTTTGTTTATTTTGTTTCAGTTGCTCATAGAATAGGTAAAGGTTAAAATGAGGAACGGAGGAGAGTTTTATGCATTACCTAATATGTGTCATGCTCACAGTTTTCTTTGCAGTGACATAAAATCATAGCATACACCATTATATACTTATAAAAGGATTTGATAAAGCAATTATTTCCTTACTGAGTCACACTTGTTTTCCAGAAGAATGGATTCCAAAAATTATACTTTTTGATCCAAATTAGGCAAAAAGTGTAATTGGCATTTTTGTTTTAGTTGCAAATTTGGCTATTCTAAATGTTTAGAAAGCTTAATGTAAATTTAAAGAACCCTGAGTTGTGAGGGCAGGATTAGAATTAAATGCAAAGAAAACTATTATTTTAATATTATATTCCCATCACACCCCACTTCCCTACATGCAAAAATCATTGCCAAAATACAAACACATATGACCTAATTACAAATATGATATACATTTCATATGATTCATATATTCATATGAATTCATATTCATACATTCATATGATATACACTACTAAGGAGATTATTCAAAACACAGCTCCTGGAATTACTGATTGGTAATTGGCATAGATTGGTAATATATTATGCAGTACCTGTTAACCAGATTTTTATCAATTTCTACATCTGGTATAACAGCATTCTCTGGAAGAACAATAGAAGGTCTACTGCACGCTGTCACTTCAACAGTAGTGTCCTGAATTATGAGTGACAAATATAAAAACATAGTTAAACAGCTATTCAAAACACTGAATATTTTTCTATGCTAAACAAAATGTGAACTAGAGGCCTATAACTAAAACTGTTAGAGAGACATTACAGAGTCCTGGACTATACATTTTCTTTACAAAGGTTTAATGCATGCAGGCTAAATTCAATAAGTATGCAATATCTAGGCAATCTTTAGAATAGTACCCATCAAAATGGATTTTTCATGTACAAGCCTGCTCTTCTACTGAAATATACATAACATTTACTGAACTAATAAGAGCTGAATGCATCTAAGAACAGTAAATAATCATGAATAAAACTTGCTAGATTAAGCACACAAATCTGAATTGCACTAGAATGTAAGGACTACTTGAATAAGTATATTAACTGTACATGCACTATACAAAAATGCAGAAAACAGTAAGTTTCCTACATTTTGTCAATAATCAGAAAAAAACAGCAATATATAAATAAAGAGCATAATTGTTAAATGACAAAAGGAACTGACATTGAATATCAATCCATACTCTTTAAAAGAGAGAGAAAGTGCAAGAGAGCAAGACAGCAAGAGATAGCACACGCGCACACTTAATTCCAGACCTTGATGTGCTCTCCAGTATGGTAAAGACAACCATCTGAAGAACAGTGAACTTCCTGAGAGTATCCCAAAAGATGATGTATCAAGCTGGAATAAAGACCTGTGGATTTCTCATAAGTAGTTGAGAAACGTTGACTCTTACCCCCTTTTACTATATTCGGACCCATAAATGGCCACCCCTGAACTGCTGAAAGGTTACATAAGCACCCTGATGGTTACAGTAAGTCAAGAAGTTGGAACAAAATGATTCTCATAAAATTATGTGGGAGAGAGTGATTGAGGGGGGAAGCACAGGCACCTTTTAAAAGTGTTTTGTTTGTTTGTTTGAAAGAAGAAAAACATGAGATAAGTAGAACACTTCATAACGTTGATAATTATATCTGGAAGCAGAGGACTTCCCAAGAGCAGGGGACTCCCATCAATCATAGCTTATAAAATTTACAGAATAATTTAAGTCCTCATATCCCAGGTGCTTCTTCTGGGCACAGTGAGTATTATGTTTTATTTAGTTGTTTTGAATTTAAATTTTTACTCAAACTACTTCCCAAAGTTCAGTAAGAAGTATTTCACTTGCTATCAGTTTCAATAGAGCTTGCTTCTAAATACTTCTCAGTTTTCTAGAAGAACAAGCAAATTTGCTATCTGTGACACAAATCCATATATGCTCAATTGCTATAAATATCATTTTGCTTTTCTTGAAGTATTTGCTTCTGATCACACTTATGTGTTTGAGGTATTAAGGAGAAAGGTTACCCATTCAAAGTTTATCACAAATAAAATAAATTTAGAATTAAAATTTAGTGAATTTAATACTATTTAACATGAGAAAAAGGTAATAAAAGCTCTTATAAAAACACCAATTTAGACATTTATGGAATGAAGTATATAATGGTTCATAGTTTAATAAGTCAATGTTTTAGAGTTGAGAAATTTTGCAATAAAAGTTTAAATTCTTTCCAACAGAGGTTAGCAGTAAGTAATTTTAAATTTGAATTAAGTTATATAGAAAGACATTATGAGTCATGTAGCAATTAGTATATATCAGATACACACAACTCTTCAACACTTTGAGTGTCAGAGATTACTCTAAATTCAGAGATTCCTGAGTAAGCAATAAAATTAAAATATATAGCATAAGTCTTCTTCCTCTTAAATGCAATTTTTTTTTTTTTTTTTTTTTTTTTCTAGGACATCTGATTTAGGGTTCTTGATTCTACCCTACTAAAATACTACTACTAAACAGATAAATGCACTCCAAGATGCTCCACAACTCTATCCTTATTCAGGTTCCCAGATAAATTCACATTATTAGTCATAGAATGGGAAGATACAAAACACACTTAGAAAATAACATTAAGTCTTTAAATTTAAGAAAAATATTCCTGTAATGTTTGGGAAAATGTTAAAATATAGAAACTTTATTATATGAAGCAAGTACACGGTTAATACTGTATTATAACAGTTTTAAAGCAGTATTAGTAGTATTCAGTGAGCATCAAAGCACTTTACATGTCTAACAATCAATGACAAACATTCAGGTGTCTGTCATGCTTACTAGGGTCTACGTAGCAGAGTGCACATGCACATTTTTTATACTAATCTCATGACTGCCGAAGAGTAAAAGTTATTGCATGACATAAGAACATCAGCCTAAGCCACTCAACTCCATTTGAGATACAAGAAAGATCATTAAAAGAAGAAAAATATAAGGTTAGATCAGAGATATTATAATCATCTTGATTAGCAGCTATAGTTCTGCTTTTCTGAGGCTGAAAACTCATGTTTCTCTGTTGTCCAAATCTACTGTGGTACATTTGTATATAAAAAGGCTTCAAGAGACGGAGCATGAAGTACTTTGCAAGGCCAGCTGGCAAGAAACAATAGAAATCTTTATTCTTTAGAAAGCATTCAGACTAATACACACAGATTTTGGAACAGGATAAGCTTCTAACTGGATGCTTACGTTTCTGGTATATCTGCACAAGGATGCGATAGCAGTAACACTTTAACAAGCAGTGTATTTCCTAACTAGGTCTGAACTCTGAGACCAGATGTGAGGCACACATGTTCCCCCAACATGTTCACTCCAGCACTTCTACTTCACTACACTCTCTAATGCATCTTGCCTAACTTGTATCACCAATTTGCAACAAGAACGATGGCATTAACAGAGGTCAATGTGCCAAAAGGTCAATGTGCTCTATAAGTCTGTCTCAATTGCTGCCAAATATCTAGTATGATTCCGCTGTTAAAACGAAGGGAAGTATATATGATCATTTATACTGTTTTTAAAATACACAGATACATTTAGGGTAGCACAAATACAAAGCCATAGTAAAAGAATATTACTAAACTAAATTTGTCTATAAACATGATTTTGCCCTCTTTAAATACAGTCACAATGAAATCTTTAAAGATGTGATCACCTACATCTTTGGCAAGGGATAAGACTCGTGTATAGAATGAGGTTTGTAGAAATCTCTTATTTTTAGATTTGAAAGGTATTAAATAAGGAAAGAAGGGCAATCATAATTAAGGAAACTTTCATTCTAGCATTGTCTAAGCTTTTGATACTTGTTCATCTTTACCAATATCCACTGGTGATACTTTATGAAGATCATTTCTAAATAAAATTATTATTCAGAGACTGTTAAAAGATTACCATCCTGCTCTATCATTCTCATTCATGAAGATCTCCTTAAGATTTTCATATCTCTACCAGTCTACTGAAAGTAGTGTCATCTTCTAAATGAATTGAAATAATAGACGAGAAATATTAGCAGCTTTAAGATGCTAGCTTGAGAACAATAATTACCATTTTTCCCCATAATTTCTGGATTGAAACATGGGCTGCTTGTGTTTGTAATCTTTTTCATATCCTTGTGTGCCCTGTCCTTTCTGACTTCCCCTCAACTTCCATCTCTCATTGCCTATCCATATTCTGCCCACTCCATGCTAGCTTCCAGACAAATCTGCTCATTTAGCAAACAGCTGTCTCACCTCATCATATACCTGTCCCCATCCACTCCATGTTCTTTCACTTCAAGATATCCTCCTTCAAAAATTCAGAGAAAAAAATGTTTCTTAATATTAAAAGCCTAAAATAAATTAAGGACACTAGCAAAAGCACTCCACTTGACTGGAGTAAAATAAACCCTCATAAATTAAAATATGAAAGTGATTAAAGACAACATCTGACTTACGCTGGGAGAAATCATTTTCTATGAAACCTTTCTAACGGGTTCAATACTGGAAGTGCAACAGGACAGCACACAAACTGAGTTCAGCTGCACACTCTTATCTGAAATGACAAGGCCCTAAAGTGCTTTGAACCAGGTTGACTGCTCTCACGCCAATGCCAATAAAAATTTTACACCTACTTCCCCCCAAAACGGAGCTAATGAATTGTTTGGTAAACATGGCTTAGAGTTAGCCAGAATGCTCTACACAAGCTGCTTCAAGATAAAACTGAAGTGGGAACTCAGATTTTCTTTCTCAAAATGAGAAAGAGAAACACAATCCTGGGTTTTTCATCATGTCAGAGATGACTGAACTGAATAAGAAATTACAGGATACATAAGGTTTGTTCCCAGAAGTGTTTTATGGATGTGCATCCATTTGTTTGCACGCAAGGGAAAGGCTCAGATCCTGAAACAGGATGAAGAACCCGTTAGACAGACAGCACTGCAGAGAAGATTCCAAACTCGGGAAGTTTGGCTTCAGGGCAGAAAAGAAAATGTACTGGAAACAAGTCTGATGTTTGTTAGATCCTTCTTATGCCTTCTGGCTTCCAACTCCTCCTTTCACAGTGTTAAGTGAAGCAAGCTCTTAATTAAAGCCTTTTGCTTTTATTTTGAGTCCTAATTAAAAATGACTTTACAGAAGCTTTCACTATTACAGCAGTACATAACTACTTCACTTATCATTTTCAGCTATGTTAGTCCTAGTCATGCTGTGGAATTCAGCCTGCAGCAAGACACAAGAGTGGTAACAGGTATGTCCAAGGTCAAAATTTGCAGAATAATGGCTAGGTGCAACCCTTAACTACTTAGGCAGACTCTCTAGTAGTGTGTTGAAGTCCTCCCACTGTTATTTTATGCCTAAAAATAATATGTATCTTTAAAAAAAAAAGAAAAAAGCCAAAAAAGACTTGTGCAGTTAACTCATTCATGAACTATCATATTGTAGTTTATTTCAGACATACCTTTAAAAAGGACCTCAACATTTCTTTCTTTTAATTATAGGTAGCTGGAATGTTGCATTTCTCCCATTCAACAAGCACACCCTGGCTTAGGTTCTGCTAGATTTTCACATTTTTGTCTCTTCTGGTATGCTTTACCCAGCAAATCTTTTATACTAAAACATTTTTCACATTTGTGTATAAAAAAAATTGTCTTGATCTAAAATATGTTCTCAACTAATAATCTGGTAAACTTGCATCCATTGGGTGTGTTTATCTTAAACCAGGAAACTAACACTCAGCACCAAGTGCACTTTAGACGGAACGCATGACTAATCAATGTAGGTTCACTGCTGACAATATTTTCCTACAGTGTTAAAGCAGCGGATGTTTTCACACAGAGTGTAGAATACAGTGTCCTCAAGTCCAGTGACAGCAATACATTTTTTAATCAAGGATATGCCAGAATACAAATGCTCTCCTGCTTCTATGCCAGGTTGCATAAAAACCACAATCTAAATGAACTGTTCAGCTAAGCAAACAATACATTTCACAAAAAGCTATTAAAACCTATAACTACTTTATCAGTGATATAAATTATTCAAAAGGAAGAATTGCCATCACTTATTGAATTTTATAATTTATCTGAAAATAAGATAAATATGCATATGAAATATGTTAGACTGATGTAGCAAAATAACTAATGCACCTGGAGAACACCCATCCATACTCTCTAAAATACTTTTTATGTTCAGTTACTATTATGGTAAATACTCAGAAATACTGAAAAAGATTATTTCCATCCTCACGCACACACGAATGAAGTAATATCTTTCATATCTGTGGAGGCAACACAAGATATTTTAAGACTACAGTGTAGAACAAGATTAAATCCTCTTTTCATAGGTTAAAGTTTCTGGAATTACAATGCAAAGAACATTTTTGGATATCTTGAAAATAAATACTTCAGAACAGATAGATACATAAATCTCCAGAACATACTGAAAAATGACTGCTTCAGAAACTTCAGGTGCAGCATGAGTATCAATAAAATATGTATTTGATGATTTCTTACTCTGGCAGGAGTAGAACAGGAGGTGTGTCGTGCCCCTTTGGGTTGTGCCTCGTCCTCAGGTAGCGTAGGCATGGCGGGCAGCGTGAAACACGTCGTACTGCAGCACGGACTGACGCAACCATGCACTGCTGAAGGATGCTGCTTCAAGGTAACCTGAGGGGATAAGTGTTGAGAGGCCTTGTGACCCACACACTGCGTTGGATGCCAAAAATACAAAATGAGGTCCATTTAATAATCCATGTTCTAACACTGAGATCACTTTCTAACAACAAACAATACTAATATTTAAAAATAAAAAAGCATCTTGAGTTTTAACAACTAAAGCTTTGAAGACCAAGTATAACCTAGTAAATGTATTTAAAAGGGATATTTTTTCCTTGTTTACTATTCCCACCTCTTCCCTCCATTTTACAGGGTCTTTCTGATTACTATGACTGTTCCAGCTACGTTTAAATCACCTTCTCCACTATCCTCAAAAAGGAAAGAGGATGGATATCCATAAAATGCCTTTTAGCAACTAATACATTAAGCAGCACAATCTCAGATCTCAAAGAGGAGAAAAGCTTCAGGAGCAAAACTGGAAAGCCAGATGGTAGCACTCTTCCTTTGAGCCAAAACAAAGTCTAAGTGAACCGTCCAAATACTTTACAAACAGATTTTTTGTGTAGATCTTCATAACATAACACTACAGGACATTTTCAAAACAAAATAGCAATAATGACTGATCAGTGAAGTATTCACTGTCAGTTAGCTGAGGTAATTCCTAATCACATCAGTATTAGCTATTGCACTATAAGGATTAAAGCCTATAAAACAGTTTCAAGATGGAATATATATACTTCCTTATAGTTACAGCACACATATTAAAGACTTACTGCGACACCTACTGGACAGTTAAAGAAATAGTGATAATAAGCAATTTACTTGGTTGTGCCTACATATAGTTAAGATTATTATCAGAGCTATAATTTGTTACACAGTTCCTGATTGTACTAGCAAGATATAACTATATTCCCTTTACAGTTCATTGAAGATCTACAGTCACTCACTAACACAGTAAAAAATTCAGTAAAGTGCCAGGGAGACAAATATATCCAATGAGCACATATTCACTCTCCAAAACACTTCATCTTCCAAATTTGCATTACTAATCTTATCTTTACTGTTTCTTATTCGGGAAATCGAGATGAGGGGGCAAAAAGCAGATAATCAGGAAATGGTTTAAAGTTTAAGGCTTTTGACAGAGTTCTAGCATCTGTTTCAAGACAAGGTAAGGTAAACAAACATTCAGGAACATGTTTGTTTATGCAGACTGATGATTAAAACTGTCATAAAATTTAGGTTAAGTAAAAACAACAATGAAGTCACCAGAAATACTTAAGTAGCCTCACAAGTGACAGGTTTCTTGCCCCTGCTTTCACAGAACTTACAAAATCTACAGAGATCTGAAAAAAAACCCCCTGATGCTTTTTTTTAACATAAGTTTTTTCAGAAGTAGGACATGCTAATTATTGCAGGTAGATCATACAAGTTTCAAGGTTTTGTGCACATATGAAACATATTCAGGGTGAAATGTTAGCTATACTGACTCGCCTGGAAACTCAATTATGTATCATGATTTTACCCACTTCTGACTTCAAAAAGAAGTAGAGGATGTATTGCACAAACAAACACAAGATTTTAAAACAGGCAAAATACTTTTAAAATCACTACTATGATGTAAAACAGACATTTATATATGCATGTATATTTTAATGAACCCAAAGAGATCAGGCAAATAATGGTATCATTAAACCTCTGTGCATTTCAAAAGCTAAATATTTTTGTATCAAACAACAGTTACCAACTATTGAAATCACAGGAAAAGGAGACACAGCCAAGATATCCCAGAAAGTGTCATGGATTTGCTTTTCATCTGCATAACAAAATCCTGGTATCTGAAGCAATTTAAGACTTTGAAAGAACATAATAAATTCAAATTTTAAAAAAAGCAAAAGAGAAGATATAAATGAGTATACTTATATAACCCATTAGTGATTGCTCTATGAAGTTAGAATGGTTCTGATTGGCTCAACAAAAAAGAATGCTGGCCCTGAAAAATCAGCCCTGTCCAAAGTGTATTTGTTGAGTTCTATATAAAATACAGGTAATTGTGTCCAAGTAGTTCATTTCCTTCCTTAAGTCCCTAATACATACTAAACTTAAAGTAATGCAAGTCAAAGTGAAACAAGAGAGACTTTAAGCACTTTAAATTTGGTTCATTTTTTTTAGATTGAAAAAGCAAAATAAAAATTTTAAAAGAAAAAACACAGGCTTATCTTAGAATTGAAAAGGTTAAATCATGAGTCGTGTTGTTTTAGAGACATTGCACAGAAAGTACAGCCAAGAGAGAATGGAGGGTAGAGAGATGAACTTATGCCACCTTAGTAACACCCTGATTTGGTTCCGACTGAGTTCAGCTGCTATCTGACACAATTAGGAACTTACTCCAACTTCCTTAAAGAGCTATATTATAAACAGGAAACATGTCCAAAAATTTGTGATGCTCATCAGAAGAATTTATTCTTTTGACCTTCCTTTTGTTCCCAATACCTCTCCCCCAAAATGCAGCACTGAGGGCTCTACTGGAGCACCAAGAGCTTGCCTATGGTTATTCATATTCTGAAATGAATATGAATATGAATCTCAGTGGTGGCCAGTGATAGAACTAGGGGAAATGGCCAAAAATTGAGGCACCAAAAGTTCCACAGGAACTTGAGGAAGAATTTCTTAACAGTGAGGGTGACAGAGCACTGGAACAGGCTGCCCAGAGAGGTGGTGGAGTCTCCTTCTCTGGAGATCTTCAAAACCCGCCTGGACATCACCCTGTGCCACATGCTCTAGGGGACCCTGCGTGTGCAGGGGGGTTGGACTAGATGACCTCTACAGGTCCCTTCCAACCCTAGCCATTCTATGATTCTATTATTCTATGAAACAAATGCCATGCTTGCATTCCCTTGACTATACTCCTGCAGTCTACTGAGGCATCATTAGATAGGCTGCTACTTATCAGTATTTCAAAAAATATAGAAGTAAATAGATTTATTAATGAGCTAGGTGAACTAGAATTCCCGAATGCTTTCAATATAAAAGCTTACTTTTAATCTGTACAGGATTCTTGAAAAAAAGAGCCACTAAATGATTCGACCTACTGATTTGGCACTGCCTAAACAGCTAACACATCACTTCTAGGAAGCACAAATGGATATACTCAATAGAGAAGTCATGCTGTGCGAGGGGAGTTTGGTCACTTCCTACATGAGCTACTACTTTGTGATACAAAAGTAGAAAAGGGGAAGGTTTACAAAGGACAGAACACAAGATACTGGTGAGGCAACACTCTTGTGCTATTGCAAGAGTGACTCTCCCAGTCAGCTGACAGTGCAATTAAAATAGCCTTAGTAAATGTCAGCAAGAGTTAGAAAGTGAAAAGGAGGGCATCAACACACAGAAAAGGAGGACATCATTGAAAGTTTTAACAAGAACTACAAGTATTTTCTTGGAGTGTTTTTCTGTGAGATGTACAAAAAGAAAGAAATTACTCTGACAATTCATTTCCCTACAAGATTCATTTTTCCCCTTCAGTAAGCATCAGGAAGCATCAGTGCAGCCTGTTCCACATATCTGTCTGCAAAAATAGTTTACAAGCTTATCGAACCCTGCGTCCAAGTGGAGAGAACATGATTATCCTGGTTATATCCTGGCTCTCCTGCTAGCTAAGCAGCCTTTGAAATCATGCTGCAGTTAACATTGCCAGTTTTATCTTCTTCCCACAAGATTCTTTCCACGTTTCAGTCAAAGAACACCTAATAGAGAGCGATATCAACTGAAACAACTGGAACTATCATTCCTGAAGATGTTGAAAGAATAGATAAGAAAAACAAATCTTCATTTTGGAAACAACCAGAGAGCATGAGAACATCTTAGTGCCCTAGTTACTATGACTTCTATCCTACAAAAGTCTGTCATGACATCACTGCCATATTTTATCAGAGCATATGATCCCCCAATTTCTGTCTTTTCAAAACTGCAAGATCTTCAAAATTATCATTTAAAATTAAATACTTGCAGAGATTTATAAATTCAACTAGGGAAGGGATTAGTTAACAAGTGGTTAAAGACACAGAACTCAAGTCTGCAAGAGCCTTTGCACCTACAAAACAAGCCTATCCTATTCACCAAACTGCACTTATTCCCACACTAAAATGTTAAGAAATGTTAAGAAAGAAAAAAAAAAAAAAAGGAGAGAGCCCATAGAGGTTTTGGTTTTGTTTCTTTTTTCTTTTCTTTCTTTTTCTTCTTTTTTTTCTTTTTTTTCCCTGTTATTGTAAACTTACAGTTTAAAATAGGAAAAAAACCTCCTGAACTCAAATCTGTAGTCAGATATAGATCAGTGAATGCAGAGAACTTTCTTTTACCACTGTGTAGGCTTAGAGTACAATCTCCAGGAAATGGTGATCTAGGAGCTCTATTCCATAAAAGGGAAAAGTATTCAGAGGCCCTTGGCTTTTAAGCTGTTCTCTCTGCAACTCATTTTACCAGAGCACAGAAAGCTAAGTATAATCAGTTAACTTACCCTATCTGGGTCAAAGTCAAGCACTGTATTAGCAAAGGCTTAGAATACAGGTGACTTACTCCATCTCCACTCCTAGTTTAACAGCTTACCTCAAATGCTGGTAACTCATAGCAAAAATATATATATATTTATGTATGTATACAGAGAGAAGGAGCCAGTGTACATGTGGACGCGCACAGAAATAAACAATTAAGAACGTTTCTTGACCTCATACTGCCTCCAGCGAAGTCAAGCAACTCATTTGTCAGCAATGGGAGTTGCAAACTCATTGTGAACACAACAGAACCGAAGAACTTTTACGCTGCTTTTTGTGACTCTCTTTGCAAAGAAAGTCCAACCAAGTGGGTATAAAATGCTAGAAGACGAATTTTTTAAACTCCCTTTAGATTGATCTAAAAGTATATGAATTCCATGGGACATTTTTAATTATATTTTTGTGACTTTGAGTTACTTAAGAAACACCAAGCTGTTATTTCATTCAAACAAAATGTGAGCAAAATTTTTGCTGTGTATTTTGTACCATACGATAAACTTTTCAAACACAAAGCACTGTTTAAATACTTAAAATGTATAAACATATTTTGCTGGCATGGATTGGCTACAGACAAAACAAACAAACAAAAAAAGAATGTCTTAACGGACCTTTAAGGTCTTGCATTGGGACTTCAAAATATTTCTTTTATAAAAACATCTATTGGAAAAGAAAAAAATGCAGCTAATACAGCATTTACATTCTTGTCCTACATAACAAAAAACACTACAGGGAAACTGATGCACTTTGTCTGCAACACAGATATCTATTTTTTTACATAAGAAGTTTTTTTTAAATATTAAATTAATGTTTAAGTTTGAAGCGATTTCTTAATATCCTGTAGCTTACCATAGCTTACCACAAAAACATGGTTTTAGTCTCAGGACTAATAAAAAACATGCTCTGTAATAAACCTCACAATTCAAGTTCTGCCCACATTAACATCTATACAACTCTACAAGGTACAGTCTGAAAAACAAATTAAGTAGTGTTCCTATTTACAAGATACAGAACGTAACTACTGGGGCATGGAAAGTGTGTGTAAATAGCAGGTGAATGCAAAAGGTGTCAGGTTTGATTCCTAGGAAGTATTGTGATTAAGTCCCAAGCAATTTAGAAGACATTTCAAGACAATCAGAACACTTCAAAAGCTGAAATCTCAAAGACAAGAGATCACCTGAATATTTTTGTCACACTAATATTTGAAACAAAATATTCTAATATTTGACATTTTAGGTTAATTTAATCTTTTTTGTTGTTGCTGTTTTGTTTTATAGTCTGAAAAAATTGGGAAATACAAAGAGCACAGGCAGGAAATAACAAAAGTGCAAGAAGAATAAATATAGTCAATGTCCCCATCTTCTAACAAACTTGTTTCTCTCAAACTTAACAGATACAAGCTCTTTCTCAAGATCACAAACCATCCACGTGGGATTCGCTATACCAAGATAGACTACAGAAAAGAATCTGCCTTTCTACTTCCTCTTCTCTTCACAAGTAAAGAACACATACAACTTGCTATGATTTAATATCAGAAAGGAAGAGTTTTAACAAGCACAAAGTAGTAGACAATGCTGGAAATACTAAAATTCTTGACTTATAAAATATATGCAACATTGGGCAAATCAAATTCAAACTTCACAAAATGTTCCTCTGATGTATGTCCAGCCTGATCTGAAGAAATTAGGAGGCATTTGCCTTTGCAGATGTCTAACTAGGGCACAAGTCTCTGCCCAAACATGCAAAGGCTGGGGGGAAAGAAGGGAAGGTTGATGCCTTAATCAACAAAACCAATTTCTAGAAGCACAGCATCTGGTCAGGTATCTTAAATTTTACATGAGAGTTTAAAGAAATACAATAACCGATTCCCACAGTTTCACACATTATGTTTCCTGACAGCTGTTGTATATGACTCAAATAGAATTTGTTTTGATTCAGCTTTAGTCTTTTTCTTATGCATTAAAAAAAATCAGTTGGTCACAATTCCACACATAATCAGCAGCTAATTTAACATAGCTAAATGAAAGTTTAAAGGCTGCAATTGTATGCGAAAACAAACTCTTTTTATCAGTGAAAAGAGTTTGTGAGCTTTATCTTACTTTTGCAATATTCATACAATCTGTTTTGTCAGTGTTTAGCTTAACTATCCTGCAGCAAAGCAAACTGAGGAGGCGCTTACAATTTTTTTTTTACAAGAATTTTAGGTTAGAATATAAAGTTTTAGAAATAGCAAGGGCCATCACTTCACTTGCATTTAGACTAATATATCTGGGAGGAAAAAAAAAAGGAGGATTTTCTTTCTATTAGGAGTCATTGCATGAAACAAACTTTTGAAAATTATTCAGTTTAGATGGCAAAGTCCTTGTTTTCTGCTTTTATTTAGAAATAAAAAGAACTTGAAATTAGACCACAAGCTGTATTACCTCTCTGTGAAAGCAATTGAATGTAGGAGTTGTATACAAGTTCATAAAACTTATATTCTGCTTCTCTGATAAGTTCCATTTATTTTGAGCTTTTGTTGAACTGATCAGTTTAAACTCCAGTAATGCAATTTTATCAGGTTAAGTATATGTCTAAGATATTGGACTCAGTCCTCATACAGAAAGAGGAGCAAAAGGGAGCTATGGGACAGGCAATGTCTGTGAGGTTCTTGAAACAGTCTTCTCCCTAATCTTATCACTGCAAGAAGCTAGCTTTCTCCAATCGCTATGCTAAAGACAATAGGGGCATGAGACCTAAAATGACAGCAGCACATCCTCAGTGACCCAGAAACCTAGAACTTTTGTCCATCCATTTTCCCTCACTCCATAGTTTGGGTCCAGCAGAAATAGAGTTACATGAATTTAACTGGCAGCTGTTTCCAGGGTCACATTTAAGATTTTAAATCCAAAGTATAGGACTTTAAAATGAAAGCAAAAAAGAACACATTCTTTGCAACACAGGAGAAAACACATGCATCTCTGTCCTTTTCCTTTTCTCCCCATCTCCTCATAGACCCTTTTGTTTTATTACTATTCTTCAAGCATCCCTTGTGTATTTCATAGTCCAAAAGCAAGAGAGCTTCTTCACAACATGGAAAAAAATGAAGTGAACATGAAACCACGTGATTATTCTTTCAAACTAACAGTGAAAACCATCACACATGTATTCCTTAATGCAGATTATAGGTTAATGCTCCAATATTTATCCCATGTTGAACTAAGTAAAGATTTAATATTTGAAACAGAGTAGAGCCATTTTCCTCACAGGAAAACATCTCTGCAAGCCACATAACAAACCCTTACCTCACATGACTGACTACTGAACAAGAACACTCAATGACAGATTAGGCTCTCAAATACTCTTAGTTGCTGAACAGATCTCAGCAGTCCAGAAGTTTTTAGATATGCCTCCTGCACTTTAATCACAACTAATCCCTCAATCATATTTCCCACCATCATTTTCAACATTTTGTTCCCTTGTTTTGGGTAAAAAAACCACTGCCATTTGTACATATCTACATTTTCATGAGCTCTGTTAACTGACAAACTTTAATTCTACCTCATTCTACTGGCCTCCTTTTTTCCTTCTTTCACCCTCAACGGGCCTTCAGCTACAGTGCCAAGTGCAGTCAAGAAGCAGCAGGGTGCAGCTGGAAGGCCACCATGCAATTAGTTGAGAAGAACTTTAGAACACTTTAAAAATATACATTTCTTACCTTCTAGATTATTTCTGAGAGCCTTGAAGGAAGTGCAGTATAAAGGAAAAATATGAATAAGGAGTGGGTGGATATCTGGCATGTAAGAATTTCTAAGCATAAGGGACAGCATGCAAGACTGAAGATGAGAACAGTACACTAAGTGTGATTTAGGAAGGTAGTTCAGAAGGAATCTATAAGTAGAAAATATCCAAAGAAAAGTCTGTCTAACAAGAAAACAGTAATGACCTTAAAATAGTAGAAATCCCCAAAAGTTGAGAATGAAACACGAGTAAAAACTGTTGCTTTCATACTCCTAAGTAATTTACTGTGTATAAGAAATGCTAATTTATTTAGCTTCATTGATTTTAGCCTGGCTAAAAACTAATGCTGTACCCGACACGTCTGCACTGACAATATCCAACAGAAAATACTAATGATGATTAGTATTATTAATAATAATACCTATAGAAAATGTTATAATCAAAGTTACTTTTACCTGAGCATCAGGTAATCAGTAACACAATTATTTGAGTTTCTTTTTCTACTAGTCTTCTCAGACTTAGAGAAACCTGGATATATTTCTACTCTCTGGACAGCATTTATCACACATCACATTCTAGTTACACATTTATTTTTGTCTGTAACGTAGGTTGAGTTGGGAACTTGAGCTGAGAGATTCTCAAACTGTCATTTGACTATATTCTTAGATAAAGTTAAAACAAATTTGCAAGGGAGGAGCAAGAAGGGAAGATGAGAGAAGAAAAATTATGTCCTTTTCCCAATTCATTCTTTTTTACAGAAATGTTTTGAGGTTACGTTACATGAAAATTTTTTCATATATTCTACAGACTATTCTGTTTTTGAAGGTAGGTCAAAATTTTTGGAAAAAGTTTTTACTAAAGGCTTAACTTAGAAACACAAATACACTGAAAGCAATTAGGGCAGAATGCTATTGCTTAGTGACCCGGGGTCTTGTTGCTAGTCAAGAAAAGATGAAGAAATAAAATAACAAAATTCTTTCTTTCTAAATTAAAAGGGGTAATCCCAAAGGGCACACTTTAAGCAAACCAACAATAAATTTCTTGGGATCCTAAAATGCAATTACAATCTTTCTAGCAGGGAGATCATACTCAGCCCTATCTTACATAAATAAATGGCAAAGAGGATAAAAATAAGTATTTTATTCTCATTTAAAGGAAAAATAGCACAACAAAAGGAAGCTTGTTTGTTGATGCTATTTTGAATAGCTTTTCTTCCCGAATTTACAAAGTTTTTTTTTTCATGCAAATGAGATCAACCACAACATCATGACTAACCGGCAGTTCAAGCGGGATTCTCAGAAAAACTGCATATAAGGATCCCCCTTTCCCAGGAGGTTTCTTGCACAAAATCAGATTCACAGTTGTTTATTGTCACAGAAATACACTTGTGCTTGCATTGCAGAAAACAACCTAGCTAAGAAAGCATGCATTTGTCTTATTTTCTTACTTATGAAACAAAATAAACATGAATCTCATTTCAGTAAGTTTTTTAAACATTGCTTGCACTAAGTGAATAAATGTAGCATCATTTTATTCAAATAAGGATTTAGGGTACAGACTATTTACGTGACTATGACTAGCTTCTGTGCCACTGTTTAACAGCCAGACTAGAGCATCAATTCACATAATCAAAGAATTTTCCTAAGTAGAAAGGTCATCTGCTCCTCAACCTCCTGCCTTAAGCAGGACTGACACTACAGCAACCAGACCAGGTTGTCCAGAGCTTCTTACAACTGGATTTTGAAAACCTTCAAGGACAGAAATTCCAGTGTCTGCGCAACCTGCTGCAGTGATCAGTTACCCTGGTAGTATTTAAAAATAAAAATAAAAGCCTCAAACTTCTATTTAGACAGAAACTCCCTTTTTCTAACCACTGTGCCTCTTGCTCTCTTGCCCTGCATCTCTAAAGAACCTATGCCCCTATTTTTAGTAACTATTTTAAAAAAATACTGCTAGGTACCCCTGAAGAGTCTCTTTATCAGGCTAAATAACAGAGTGCCCACAGTCTTTCCCCACAGGACATGAGTCCTGACATGAAGTGAACCTCCCGTGAACTTGCTCATGTTTATCAACATACTGGGGTCTGAAAGCAGTAATGCAGATTTGATGAGAGTATCTTCAGATTCATCCTCCAGATTCGCCATTGTTGCAGATGAACAGCAGAGACCCTTAAGGAACTCTGCTTAAAACCAGCCTTGAGATAGAATATGAAATAACCAACTTTGAAGCCAGTAATTTACTTGTTTTCTCACTGATCCTGCAGACCATTCATCAAGGCTGTTATGTCCTAACACAGATATAATGATGTCACACCAATTGTTCTTGCTAGAAACAGTCCGATTTTATCCCCAGATAACTTGCTCAATATTCAGCTCTAGCTGCCTGGGAAGCAACAAAGTCCAATAAATATCCACTTCCCTCCTGACAACACATGATCTAAGAGCTAGTAACAAGCAAAAATAGCACAACTTTGTGAGGCCATCCTCAAGGCTCTTCCCACTGGAAATAGAAACACAGCTGAAACACAATATGTAGACCGATTTCCTCTATCAATATCTACCTTCAGAAACAAGTTATCATCAACAGAAATAAGCAAACAATCATTCATTTCAGGACTATCCAAAAGAAATGCCCCCCCACCAACCTCTTTTTGCTCTAAGTATGTGTCAAAATAACAAAAGATTTTGCAAACATGCTTTACAGGTCTTTTGTCTGTACTGCTGAATCATGCATTGCTTTCTTTGTGTTGTGTTATTCCTTGCTACTGAAAGTTATTGGACTACTACAGACTGCTGTGGAACAATATCCACTCCAAACACAGTCCTATCTTTCTATATAGCTTGAATTTTAAGAACTTAACCCTGAAGGTCCAAAGAAACCTACTGAAGTAGTAGGTTATATTACCTATCAAGTGTTACTTTTCTTACTTTGAGGAAGCACAAATGTGCAACATGGACAACACTGAAGTGAGCACTGCCAAACCTGAAACTTCAAAGTTAAACTCCTAAAATCAGATTTAAATGAATGAAGAACACAGGTCCTCTTACTTTTAAGTCCTTGTCAGCTGGATTTATGTATACTCCTAAGTGAAGAAAATAAAGACAGTTTTGGTTTCACACTTAATTCTTAGGCTCAGGAGCTTACAATTTGCACTTGCAATTTGAAACTACTGTTTAGTATGATTTGGCTAGAAAATTTTGGAAGAATATATCTCATTCTTTAGAAACCTTCCAAAATCAAAACTCTGCAAGTTTTTAAGAATAGACGGCTTGCTAACCTTATTCTTGTGGTTTTCAAGGATTGTTCTCCAAAAGACAAAAGTCAGAAAGCTACCAATAAAAATCAGAGTTGTGACATAAGAACATAAAAATCCTTTCTCGGCTTGACTGGCATTCATTTTTAACAAAAAGCCACATTTTTAAGAGAACTGGACAGTTCAGAAGAAAGCTTTAACTCTGAGGCAGAAGCTCTACTCTTCTTGAACTACATAAGTTAAATATAGCAAAATGTTCCTCATGGCCAATTAATCAATATTTCTGATAAAATCATTCAGCCAGCACTATTTTTAATCTGATTTTCCAGGAATTGTTTGATCCAAAAACAATTTATGAACTTTATGCATCATGTGATCTCACTGACATCTAAAATTCTCCACTCATTATATTTCTATTAATGTTGGGTAGAGGGAGCCCCAACAGAGAGGCAAACTTAAAATACAGAATTACTTCTCAGGCAAGGCTAATGATAGATTTGGGGGCTTGTATTTTATATACAATATTTGAAAAGTTTGCCTGAGAACCTAAAATGGAAAAAGGGAGATGGGAAGAGAGTGGAAAGGATAGAGTGACTCATGGAAGAAACTTTAAAAGACAAACAGGGCATATCATGGGTCAAGACTGCTGTAGAAATGCAAGATTATCACAGTGCAGTTGTTCTCTGTCTCTCTCTCTTAGGGACTGTGTATCATTCTAAAAGTTAGAACAAATAAATGAGATTTGTGCTTGCCTCTCAGCTGTTGCAATTTGCAAGGCAGCAGTTTAGCTCAAGCTGCTCCTGATATAGGGGTTGTAGGCTGAAACACTGAACTAACTGATGGAACTGGAAGACAAACATGTCTTGGAAGACACACAGAAGAATAGAAGAAAAGTACTTAGGAAACTTATTTTAGAATAGGATAATCCATATCATAGCTATTTTAGGCACAAGTTTTTCTGTGCAATGGTAAATAATATAAAACTATAAGGGTAAAACAAACTTAAAAGTAATGCTAAAACAACAATAATTCACTAAGTTTCATTATTACACAAAGTTTTGGAGTTACAGAAGACCTCTGAAAATAGATAGAAAAAATAACCTCGAAATATATTTAGCTAAATCAGAGCTTGTGACTATGTTTTACAAGTCAAGAAAAAGATTCAGGAAAGCAGCCAAAAAGGTGAAAATGTTAAGAATAGTAGGAAAGAACTGAGAACAAAAGAGTTTGTGCCCACTAATCCTCACAGTACTTGCGCAAGAAACTGCCCAATAGTTATCAGGCAGTATTTTAAAGACAGAAGGAAGCTCCTTTATACAATGTATGAAACATAACACAATGTATGAAACATATCCTAACAGTGAAGCTTGTTACCACAGGAAGCTGTAAAAGAGAAACACATAAGTGAATTTAAAGAGTGATTAACTGGTTTTACACAACAGGAGCCCCTGGCCTGCCGAGAGTTGAAAGCTGTGGATCCTATTTCTGCCCTAATGTCCTGTTTCTAGTGTTGGATTAGGCACAGAGTTTGGGTGACCTGGGTATGCAGTGCTTAAGTTCACTGATAAAAGCAGGTTCCATTTCTCAAAGTCACTGATTTTGGGAAGATGAACAGGAAAATTGCCTTTATGCTCTTTATGAGTCATTAGCATTGCTGAAGGGACAAATATTCCAGCAGACAAAAGAAAGGTAAAAAAGTCTTTTTCCTGTTAAGTTTTCTGTTCAGTGTATTCTCTTACCTATTTGACACCATAAGGAAGACTAAGATAATGTTGCTCTAAGATGGCACTGTGCTAGATTCCTAAGTAGCTTTCTTGAAGAAATAAGCCTATCTCTATCCAAAGAATGTCTGGCATCTCCCTGCTCTGTCACATTTTATGTGCTTGAATATGAACAGGCTTGAAATGTCTTTAACAGCTCATTTAAGTGTAAGGCCACTGAAGATATTTTTAGTTCTGTAATAAAGTAAGAATCACCACACTAGAAGTACTCACTTTGCAGGAGAAAAGAGTGAGCAGCACTTCTCAGTTGCATTGGTGCTTACATATACATGCATTTAAGTACATACACACATTCTAAATGTGATTTACAAGCTAAATGTAAGCAAATGGTTGTCTCTTCCAGTCAGGTCAGGATTACCTGTTCCATGAAAACCCAGAAAATAGTCCACCCTTCAGCTTTTTTAGTTGTGTATAACTCTATACAGACATTCAAACCATATAAAAACCACTCCAGATGAAAAATTTGTTAGTAAAGAAAATAAATCAATAGTAGAGCTTTCTACTATCTGCACTATCACGACATGGGATTGTACAAACTGGTCAGTTCTGGCTGTCATTATTTCATTATATGGCATTCATTATATGGCATTCATTATATGGCATTCATTATACGGCAATACACCATATAAAAAAATATTCCTAAAAGTATTCTCAATTATATAGCCATACAAAGAAAATTCCATTTGAGTGCAATACTATTTAGCAGAAAACAAGTGACAAGCAGTATAGAATCTTCTTCCTGTTCTCTCTCCAGAAGATCAAGAAACTGAGGTGTAAGAAACTTCACAAACCCTTCAACTACAAGGATTACAACAGTTTGCTCATCTTTCATATTATCTCAGCCCACCAATTTCTTCCTTTGCCATCCCCTCACCTATCGCATACATTCAGCTGTACAGTGCTGCCTACATATCCTGCTCCAAATGCCTCACATGTGGCTGAGTCAGAAAAAGCAAAGTAATCCATTATCACATCAACTATATGAACTTGGGGAATGTTTTAGGACACTTAAAACTCCTACTTTTCTTCTCCCACAGAATTCATATTGGTACCACGTAAAGAAATAAATCAACTGCTTTGAGACAGACAGGAGAAGCAGCTATTCTGTTTCTCTAATAGAATATTGTTTGACCAATATTTGGCCAATATCCCAAATATTGTCTGGCCAACATAAGTCAGGTCTCACTAAACAATGAAATACAAGAAGACGGTTTCAGACACAGTGTTGCTTCCTGAGCTGTTTGAATTGTTCAAATTTTAAGTGGCTGGATAAAGCTGCAATATATGTATCAGAAATATTGGAAAGAAATCCCAATTAAAGACAGAAACACTAGATTTGTTTTGCATGAAGCAGGGATCTAGATTCTAGATTCTTTCTTCTCTCCCCCACAATCCCTGCTTCATGCAAAACAGACTATTCAGTCTGCAGGTCATCTTAAAAACAAAATTAAATTTTAATTCTCTTTTAGTCTTCTCTTTATCCAAATCCCAAGCAGTACATGTCAACAAAATCATTCTCCCAACTGACTTGCCTCACAAATTAAGAAAGACTAGAATCATTGGCTTTCCTGAAAATATCTAATATTATTGCACCAATCATCTTTCATTCCCACATTCTATCTTTTTCTTATAGTAGGTAGCATTTGACTATGAGCAACCATTTGCCAAGCTAGTTTAATGAACAAGATGTACCATGCCTACATCTATGTAAAAATCATTTTAATCTGAAGAATTAACTTGGTAAGTGATACCACTGCATTGTTTAATCTACTTAAAGAGGTTGATGCCAAATTGTGTTGAATATGTTTCTAAGCCATGTAGAGATTGTTTCCAACACAAACTTTGCAGTTGTTAAAGTTTCTTTGTTAGAATAATGTTTATTTTAATTTCCATGGCACTTAATAGAAACCCACTGATTCATTTTCTAAATGCTCCCTTCAAGAGTTTTCTAGTTTTAACCTGCTTGAAGGAAAAAGGAGACTGAGGAGGATAACATTACTAACTGAACATATCATTTTTGCGTAAGGGAAATATCTACTATCAGAGTCAATTTTTACAAATTTCTTGTTATGGAGTTAAATTAGAAATGATTTCTGGAAAAACAACAAGGAATTTGGAGGATAACAAACTTTGGAGCTACAGTTTTTACACAACAGTTAATTTGTCTGAATGAATGGCATTATGTTATTTAATAATAAACTTGAAAGAAAAGAAAGCTTGTGTTCTGAATATAGGAATATTAAGTAGTTGACCTATATACAAAACTCCTATTAAGTTCATTGGATGAGATCACAAATAAGAAATTAATACAACTGTTTCAAATAGAAATACAATTTAAAATTATAAATATTTCCATTACCTATTAGTAGTACATTTGCAGGTTTTGAGGTATCATGGTCAACATATTGTATATGTGAAGAAAGGATAACGAGAATGTAATAGGATGATGGCTGGAATGCTGTAGGCAGGACTCCCTGTTTTAAAAAGAAAAAATAAATTAGTGTTTTCTAGGCAGAATTAAAAAGAAAAAAAAATACTCTTCCCAAACAAATAATCAAGCAAAGGAAACTGGACCTTACCACAGGCTAGGTTCTTTCAAAATAACAAAATGCCTAATCACTCACTATAAGAAATAATACATGAAGTTGATTTACTCAAGAGCAAGAAATATCCTGAGTTTTTTTTTTTTTTTTAAAGTTAATGTCAACAAAAAGGGCCTCTGTAAATTTATAACTTGAAGAGAAGGAAGCCGGAGGTGGAGTTGCACTTTAACAGTATCCACATCTCCCTTTTGTGAGCATCTGTTTAGTGTAGCTGCTTCTCTCCTCTCACCCGTTTAAAATCCAAGAAAGCAGAAGTGGGGGAAGAAAATGAAGTACACAATGATCTGATCTACTATAATAATATTTACATACTTTGGGTCATTTTCACAGGATTCTGCTGCATGTTATAAAGTGAAGGAAAAACTCCTAACCCTATCACACATAATCAAAAAGGGAAGCCTGAGGAAGCAGGTGCAAGACCAGTCTCTGCTCTTGTCAGCTCCCAGTTCCTATTGCTAATGTGAAACACTGGGAGTTTCTCCAGTCTTAGAGTTTGCACAGCGACCCTGAATACGCACAGCTATATGGAACATCATTAAGAGAAAACCCATTTTAGACACGGATATTTTCAGAGAAGGGATTCTTCATCCTCAGCTGCCTTTTTGAAATCGTCAGAAAGCATAAGAGAACTGTTCCCTTTGGATGTTACTTTATTCTCCCTGGCTGAGCTTCAAAACATCTGTTACATAAGTCTAATCAGAACAGCCATCTCTGCCTGTCTGGTTGACATTTATTCACCATGGGAAGAACCTGTCCCCTAACAATGTTCCCATCAGCCTGCCTGACACACATGATGATCAGACTGAGTAGGGTCTATAGCCTGTTCTCAATGACTACAGAAAGCTGAGGACTTTTCCCTTGAGCTCTGCAGCTTTGATGGGAAAATCTGCAAAACAGATAAGGGTCAGTTCCACAATCTAACAGTGCTCTGCCCTGCTTTGGTAAGACAACAGGCATACAGACAGCCACCAGCTATTACAAAATAGCATGAAATGACTGGAGAGTTGCCAACATGTAGCTTTCACGATCTGTAAAGCATATTTGCAAATATTCCCATAAAAAAGCAAAGATATCACTGTACAAATGGACAGTTTGTAACCTAAGTCTCCATTAGGAAATAATGTTTTTAAAATAGTTGATCTAGTGAAACTCATTTTTGAGTGTTCTATTTTAAGAATTTTGTATCTTATCTCCCCCAATTAGCATAAGACCAGTTGTCTCCTAGTCTCCTGCACGTCTGGAAGAGAGACAGTACTTGTGGTGCCTAGTTTTGAGCTTCACACATGCCAGGTTGCCAGCTGGCAGATCAAACAGAACCAATGACTTCAGCTTTCAGTAAAGCCTCTTTCCTTAGCTGCACTGAGCTGGGTCTCTCTTCTTTTACCATGCCACTGGTTTTCACTAAATTTGTAGGAACTTATAACATCCAAGATCCTCACAATCTGGCCAAACTTTACAAATTAGATAAGAAGTTCAAAGACTAGTAGGAGGGAGTGGAGGGAAGGGAGGGAAGGGAGGACAGTTGGCTGACAACCAGCATAACAGCACGAGCTTCATTCCAAGGAAAACAAGGCCAAAAATAGATTTTTAAAACAATAAATGCACTGCTAACACTTAAAGAAAGCTAGTAGCTAGTACATAATGAAAAATAGAACCTCCTTAGCCAACAGTCTTAGGGTCTTCCCTATATTTTCTTCCATTTCCTTGGGAAGAAGCTTATGCAGCTATGTTGTCTGTTCAACCCTACCTTTTTTCCCCCCCTACCCTGCAATATGGTTTGAAGCTGTTGATCATCTTCAGCCAAAGCTGACCCATAGAATGACCTGTGTCAAGCATTTCTGCGGCAGCTGCAAGTTCAAGGGCAGCGTATCCATAACAGAGAGGTCATACGAAATGGCTCTGAAATATTGAAGGACAGGAGGATATTGTCACAAAGAGGGGGAGCATGCTATGGATAAAAGACAGTTCTAACAAAAATCAGGTTTCTGTATTTCAAGTATTTGACTTTCATGACACATAAAAGCTACAAGTTTCACACACTTTCTTCTCCTCTTCACATTCCCCAACATTTAGCTTATGTATATTGTCTACTGTAAAATTGCATTAGATAAAATGAAACACATGCGCTAATTTTACAGGGATGATATATGTAAACAAAACAGCATCTCAAAAATAGACAAAGGAAAGTATCACTAAAATTCCAATATAATTTTAACTAATAAACCAATAGCAATAAATATTTATGGATTTTAAGTCTATGAGCTGTGTTCAAAATAAAACTAATTAAAAAATGCACCCTTTCCCCCTTGACCCTTTTGTTTAAGAATAATCCTATTTGGAACAACTATCCAGTTTTCCATATAGAACGGTTGAGAAAGAAGAGTAAACAAAGAAACCATGCGGAGGCTAAGTGAGACAGTGTTGTTTCCATGCTCATGCAAATTTTTGCAAAGCTACAAAATGTCAGATTTCTCACTGCTTAAAAAGCAAAACTTAATTACCAATATTATGTTTCCAATATGCTCACAATTCATTATAGAAAAAAAAATTTTAGGCTGCAAATTATAAAGTATGTTGTAAATAAGAGAAAGGTGCTTACTATTCATGTAGGGCTCCCACTCTTATTTTGAGGAAGTATATATATTCACAGATTCTCTTTACAAAAATGAAAGTTATCCCAAACTGCAGAGGACAGTACTGTCTCCAAGAAACACTTCATCAAGAGATTTATTAGCATAACAATCCTTGATTGAGAGCAACAGGAATCACTCTGACAACTGAAATTGATATATACATTTCCATCACTGGTACATTTTTGGCATGAAAGCTTTCAACTGGCCTTCACAAAAAACATTCAGGAAAACACCTGAAATATTATTGCATGACTGCTGTGCATTGCAGGTACCATATCGAACTGCACAAACACTATTAACATAGTTTGAGCCAATCTCATTTGTATCTTGAATGTTCTTCAAGTAATTAGGAATATGAACATTACAGTTACACTGCTTTCACACCAGCCAAATTTTTCCAAGTATTTTTCTTACATCTACTGAGGTGCAAGTTAGAGAAAAAAACAAAGAACACTTGAAGTAAGATTCAAATCCATACTGAACATACAGTTGCTAGTATAATATACCTTGCTTGATAATCTATACTAGTGTGAAGGAAGTTGAATTTCCTGCTGTCTTCAAGCAGTTACTTAAAGTCTCAAGCTTCAGAGGGATGATAAGCAGCCACTGTCTTGCCGTAACTGCTCTTTCCTTCCCTATCTCCTTCTCACAGCAGAGTCCCCACAGCTGCATTAAGCAGAATGACCTTTCAGACCAACTGCCACAGTGCCGCAGAGCAGAAACACAACCTGAAGTACTTTGCACGTTCACTTTCACATTCTGTTTCACAAGACAGGAGGAATCTAGAGAAAGACCAACATTTTCAGCAACATTTCTGATATGAAAAGGCAGTTGCATCAAGTGTGGATCCCTTTTGACATGGCCACTTGGGGATTTATGTTTGCTTACAGACAACAGCATAGGATACCCAGAACTGTGTGGCAGCTCTGCCTTTTAACACACTGACCATCTCTATCAGCATCTCAGTCCAACTATTGCCTTATCCCAGAAACGGCTTGTAATGAAGTATGGCAACTTGTACTTCATTTTTGAGATTTTTATTGCTATAGCAACTGAGTGTAGGCCTTTAAACATAGCAACAGACTTTTTATAGCACTTTCTTGGATGTCAAAGTGGCATGTTGTTTTATTTTCTAAGCAGATGCTCAAATAGATAAGTATTCAAGATCATTATACAGTATCTATCTTCAAAAGGAAGGGAAAAAAATCATGCTACTTTGTGAAGTATTTTAACTTCAGAACTATAAAAGCAGGCAGACAATATTTAGGCATATTGAGAGTTTAATAGAATTTGTTCTGAGAAAGCATATCACTAGCTGTTACATGAAAATAAGGTTAGATGAGAAATTTTGGGTTGATTTGTGCCCAGACAAGAAACTTACAAAGCCCTGCTTTGTAGTTAAGAACATTTGAAGTTAAGAACATTCATGAAGTTAAGGTGAAGTTAAGGTCACCTTTCTCTGGTGTGCAGTTTCTCTTTTGGGTCCTTAAATTTGGTATAATTTCTACAAAAACACAGTAACGTAATCTTCGAACACCTTCCAAAGCATTGAAATACCAAGCAGCAACAGTACAGATTTCTCAAAGACTCTTTGGTTGTTATTCACCTTCCCGTTACATTTACACGTCAGCCTTGTATAGAGTGGCACAGTTGATGTTTGCCATTTTACCAACAAAAAATATTTTAAAATCTGTTAAACAGGATACATCTAAGATTTTTTTCTTAAAAATGAAACCAACAGGAAATAAAGAGCTCCTCATAGCAGTACAAACTTATTAATATTCTAAAAAAACCTACTCTATCAGCAAACAACTTTCATCTTTTGGAAAGGTATTTTTAACACTATATTTTACTCAATAAAGCTATTACAAACTCATTCCCAAAACTTAGCACAGGGTTAATCTTGAGTTTTTATGATATTGAGTATTTAGATTGTATCATCTCAAAAGATCTTTCTTCCTGTCCTTCACAGCTATTTTCACTTAATTTAGAGTAAAAACAGAGCAGTCCCAAACCTATTCCATGTACTTTAGGTTCTCAGGAATTCTGATATATCTGCTTGGTGTGCTATAGTCTGCTCCACTGACTATTGCACTTACTAAAAATGTCATTTAGAGCAATCCTGATAATTATACCTGTCAAAGATCAGAGCTAATAGTAAGTTTATTAATGGTGGCAACTCTCAAGGAAGTCGAGATGACGGGCACAACTATATTCACACAGGGAGCTGCAAGCAATCACACAGGGAGCTCCAAGCTATAGATTTGCTCACAAGATTTAAAAAAAGGTATTTCTCAGCCCGAACAGCAGCACAGCATCAGGCTGACTTTGCATCTCCTCCTGGAGCAAGCTCCACCCACCACAGCAACTGTACCTCTAACCAGATCCCACTATTTTCATGAGCCCAGAGGTCAGCTATATTCATTCACCATTTGAGAAGAAAAATAAAGGCAATGCAGTGGTCAAAGTTGTGAAGTATATGTGCATATTTTTATGCACTGTAAATCATATTTACCCTTTCCTTCACAAGCTCCCCTTCAACTTACAGTTAGGCGTCGCACTTTTAATTTCTGTGTTCAGTAGATATGACACAGTTCAGCTCTTCATAACTTGGGACATTTTTAAATAGGAAGCTTTAACTTATATGTTCTATTACATGTTACTGCATGCACTGCCTAGAGAAGCTTTGTACTTTTCAAAGAGAACTGAGCAACACTTAAAATGAACGATGGGATTTGTCATTTCCAAAATTTCAGAAACACACGTCATTCTACAAATGCTATTTGCAGGTGAATCCCTTTGTGTACAAGACGAGTGAAAAAAGACCTGTTACCTGTCTGCTTCCAGTCAAGTTCCCATAGATTTCAGACTCTTATTTCCTGCTATCACAGCCTTTACCTCTTTGGCATTCATTAAGAGCTTGATCTGGCACCGCTGAAGTAAATGGAAACTTTGCTAATGATTTCAATAGCAAAGGCTCAGAGCCAAATTCCCCATGTATAACTTCAGCATTACAAAACATTCAGAAGAATTATATAAACAGTCATCACTTTACTCTGAAGGCCAGCCCCAAGCCCAAAGCCATTTTCCTACTTGATCCAGCAGCACGGAATTTCTTCCACATGTCCATTTCTAGTACACGGAACTTTAAAACTGGTAAGAACAACTGCGCAACTCAAATCTTATTTTTATTTTTTCCCACGACTTGGTCTATTGACTTTTCAACTCCTTTTTTTGTCTCATAGCCCTATGCCTCTGTTCTGACAGTCACCAAAATAAAACTTACTGATATATAAATTGGGTGAGCATGCAGTGATTATAGAGCACAACTTCCCACAAAGACATGACACAGTCTGTGCTTTGGTGGCAGCTGGGGGAAGAGGCAAACTTGCAGGCATACAAACACTTCAGCCATGTTTGGCCATTTCCTTCCCCTCTTTCTGCTCTCATCCTCCTCTTCCAGGAGGATGTCTGTGGGTATAAAACAAACAAGCAACAACAAATGATATAAAAAGAACCTTTTTCTACAAATCTTGCTTTATGCAAGCCCTTAAGTTTTATCTATAGTATTAACAGGTACCTAATGCCTTGTGATACCCAATGACTGTGGATTTTGTGAATTTTAAAGATACTAAAACATTTGAGCATATAGCAGAGGATTCTTTACTCACTAGTTGCTTTTTTAAATCTCATCTCTCAGATATTTAATATATTTCATAATTTCCCTTTAAATGGAATTTCTCAAGTGATTTTCCAGACTGTAAAATTAATACTCATAAATTCAAACAAAAACCCTGTCATGCTATCATGTCCCCCTACTAAGGATGCAGTCTATGTGCATCATCTGGTCTAGATTAACTCAAGCGGTACTTTGAGCCCAAGCTTTCCAACAAGCAATGAACTTATCAGCTGTCTTGTTTTAAATCTCAAACTGCCCTTTCCTTTTCAGACTTCTTAGAATCCATTTCCCCGTAAGAAAAAAAATCAATTATTTCAAAGCGCCGCCACAACCGTCAGCCTCTGAGATCTCCTCAACACATCACTATACATAACCAACAATTTCTTTCTAAAGCCACTAGTTTATAAGCTTAAAAAGATCTCTCATTCAATCCTAGATTTCCTTTTTACCTGTGAGACTGAGATCCGGAACATCTTTTTGAGACATTCTTCAAAGGAAATACAAATGGAAAACACATCACAAGAAATTTCTTCTGTTGAGTTTAGAGTAAGACTGCAAGGCAGACAGAGGTCTCTTCCTGCGCCCAAATCCTGCTGATCTTTAATGGCCTGAACCCTGAAGTGTCAAGAATGTAAGAACAGTGGATAGTTGAGCTCCATAGCTCATGAGTGTATAAAGTACATTTGTGTCTGTTACTTAAAATGAGGTTTCGCATCTGTCTCTTTGATACGAGCTCCCTATACTCACTTGTCAAATGAGTACCTTTAAAAGCTGACAAAAAGCAGTCAGCTCCAATCTTTGGCACCAGCTTCTCCCACACTCCTTTGGAACAATTAATCCAACTGCTTGACAACTTATTTTCAATGCGTGGGACCTGGATACATAGGACTCCAGTTAGGCTACACACCACCACTAAAACATATCTGAGTCATGTTTCATGTTCACAAACAATTTGGAGCTTAACACAAAGGGATGTAAAGCAGATAGCTTTACTATATGCTATATACTATATACATAGATAATTCTAAATATTTTACACAATGCTGATTTAAACCACAACAGTCACATTGTACACATAAGCAGCCTGTACTTCTTGTATTAGACTGCACAAATTATGGTAATCACTACTGCAAATAAATTTAGATAAGGGCATTTTGTAATTTACTCTAAGTTACAAAGAAAATAATTGATCATATGGAGTAATTGCTGAAATTTTATAAAATAGCATCTATTAAAAACATACACTTAGTTGGAGGAGTATGACACAGACTAATTCTAGTCCATATACAAATACAAAAATAACTTAGCTTACTCAAGTAACTCAGTTCCCTTCTAAATGCCAGTTACATTGTGTATCCCTACATAAGTTAAACAGTACATATAATTTCACAAGTTAAGGAAGACATACATGATGAATAGATCAGAACAAAGGCCTTTTGGGGTTGGAAAATATAAGAATGTTTAGACATTTATTATGCATTTTTAATACAGTAGTCTATTTCCCAATTGCTTCTCTTAGTTCTAATACACTGGATCTGGATATTACAATATGTATGAAATATTCACTCCATTCTCTTAAGTGAACTTTCACTTAAGTATATATAACAATTGCCAAAGTTAAATATGAATTCAGTAACTGTTTGCACTTGTAGAAACACTGCATTCAAAACTCCAAAATCTCTTAACTTCTGCACAGCATAAATTCACTTTAGTGTCTAATCATTCCATGAAGAGGGAGAATCTCTACTGACTGCAGAGAATTTTTCACCAGATGGAACCATCCTACATACAATTTGAACATCAACTTCTATTAGTGAGTTGTTACTAACAAGTTAGTAAGAAACCTGAGTCTTCAATTCCAACTAATATTTCCATGCATTGGCCTCATTCTTACATATTTTGTTTATATACCACCATCAAAAAAAGTGAAACATGCTAGTCTAAAAGTATTTTAGCAAGAAAATGATATAACAAACAGCATAGATAAAAACAAAAGACTACAATGAGAGATATTTTAAATCGTGTGATTTTTTCCCATGTTAAGGCAACATAAGCTTTAGTATTTGAAGGGCTTTTTCTCTTCTCCCCATAGAGAATTCAAATTAAATGCAACTTCACAGTACTAATTCAGTTCAACTAGTATTAAAACCTAACACATACTATATAAAGAAATTACTCCGGAAATGTCTTTTAAAAAGATAGGTTTTGGAGATAAGTAGGTAATCCATCAAAAAGGAACAAATTTGGTATACACTGTTAAAAGCATGCATGTGGGAGGAATGTTATACAACTAAAAAAAGGCAAAAAGAAATACCCATATACTGTTAAATAATTGTTTACCTAGAACATTTACTGCTGCTAATGAATATCCTCCAACGGTTTGCACAACAATCTCTGTGAAACACGGTTGCCTTCATTTACTGACTACATACCTTTATTAATCAAGCCTCAGTAAAATTAACACAGCTTTTTCTCTTTCATTCTTGCATATTCCCAAACGCTATATAAGAACAACTACGTTTCCTTAACTACACTTTTTTTTTTTTTAAGAAGCCACAATTTGATTAAGGGGTTGAATTGGAGAGGGGGAGAAGAGGGGGAAGAGGTAGGAAAAAAATCAGCAACTTGCTCTCATAACAACAAGATACTGTACCTTTAAGGAAGAAACATGGTTCCGTTCTGTTTCACGGCTGAAAGAGCTTATTCTTGGTTATAGAGATTACTTACCTAAAACTTCAGTTATTCCTCTTTTTCCCCTCAGGCCAGCCTCTCTTTCACTCTTGGGAGCTTTTACCATTTAAGGTCAATGTTACATCTGGCTCTAGTAACTAAAGCTGAAGCAATTTTTAACTCAGAGATCCAACAGGCTGTCTAACATTAGAATGAGAGTTTAAAGTAACTCTTCAGAAAAACCTCTTTCTTGCCTCAGAGAATTACAGAATAAAAGACTTTCCTATTCTGGCATAAGTACTCCGAGTACAAGGCACGATGCAGGCATCCCATTAGCATTCTTGAAGTTCGCTGCATATAAGGCTCTAGTTACTCATTTCTGATTAAAATGGGCAAGTAGGAAGAACAGATGAAATAGTTTACATCATATCATGTTAACCCTTAGAATTTTGATTGAAATATCTGTTTTGGTTTTTTTTTCTTTTTTTCCCCTCTGTTTGGTCAGGGAGTCTAAATTAGATAGCCAATACAAGGCATGTGAACTTTTAAAGATCATTGGCTTCAATCCAGGCATGGGTTTTACTCTCTGTTTGTAGAGTATGAGTAATGAAGGCCACAGAAACTATGTGAATCTCATGAGAGAAGGTAGTTACAAATGCAACATGGAAAGAAAAAACATTTACTACAATTAATGCATGTACCCGAAGAAAAACAATATACATGTTTGACAGTTCTCAACTCTGAAACAGACATAATCCTCATTAGTTAAAAGTTTTTTTCTTCTTTTTTAATTACAGCAACTTCTCAGATTCTAACTAGGAGTAAGTTCCACTTCTGCTGAGTGCTATAAAATTATCAAATATATGTGAACCAAATTGTGTCTAAGAAACCTTTTGCAGTTCAAGTACAGAGCTGTGGGTGAGAAATTTCAAAAAGTTAAACAAAAAAGTACATAAAATAATTAGGTAGTGAGTTTAAAAGGACTATCTTCTCTATTTTCTTAAAGCAGCCTAATATGCTAACACAATTGTCAGCAATTAGCAAATGGAAATTAATAAAAACATCAGGGCAGAAAAATCATACAAAAGAAAAGAAGAATTTGATATTTGACTTGGAAAGTCAAAGATTGACGCAAGACTGACAGATGGGCATAAGCGGATGCTTGTGGGAGAAATGTGCGAAAATAAGCTAACTGCAGCACATCAGACCTTGTAACAAGGTAGGAGACTGGCACCTTGATGATGCTGTCAGGTTTTATATTTGCAATATGGAATTTGGGTTCCTCTACCTAAGACCACCTTTGTCCCCAACAAAGAGAATATAGGAACATACAGAATTTTTACACTATTCAAAGTTCTGATTGACTTTCTTAGCATTGGTGGTTAAGCTTGATCCCAAGGCAATGAGACTAGAGTGTGTCAACAAATGACTGCAGGTTTTGATTACTCCATCAGATATTTGTACCACTTACTGGCTCTCTGGTAGATCCTAAGACATTTCATCTCCTTAGATTAATATTATGTTACCCACAAACACTGGTTCTGAAATATTCTCTTGTGGCCCACCATGGCTACAGTTTCTTATCTAGCTATTTACAACTACAGAAATTTCCTAGTAACATCTATAATGCCTTGTTTTTCAGTTTTATTTTATCAGAATTGTTAGGCCTAAACGACAAAGTGTTTCATTTGCTTGCAGCAAAAGCTTTTTTTTTTTTTAAGAAACTTTTGCATGATGTTTCTGGTTCATTTATCTAGTATCCTATCCCTACTGGTCCATTTTACACAAAATTTGTTAGATTACATGGTTGTCTGAAAGTATGTTTCAGTTCCTAGAAATTTTATGAAACCACTGGCCTCTAAAACATCTGCCTCTGCTGTAGGCAAAGCCTACAGTGAGTTCCTGGCTCCCTTTCTACCTCATCAGCATACACAGCTCAGAGCTGCAAGAGATGATCACTGGCATTCAGGCAGCAATTGGGAAATAAAGAAAGATCTTGAAGGCATTGATAGGAAGGGAAAAAATTTTGGCTTCTACTGAACTTCAGCTCCTGAAAGAGATCGTACATTCTTTCACCTAATAACACATCTTATTAATTAGGAGGTACTTTACCAGGAGTATATGTCAGATGGTCTTCGGCCAAATACAAGTAAAACTTGCTAGCTAAATTTTTTTTTTTTTTTAGATGAAGGAAACTGAGCATGCAGGATAAATTCTTTAAACTGACTTGTTCACTGAATAAAGGCACGAAAACTCGTCCCATGTAAGCAGCATCCCTCAGAGCCCCAAAAACTACTGTCAGCAGTTTCTTTAGAAACATTCTGATAGAAAGCTGGTCACACAGAGTATTGTCAAGTCTTTTCCTGTCCCTCACCTCTTTTTCATGTAAATATTTATGTTGTTAACATAACTCTAATGTAACGTATTTCCTAAGAATAGCCTAAGATTATTATTCTTTTATATATACTCTACAGTATTTCAGAATAGCTAAAGCAGCTTCTTTGACTTCCATAGTTCCGTGATATCAAGGGTAGTGCTGTACAAACCATTGCAAAGTTTTATCACATGCTGTGCTTCTTAGTTATAGCTTTTTAATTGTGCCTTTTGAAAACATGAATGCAAATGCTGAAAGTCCTGGTTATATCAAAACACTTGAGAGTTTTGCCACTAGGACTGAAGTACACTATACATCTCAATCTTCATTTCCATGCAAACTTTTTTGAGTACAGGTTTGGGTATGTGTATATATATATGTGCATGCTGTTATTTAAACTTTTTTTTCCCCCCCCTCTAATATAGTCTTCAATTTTTCAGTCAGGGAGATAAGAACTTAAAAGGCTTATTTGGGTAGAATTAAGCATATTCTCATTTGATTTTTTTGATGGGCAGTGGAAAAAGCTGTAAATTCTTCTCAATAATATAGATAGGGTAACATAGTTATATTGATGATATATAAAAAGAATTCAATATTATTTTGAAAGTTATACTGGGACCTCAGGAGACCAAAGTACATTAAAAATGTTTAATATACATCATTGTGATCCATGTTATATAAAGTATCACTTTTAATAGGCAAAATTGAAGTAGAAAGACATGATTGTGTATTCTGTACTTGAATCTTTATATTTCAACTGCTGAATGTTATACAAGATAAGAAATTGACAGAATTATATCCACACTTAAGACTAGAGTTTGATAGATTTTTTTCATGTTTTTAAAAAAATATCCCAGATAAGTGTGGGGGGGTTTTTTTGTGGTTTTTTTTTTTTTCTTTTTCTTTAAGAGTTTAAGGCTCATGTTTATCTGAAAAGCAGCAAAACTTTAGGGTGCTTTCAATAATGTTAAGGCAGCAGCTTCTATAGGTCAATCTCATAGGTCAGAATTTATGGTATTTTCAACTTCCAAACTTTCAACAGAAAGAGGCACTTCAGATCAATCAGAAATATTAAAAGAATATTCAGTCATACAGTAAAAGTCTGTAGAACAAGATGCACACAGAGACCAGTAAACTTGAAATATTTTTACAGCCAACAAAAAAGTTTAAAGGATTATCAATATGCCCTGAAAACAAACTAGTCCATATTATAAAGATATTTGAAGGGGAAGCATTTTTGTCTTTTCTTTTAAACTGAAAGTTCAACCTTAGAGAAGTACTCATGTTCTTAAGATAATTAAGCTATGAAAACTATTTAAAGAGCTAATATGTTTCTGAAACTCAAAATAGGTAGCTAACACAATTTATGAGACAGAATCAGAGTAATAACATACTCATTTGCATAACAGCACCTATTGCCAGGTAACCAACAAAATAATCTAATCAGACAAAATCTCATTGGCCAAGGGTTACACAAGGCATTATATTTTCATTTTCCATGTTCAACTCTTTTTGGAATGTTTATTTTTAAGAGTCATGCTCTTATAAAAGCACCATTTTCAAGTATTTTTATACAGTTCACCAGGAAAACAAAGCAGCATCAGAAACTGAAATCTTTGCGGATATAGCCGTTATTATTTGATAGGACAAGGGGCAAAGGTTTTAAGCTGAAACATAGGTTTCATCTCTGGGTGAGGAAGAACTTCTTTAGTGGGAAGGTGACAGAGCCCTGGAATAGGCTGCCCAGAGAGTTTGTGGAGTCCCCTTCTCTGGAGATCTTCCAAACCTGCCTGGATGCCACGCCGTGCCGTGTGCTCTAGGAGTCCCTGCTGGAGCAGGGGGGTTGAACTAGATGATCTCTAGAGGTCCCTTCCAACTTTAAAGATTCTGTGATTCTATTCAGTGTTCGTGCCCTTAGGACCTCACCTGACAAGAAATTGCAGATATCAAATACTATCATACGCAGGGTCTTTCAGAGTCATTTTCTGTAGAAAGTGTCCTGTAATAGCTTTGCAGGAAATACTTTTGGAAAGCCAAAGCAGTTAATATATGCTACAACTCCATCTGAACTTGTCTGCAGCAAGTCTGGCAGAAGTGAAGGACTGGAGAGGTGGGGGCATAAGAGAATACATTTTTCAGCTTCTCTATCTACAGGTAGAGATTTCTCTATCTAGAGATGTAGAGGTTTGCATAATTGCTTATTACTGTTCTCCAAAGTACAAGAGAGATGGACTAGTGCTGCATACCGATTTAGGTCAAAATAGAAGTTACTGTAAGTGAAATTTGATTTTAAAGTCTATCCTACATATGGAAAATGCTTGAAGATGTATTAACACCCCAAACTGTATTTTTTGGCTTAGAATAACATAGGAAGCTCCTAGTGTAAAAATCCATATAGTATCAATTATATTCTCCCTATGTGGATACACAAGGACCAAGATCAAACCACCTTTTAACCTCCTAACCTCTTTCCTTTAAATCTGAGTGATATTTTTTCAGAACTTGAGTCACTTTTCTGGTATTCTAAAGCCTACATTCAGTCAATTGGATGACTGCTGCTACCACAGTATCAGTGTTCATGTGTTTGCTGTTTATTGGTTCATCTCAGACTTTTTGAAAAATCTAATTCCTTGCAGTTAAAAATGCATGAATACAAATGTCACTAGTTCAAGTTGTCTATCTGCTTAAGAAAAAAAATTATAGCAAGGAGAAGACTGGGATTAAACATTTATTTTTATCTACTTCTCATCTCATACCTCATAGATGTTCTCCAGAACACCTGGGCTTTAACCAAAAAAGCAAGAAGAGTTGGCAGCAACTTGACATCTAAAAGTCCCCTTTTCCCATCCTGAATAAGATGGAAACACAAGCACACACTGGTGCTTGAACTGAACAGTTTGCTATACTCAAATGATGTCAAGAGTATGCACAAAAAACATGCTGATGAAGATGGTGATGGAATAGGTTTGACGAGTTCACCTTCCCAATACAACAAGCTGCATAGCCTTCTGCACAGGAACAAAGAAATCTACCCAATACTGCTTCATCATTGAAGAATTAATTCAATTGCAACATTACAGTTCTGTAAGCATTAGTTGTATTTGCAGAACAATGCTCAGAAGTGATTATTCCCTGGAAATACTTCCACTGTTTCTGATCGTATTAATCAAATGGCTTCACTGTGTTAGGTGTTGTCCCTGTTCACCAGAAGATACTTGTCCTGGGTGGCTGCACCATTTAGCTCCTTGTCAAAGCTGCTGTCTCCCTTTCCTCTCTAACCCTGAGCAGCAAAGTAGTTCTGGTTTCCCTTCTGCACACTGGCTCCTGTACAAGTTTATTCAATTACACGTTTTTTTGTGGGAAGAACTGGAGTACAAGGCAATGACAGACAGGAAAGCAAAGCAAGACAGGGAATTATTTGTCAACTAGCCAAATCCACAGCAAACGTGCTGAGCTGTGAGACATTCTGAAAGAGTGTGACAAACCATTTAACTATAGAAGCATTCCAGGCAGCCTAAGAATTCAATATAATTCCAAGTTGTTACCCCAGTCTATGCAATTTTTTTCTTCACATTTAATTTTTTTTCTCTATTGTAGGTTTAAGATAACATTCTTCTTTTGAAAGAGGAGGGGAAGACATTACAAATTGGAAAAGGGAGAAACAAAGAAACATCAAATCCTTTGCTTTGTGATGTTACAAATATGAATCTTAACTTCTTCCTGCAGAAAAAACCAAGCAAAATAACTAACACAAAAATAAACCACCTGCTTGTTTTGAAGAACCTTTTAAAATTAACAGAGTAGCAGGCAGAGTAAACTGCATAAAGTTTCTTGAACCTCATGGCTGAGAAGACAACAATAAAGACACATCCAGAACATCTCATCGTCTTGAAGGAGGCTAAAAGACAACAGAATATGAAGAGATTCATGAGTGTTTTTGAAATTTGACATTTCTCAAGCACCATGTTGCTTTAGGACTCCCTCAATGGCTATGTTACAAGTGCTGCTTGTATTGGTTCTATAAGCTTTTGGAAAAGCCCTTAGACCGCATATCTACTAAATAGTTGTGAGGAATCTTTTAGTCAGTTATTTGACCCCCAAATATAAAAAAGGAAAAAACCCATGATGTTTAGAAACATGGGATGTTTCCAAAACAGTTGTGATCCAGGTACAAGATGGTAACAGAGGAAAAACACCAAAGTTAAAGGAGCAGACAATTACCACTCACCAAAACACATGGAATTTAAGTGCATGCAAGCCATCTGGACTTATACACAATTCAAAAGCCTAACAAGAGCCCAAAGACAGAGAATATGACTGTTTGTGACACCATAATCTAAATATTGTTTGCTAAATCATATAGTGAGGTAATTTTTCAGGTTTTCTAGAATGAAAAAGGCATAAGCTCCAAAACAAATAAAACGCAAGACATCTGTACTACAGAAAAACAAACCTATATAGAAGTAAATAGCAAATTAATTTTGCGATATTTGAGACATTTCAATATTTCCTCAAATACATATTGGGCTTATTTCCCTTCAGAAAACGATTCAATAATCATTTAACATTTCACTGGCCTGTTTAATCATTTCAGATGGATGCCTAAAGAGGCAAGACGACTTTAGACAAAATGTGATTACAGGAATACACTTCATTTTCCTATTTAATAGGCAATTTTGCCTTTCCTTTTGATAGATATGACAACAGTTGATACTGAAGAGCTAGGCTGCTATTTGAGCTAGCTCTTCTGAGCTATCTTAGTACCCTTATGTCACTAGTCTGCAATGCACAGAAAAATTCCTGAAAGAAAAATGGTCTAAGAGACACATCCTGGCTTATCCTACTTTAATTTAGCACTTATGGGTCCTTCATTAATCTATGAAATAAAAGAGAAATACTTGTTTCAAATTCCATCTTACCTTGCCAAGATTCCTTACCGTTCTTGATGTATTCTTCATATACAAAATAACTTCACCATTCACTTTAAGATGATCAAATGTGACACATCAAGTAAAGAAAAAGCTATGACTATTAAGCAGTATTTTTGACCCAGGACCACACATGAAATGCTGAAATGGAAAAACTTTGAAAAAACAGTGTCATCCTCACACTGTACAAGCAAGAATATAGCATCTGCATTTGTCTTTTACATAACTCAGGCAACAATATCCTGGCAACCACATTTCAATGGAACAAATCCAGGTAATTAAAATGACTAGCTCTAGCATGCACTTCTTTTCATCATACCACTTAATAGGACAGATTTGATCATTAGGAAGTGATGTTCAAAAATCTGCTGCATATAGTTAAGTAAAATGTCATCTGTGTTTGCAACTAGGCCTTCTAACTTTCATTGCAACTGCTCATTTAATTGCATTTTTCATGGCACTATCTGCCTGAACTTCAAAATGAACCATTTGGTGTATGTCATACTTCTTAAGCATGATTTGCTGAATTTCATTAATATTTTAGTAATAATCCTATCAAATTATGTATTTTAATACATAAAGCTAAAAGGATTAAATTCACTGTGCTGATAAACCCTTTGATGCATTAGCATCCTACACAATGTCCACTCACTCAGAAAAGTTTTACTAGATTCTAATGTCATTAGTCAACAGCTTGGCTTCCACCCCCCTGCAACTTCACAGCTTAATCCTACTAAAGCAAACTACAGAATCCAAGTTCCATACAAGAGCTTTGAATTTACTTCCTTTCAGTGAGCATATGAGCAAGTACCCACTGTCAACCCAAGTATTTGCTTGTTGACATCTGGAGACTTGGGCAGCAGCACATTGGATGATGGGGGTAGAGGTACAATACGGTACAAGGAAACATAGTGCGCCTATGTATGTTACCAGTTCTTATGCTTGCTTCTGAGGGTACTTCTGCATGGGGCCTGTCTTTTAGTACCTGTTCTAATAAGTACACTTAGACCCCGCAGAAAAATAGGTGGAAGAATTGAAGGATTCCTGCTACTTTCAAAGCTAAATGAAAAGTAGCCTGGGAAAAGTGCATCCTACATTAAGGCAGCCTTAACTGAACTCAATCCCGTACCAAAACTTTTGAGAATGACTACTGTTTTTCTGCAGTGGAATAGCAACTCTCCATTTAACTGCAATTCTCCAAATCAACCGCACTAATCTGATAACGAATCTGATGCAGCTATTCATCACACTTAGACCAAAGGAGAAAACTTCTCCCTGTTTTCTCCCTGGAGAAAAAGAACAGTAGTGTATTTCCCAAGTTCAATGACCTTAAATTTAACTATCTAGGAGACTACTAGCTTAGATATAAAAGACTACACATTAAAGTTGATATGAAAGCCTTCATATTAAATGAGTTGTAAACAAGGTTAAGTTTGTGCACTAAGTATTGCAATTTTGTAACTACATTTAACTTGACCTACACAGAGGCCTTTGCAGCATACAAGAATGTGTATTGCTTTAAAACTTAACTGCTGTTAAATTATCCCAACTGGAAAATATTACTTGTCTGCAGGCCAGTAAGAATTCTTCCATTCTGTTTAACTCAGTTAAATTTCAAATCTGTCAAAGGCTAGGTTCTCTCAAACAAGTGAGGTAATAGAGGAAACCTGTTAGTAGTATTGTATAATTCAGAAAAGTAGTGATGGATAAAACGTACCACAAAGACATTCTTTCATCTTTCTAATGGGAAAGTTGAATTCATTGAAAGTCTCGCAGAAGGTATCCAAGTTGCTAAGGCCATCCTCATCTGTATGAGTTGAGGGTACATTCAGTAATTTAAACCTGAATATAAACATGTAATTTCTTTCTACCTCACAAAAAGAAAGAGGCTCTTAGGAAAAAGAATACAAAATTAGCAATAGTTTACCAGGGAGTGAAGCAGAGGGCATTCTACTGCCACTACACTCAACTAAACTCTCATTTTGATGAAAACTAGATAGGTCAAGCAACCAGCAATCAGATACTGCTTCTACACACAAACATTTAAATGAACATATACTTACACGTCTCCTGGTGTTGCACAGCCAGCACCAGGAAGTGAAAATCTGACAAAAATCAAATATACAGCTAAGACTTTAGTACAGGAGTCACTACATCTCCTTGTAGCATTCTTTTGAGAATACTAAAGCCAGCAATGGATAAGCTAATTTCACATAATTTTTTAGGACAGGACAACCAAGTGCTTTGAGGAAGCAAGTAACTCAGAAGGGAAATCAGGCATCCACTACACAAGGTGAATAAAAAAAAAAATCATCTCAGAACTGGTTCAAATTTAAGTTTCCCATGCCATTAATATTCACATGAAGATACTTAGTGAAACTAGTTTTATTATGAGTCTTGTGACATTTTAAACATCTCAAAGCCACAGTTCAGAGAAGAAATGATTATACATTAATCTAATATAATGAACAAGCACCCATGGGTAACAGCCTTAACGAACTCATATTCACCTCATACAGTAGTGAGGTGTTCATCTCCTGAGCATGTACATAATGACTGCCATGTACATAATGACTGCCATCAGCTGACATAGCAACTGTTTGGCAATCCTTGAGTTGCCCAACATACTTTTCAGACTTCCCATTCAGTTTTCAGAGCTTTCTAACCATAGATAACAAATCTACAGACAGTTCCTAGTAGGTTAGGAGGCTGGAAAACTAGCAGCTTAAGGTCAACAATACCAAATATCCCAACCTCCTGACCTGGTCTTTTGACCCGATTACCCATGCCACATCATTAATCCCTTCATAATAAAAACATAATCTCAAATAAATACATGGATAAAATACAAAAGGAGAAGGCCTGCTTCTATACAACACTATAGTACTAATTAACTATTTCAGATGTCTTCTAAAAGGATGTACCTCTCTAGCAAGACCATATTCACCTGTTAGTATTCATCTCTAGCTCAAAATCAGAGTAGCTGAATGTTAGGATTCCTGAAATTGTATATCATTCCAAACACTCTTCAATCGCTTGATTTAAATAATTCTTCACAAATTATCTCCCTTTCTCAGCTTCCTATCTATTCTCCTCAGAATACATGACTTTATACTTTCTATAACTATATAATTTCAGCCTTTAAACACAGGGTTTCCAATTCAAAAATGTAGAGCTCACTTAAGAGCCTAAAATCTGTCATTTGCTCTCAGTAAGTGTGCAAACTGTTTTCACATTTGGCAATCTATCCTCAATGCACAAATGAGTGGAAACTAGTTTCCTATAGGGAAAATGACTGCTTACTAAAATAACTTTTCAGCATTCTTGCAAAGCATCAAATAATTTTACATGTTGATATATTTTTTCCTCCTAGATATACAGGCAGAAAATACATTTGTTGTATTTACTATCAAAGACACTATATACATGGAAGTTCCATTATAGGATTGGGAAAAAAGAGAATACCTGAGCATAAGATGAAATTACCACAAACTGCTATCTAGCCCTTTTCTTCAGTAAGAAAATCAAAGACAACTACAAAAAGTTGTTTATATTCATTGCAAAAAGATTTTACTTGCAAGAAACTTCAGGAAAATAAGTTACATGAAGAAATTCACTTTGCCCCATATTCATGCCTCTCAGCAGAAGCTGTTAGATGAGCTCTCTTCTTTCCAAATGGCAATATGCTTTACCGTACCAGCTTAAAATGTTTGCACAATTTGTGGAAAGGCTCCATTCAGTTCCAGTACTGTTAGAAAGCATTCTCAGACTGTTAGAACAGTTTATCTTTATTCATAATTAATAGGCTCTCCTAAATATCACTCTCATTTTGACCAACTGTATAAAGTGAAATATCCTTTATTTTTCTTTTCTTTTTCTTCTCCCCTTCAGGAGTAGAATAGCGGACTTAACAATACTAAAATCCTTATTTGTGTAACTGGAGGTCTTTGAACAGCCTCCCAAACACCTGAAATGGAAGCTAGGAAGCACTATGTATAAGCATGATAATGCTTTTTCATACATTTAAATATTTAAAATAACTATAATTTGCCTAAAAATTGTAAAAGCCAATCTACCTTAACTTATGCTCATTCATATAATAAAAATTGGACTGCAAGCTTTTCAGTAAAAGGACAGTATTATTTATAAAGGATCAGGCATATTGACATTAGGATCTATGTGTACTACTATTAAATAAGGAACTTTATTAAAGATAAGGAATGATTAAAAATTAGTACTCTGTGTGTTCCTCCTCCCTTTATTGCTTTTAAACAAAAAAACTTCAATAAGCAACATCAACAAAATCTGCATAGGTATCTTTTTTCCTTAAAAATGACCAAACCCAAACCTGCATAACTTCCCTCTACCTTAAATAGTAGTAAAACTGATGAGAACTAAAACCCACTTCTGTCAAATTTTTAATGGCAGAATTCTTACTTAATGTATAGTTGTTCTAACAAATGCTTTTAATTAAAATTCTCCTATGCTGAAAGAGTAAAGTCAGAGAATGAGTATATCTTAGATCATTTTTCACTTTTGACATTTCCCATCAAAAGTGAACGACTTTCCCTACTAAACTCTTCAATTTGTATATTCTACAATGTTAGAGGGGTAAGTAAAATACACCCTTGCATATTATGATAGAAACCGACAGTTAAACAAAAAAATGTAAGGGAGATATATAGATATAGAAACATATAACTACGTGATACAAGTTTATGGCAGTTAAGTACAAGAAAAATAATAGTGCTCAGAACTCATCTCATCCTTCACAAAGGAGAAGAAAGCAAGCATTATTCCTGTGATATACAGAACAGACATATATCTGGGGTCCTTTCAGCCCCCAGCAATGCAAGCCCCTCTGCCAATCTTTACCCAAAGACTGCTTCATCCTTCTATATTGCACAAGTCCCACTGCCAAGAGCTGCAGGAACTAGTAATTCATTGGTATCAGCCTTTGGTACATTCTAGCTGGCATATGATGGAGAGGGACAGTTTGCAGGGACCTGAAGCTAAAGCAAATAAAAAATCAACGACCCAGCAATCCACTCACATAATAGTTAAAGGACACTACTAAAATGGGAAGGATACATTTGTGTTATTCGGCAAATTATTCACAAATGCTCAAAATCGACCAGGCATACGGCATCCCAAGTGTGTTTCCTTTTGCTAGAGCCTTAGACATAAACTGAATAAAACACATAATAAAATATGGGTACAAAGGTCAGCAGGCATGTTCCATGGTATTTTAAAAACCATTAGTAGGTATTTACTCGTTAGTATTTAATATTCACATGAGTGCAAAAACAGGTTCATAAAGAGATGCTATTGCTATGTGGAATGCTTCCACGTGGCTTAAATTCAGCATCTGAGATCCATTTCAGACAAAAAACAAATACAAAAAAAATCAAATAAACAAAAATCCAACCATCAAAAGCCAAACTCTGATAAATCTTTCCCTGTTTTTTTAAGATATGACACATGACAAGGTACAGTATGCTGCAAGCATATTTATCACTTCTACATTTACTTTCTGGCGGTTTCTTATTACATAAATTTTAAAGAAAATAGATGTAGCAATTCCGGTCTTAGGGACAGACCTAAATTTCTAGATACAGGATTCTGAAAATAATTTCCCAACATATTTCGCCACTATTAAGAAACATCAAAGGAAATCAATCTCTTGCATCAGATTTCTTTCTTCCCTCCAAGAAACTTTTCCTCCCTACCTCTATCACTCTCACACACATGATCCAGGATATCCTCTTTTGTCTGCCCACAGGAAGCCAGACTCATTCTCCTCATCTCCTTTGAAAAGTCCATCCACATTACTTCTCCTTTACCCCCTTCTTTCAAGCTGTTTGTATATGGAAAAAGCCATTTTAAGAATAATTTCTTAAATCTCTCATTCCTCAGAGCTGATAGGAGGGAGTAAATACACTCTAGACAAGCTATAATAGATGCTGCTACTCGCAACGTTCTGCACTGCTGGCACCAGATTCTTGCCTGTTGAAGTTGCTGCCAGTCACTTCCATCCTTCCAACATGGGAATAGGCTTAAAGTCACCTCCAAGGAGAAATTTTGCATTTAGAAAACAGGTTAGCTCTTACTAAGCATAACAGTAAGATGCAACAGGTATTTAATAATTCGTCACAGAATTTCATCCATTGCCAGGGCTTTTTTTCCCTTCTCCATTTGCTCAGTAGTAGTGAGAAGTTTGTACTTTTCATACAATTATTGTTTGCAGTTGTATAACTTAGCAAGGAATGCTACAAAGCATTCACAAGTCTTGTGAATACATTAATAAAAGCTTGCTGTAGCCACTGCTAGCCAACTTTGATATTGCTGCTCACAGAGTATCCAGCTTAGTTCATATACCCATTTAATACTTTAAAATCTATGCAAAATCATCCTATGGCCCATTCATCAAGCACTTAATTGCCTTCTCTCCCTTGGACTGTAAGGCAACCATGAGCCCATACTGTGCAGGAAGCACCAAGTGCAATATTTAATAGTCAGCAAGTTCAAGATCACTCTCATCTGACCTGGGAAGTCTCATCTTCTCCATAAGTAAACAGGGCTAGAACTGACCTTTGAAGGGTTAACACTTTAAACTCCTGAGACAAGGTACTCTTCTTTGAATACGCATCCTGTAAGTCTTTAAAAACGCACATGAGAAAATGCCCCCAAAACTTCCCAAATGATTTGGTTATCAAAAGCTTACTGTCAGAGAATAAGGTGACCATTGCCCATATTCCAATTGCTCACGAGCTATGCAGACATTCAATCATAACCAAATTTTACTATAGCTCAGGAATAAGACTACAACTTTAAAAATAGATTACTTAAATAAGTGAATTTATGTACCATCTGTTCAGCGCTAAACCTCCATTCCTACTTGCAGCGCTATAAAAAAGTCATCAAGTATTTAAGTTTTTTGGTGAAGAACCTTATTCATGTAAAATACAGCATCATTTACAATTTCCCATCCAAAATAATCCCACTAGTGCAGACATTATACAGAACCAAATACCTCCTCACTTCTAGAAATACTATCAGGAAAACAAACTTCCTCAAAGTTGCATGAGATTATAGCTAGATTGACAAATGCCCAATAGTAAAAAGGGCAAAAGACTTGCTTCCTCCCTTCAGCTTTATACAGCTACTTTATCCATATTCCACTAGCAAAAGTATCTACACATAATACATTATTACCAGTGAGAATGTTACCAAAATAAACATAAAAATCCCAGGCAATTTTGTTTTCAGATAGATCAGAAGTAGAACACCTACAAATTTTTTTCTTAGGAAATATAGCTGATGTAGTCTATTTCCTTTTAGAAAGTTTATTTTAGATAATTAATTATACAGATTTGAGAAAAACTTACTAGACATTATTGCTTCCAATTCCAGGAACTCAAGGAATATATGTTTATACATGCACATGCAAGTGTTTATAAGAACATTCTCCCCTCTCTTAAATCCTTCCTTTACTCAAATTTATAAAAATTTTTAAATTCACTCCACCTTGCTGCACAACACAAGAAAAAGTATTTAGATATCCTTGAAGGTAAACCCCACTGATTTTCTTTAAAAATAGTATTTTGGAATGAAATGTAAGTTGCCAAAACAAAAGCAACCCCTTGGATGTCATCCTTCTGTATAAAGAGCTCAAATCTTCTTGAAAACTGCTATGGAAACATACGGATTATTTCACAGTGTCAAAAACCACAGCTCTACAGAGGAAAGTAGAAAATAAACAATATCCCCTCTATTCAGTCATCCCATTAGAATGGTAACAGAATATAACAGAACATGAACTGAGCCAGACTGCAACCAGTCATCCTCATGCTGCAACATTTGCACAGTTGCACCAAGAGCTGCAAATACACTTTACTGTATTGAAATAACATTAAAAAATATAACACAGCTATCTCTAAATTGCTATGAAGCTGAAGCAAAACTTGTCATATAAACCCAGGCAATGATATTCAGTAATCTTTCAAAAGAATATACCAATGGAATCTGAAGCAAGTAGCCAAGTAGCATACTTGGCAGTCATGAGGGCAACATCTTAAGAGTGCTGATTTGTGGTGGAGGAAACATGAAAAAATGACATTGCACAGAGGATTTGTAGTATGTTATGTGTTTGTCTCCAGTCAGCTGGAAAAATTTCATCTCACAAGGACATAACTAAAACAACAGGGGTTTTTTGTAGATTTAGTATCCACCTCTGAAAACACTGGAGATAGATTCTGTTTGCAGTCTAACAGGTATAACTCAGCTCATTTCCCACAAAATTCTACAAATGTATCTCAGTCCTTTTCTGCTACTGGATGTTACAATGCCTGACCTTGCATTCCTTTCCACCACATACTCCAAACATTCACTGCAAGAAGGATTGTCAGCAAGAATGTGCTATTGTTTACTATGATATTCACCACTGTACCTTGTGAGCTAGAATGACAATTTAAACAAAGGCCATTCATAGCTTCCACATTATTAACGTTCAGTCAATCCCTCATCTTTGTCCCTAAACTCCTTTTTGAGTTATGCTTACTGCATGAGATGCAAGCATACAACAGTGCCCCTTCCCACATTAAGACTGTTGCAAAAGCAAATTTGTGGATTCTATATTGCTTAAAATCCAGGTATTAGTCTGTCAGAATTCACTGGTCTCTGTCAGCACTCAGATTAGAGTATGTCATAAACAGCTGTTCTAAACTCTGCCTTTTTTTAATACCTTGCAGGGCCTCAAGTCTTCTAGTTCATACACCTTTTAAAACTAACCACAGAAATGCTTTGTAATTCATGTCATTCTCACCTGAATACTTTACAGATGCTTACTGACCATCTGCATGATTACAGCTGATATTGTTGATCTGCATATTTGATATAAAAATACTTCATACTGAATAAAAAAATCTAGAATTTTTTTAAACCACACAAGTTTAATTGACAAAAATAGATTTCAGCACTTCAAAAGTAAAGCATTTCAAAATTTTTAAAAAATATTTTAAAGTAATCCAGCAATTTGAGTCTGTTCTCACTTTATATTGTCCTCACATAGCAAATATTCTGATATACCAGCTCAGAGTTCCTTGACAACAACTCAAGGATCTTATCTGCTTGCCTGGATTTGTCTCCAACTTTTACGGTACAGAGACACTGTGATAGTGGCACAAAGAGCAAACTTGTGCAGCTCCATGAACAAGAGGCATTGGGGAATCACAGCATAGATACACAAGCTGAGCCCACCCAAACTGCGCAGGCCTTGAAGCAGCATAGCTATATTAATATATCATATATTTATATGATATATAAGATATATAAGCCAAAGTTCTGATCATAGCCAGAAGACACATCATACTCAGGCTTTGCTGGGTACTGATAGCAGAGCAGTACTAGCCTTGTCTGCATTCACCTAAGGCCCTAGAAGCACTTTCCAGTTTTTACTGAATTTCACATAAACTCATGCTCTGTGTTGCAGGACAATGCTCAAAATGAACACAGCTTACGTGGTCCATTTGCCCCAGCTAGTTTAAACTATTTTGTTTAGATCCCTACCAGCAATCCAATTACTAAATAGTCAGGCATCTAGGAAGATCTATTTTTCAAAAGTTCCATCACACAAACGTCCTTTATGTCTACTATGAACCACAAGTTTATTTCTCAGTATGCTAAAAATGAAGGCTGTCTTGCTATTCTAGTCTATTTACCAAATTCAAAAATGAAATGTATAATACAGTGAGCATTAAAAAGATTGAGCACTACTCTCAACTCCAGGATAAGCTAATTCTTCATAATAAAGATATTAATTTCATTAAATTAGATACGATGTCACCTAAATTCAAATCACAGATTACAGACCAGCAGGCATTTAAACACCAATATTAAAACACTCAAGAGTTCATTCTTTGCTTATAAAAGGCAATTTTCACTTCTGGAAAAATTTCCTGCAGCAGGCTGAAAAGGTTTGCAAACAGCACAGTTCTGTTAAAAGTGTGGGCCTCTACAGAAACAAATACCCCCTCCTCCTAGTCTCAAAATTAATTTCAGTCACAGGAATAGCAGCTCCTCTGTGATTAAATACAACACCTCCCCAAGGAATATTAAAAACACTGTTTATGTTCTGGCTCATTTGCAGTCTTACACAGGCTTCCAGTAGCTTAGGTGATCCTAACTTCAAACTCTCTTATATCATATTAAGAGATTTTTAACAAAACAAACTACACATTCTTTCTTCCCTGTAATATATCCATTCACTCCAAGGCCTCACATTGTATGAAGAATATTTATCAGTAGTTCTAACTTAACATTCATTTTTATTTCCATAAGGAAATACCACTGTAATTCTTTATTGCTAATACAGAACTGTTAATAACTGTTGTTAGCATCATTCTGTTACACCAACCCCAGTTCAGCTCTTCTATTGCATCCTCATTAAAAGAAACAGCCATACCAGGATAGAAGCCCTAGGCTAGACTTGAAAATTTCAGCTAAATAGCTTTCAGTCCTGATCAATTCTGTTTAAAAATCATGGCAGAGCTGTGTAAGTTGAAAGAAAATATTCCATCCTACAAAATGCAACATTCTACCAAATTGTCTTTAATAAAACAGTGATTTGGAAGAGCATCAAATTCTAATGATTATGACCACAAATTTAATACAGTACCTCTTGAAAAAAATTTTCATGAGCGCTATATCCTTTTTTTAAACTCTCATCATTATTTCAAGTCTCCAACAAAAGCTCAGAAAAATCAACATATTGACTAGGAAATACTATAGAATCCATATTAAAAGAACTCACAAAAGCAAAACAATAAAACTTGAGTGTGTGTATATATATATATATATATATATATAAAACCATTCTGGTCAAACTTGCCTTGTAGAGGTAGCAGACGAGATATGCAGAAAAATATCAGAAACCCTAGCTGTATTAATAATAAAGTCTCCAAGAACACGAAATAGTGCTACTTAAAAAAAAAGTCTGACTTCACAAAGAGATTTTTTTTCTAATAAGAGTCAGTAAAACAACCATAAACCTATACTTCAGCATAGGGTATGGTTTCCATCCAGTTTCACAATTGGCTGTAGCAGTGGTTTGGAGGGAAAACTAACCTGATCCCAAGTTGTTATAGAATTGAAAATTCAGAGACATTACTGTGCTAGTTAGATTTAACTTCAAATTTGGCCCTCTTTGAGAAGATCAGAACAATCTACCTTCCAAAAATACCTTTCATCCTAAATTATTCTGCAACTCTAAAATGGAAGACTGAAAATGTATACCAACTTCTTTATCAATTTTTTAAGTACTTCGTATTTATACCTCAACACTGCCCTCTGCTGATACGTGCACTGCCTGATTTGCACAGAAAAATTGTGAGGCACTTTTGCACAAGGCACAATTATGTGTTCGCTTCCTGAAAATGAAGGAAAATTATTCAAAAAATATCTTGTTCTCATCAGTATATCAGACTGAATTGCTAGGTTTACGGAAGAGAACAAGTTTGAAGAAGGTACATATTTGTGCTTAAAATAGGCCTCTTCTACCTCTCAGGGCAAGAGTTTAAGGAGCTTTAGCTAGGGAGCTCTGAATCAGCCTTATTCTGAGTTAATAAAAGCTTCACAGCTTTCCTCAGCCTTCCTTGCTACAATAACTGGCCTATGTAGGTCACTAATAAGCACTTTTCCCCAGGGCTTACTAGTGCCCAATTCCTGAAGTGGTCTGCCAAAGATTTTTGACATGTTGAAAAATATGTGCTCAAGTTAGCTTTTCTTTTCCCTCTTTTGTACTCCTACAGTATCTCAGTGGCCCTTAAGAGACCACTTATAGCTGAATTATATTCCCTAGCTAATTAGAAAAAAATACTGTATTACTACTCGCCATCACCGACCTTTGCATACACCTAAATAGGATCATGCACTTGAGCACAGAATGCTGCTTTCTTTGCCGTTGTTGCCAAGAGAGGTGGTGGAGTCTCCTTCTCTGGAGATCTTTAAAACCCGCTTGGACACAATCCTGTGCAACATGCTCTAGGAGACCCTGCGTGTGCAGGGGCGCTGGACTAGATGACCTCTACAGGTCTCCTCCAACCTTAAGCATTCTATGATTCTATGACAGTCATACAAATTTTTTTAAATTAGGGTTAATATGTATTAAGAAAAATGTTTGCAGAAGATCATGCTATCATTTATATACATGTAAATTCAAAGGTTTCAGGGTTTTCAGCACTTCTGTTATAGGATATAAGAACGTTTCACGATGCAGCATCAGTTTACAAAGCACAATACATTCCATTTACATGCCCACAGTCTGATGTACAGATGACCTCATAGAAAGGTATTAAGAAAGGTTTTCTATGTACTGACAAGTAGGACATAACAGAATCAAATTTTAACATGGGAAATTTAATCTAAGCTTTCAGAAAAGCCTTAACAGCAAAGGAAGTTAAGAAATTAAACTGATAGCTATGAGGGGTGAAGAATTTTCTTCCCTAGAAGTTTTCAGTCAAATTAAGAAAACATCTAAAAGCAAGAATGACACTCCACATACATAGGCTTTGCACAAAATGGCACAAATAAAAAAGTTAAGAAGAAATATACTACGAAAAGAACCCTCAGTATTATTAAAGGACTCTATTTTAATATTAAATATTTGTTTAATATTTGAGAATCTAGAGATATACCTGGTCTTTCAGCCTTAAATCATACGGCTGTCAAATGTACTGTATCTACCAATTTTCTCTCCATGAATAGCCTGGTTCACTAAAATTATGCTAAGTTTGACTGACATAAAGCATTTATTCATATACAATACTTAACTATAAACTAATTTAATGTTTTTCTCAAGTTCTGCTTCCAGAAGACTACGAATGTCCCTATATGCCTTGACATTACAAAGCAATCTACCAGATAAAAACAGAAGCCACCTCACCGCTAGCAAGATCACAATCAGAAAGCATAACTAGTGGAAGTGGCATCTCCTTTAATTTAAAAGATCTGATCTGGATGCATTCATAGTCATTTGACTGATATAAATAAACTTTTACTCATCCTTACTGAGGCAACATAGTTCTGGAAGTTTCTTTCCAGGCTCCTAAATCAACAAAATTCTTGATCACGTTCCAGCAGCAGCTCTATTAATGGTGATGATGTGCAAGCCAGAAAGAACACTGCTTAACTTTACATCCTAGGCTGAGCTTGCTGAGAAATACTTTTATACATATATATATATTTATTTATTTATAAACATAATCATGAAGGGCAACTCCAGTGGCAGAGGACTTTGGTATGGTAGTGCCCTTTGGCAAGTAAAAATTGTATATCAACTTCAGGCAGAACTCCATACACAGCATTTTGAGAGGCCAGTTTCCTTCTTTTCATTAGTCAGGTCTTATTTATTTGGGAAATGATAGATACTGTCCTACTAATAGCACTCAAAATGAGAATGTTCTGGCAACTCACAGAGCAGTCTTTCTACTCTGCTGGCTTGCTACTCTTGCCAGCCATAGCCTAGACTCCTTTAACAACATTCACTATTAAGGCCAAAATCAGTATTATCATCTTGATGTATCAGAAAATGCTAAATTAAAAGTGATTCTTGAGGAAAGGGAAAGGAATAGCTGACAATATACAATTCTATATTATTTTCCCAGACCATAATGTTTACCCTCCAACCTCCCAACACTGGGAGCTGCCTGTGGGAAGTTACAGTTCATGTCACTACTATTAAACAGTTAGTTATTGCTGCTTACAAAACAGTGTTATCCACTTGCCATATGGCATAAGAATTTGAGCAAGAAAATCTCAGAACAATGTATGGAAATAAGTCCTAAATTTTTTAGTGAGCAAGTGCTAAATATCCCTTTATATCTTAAAATAAGGTTGCTTCTGTCTGATAAAAGGTACTGATACCTTAAACTGATACCTTATTTCAAAAGGATTTAGACACATGGCTACAAATCAATGGCTCTACTTGCATGCATCAAATTAATTTCAAATCAAATTAATTGTAAACTTAAGCTACATGGTGATAGAAGATATGGAAACAGCCTTCAAGTATAGCATCTATCCACCTTTTCAAATAGCTGAACAAAACGTTCCTAACCTCCTGAGAAAAATACAGAAATAAGCACATGAAATGAAGAAACACACAATTGACACTTCTTAAATAGTTCACCATCAGTCATGCATTGCACTATTGAATTGGAACTTTAAAGTAATTGATTCTTTTTTCTATCTATAATGTAAAAAGATAAAAATCTTACCATTATTAATATGCATGGAAAGACATTATACAGAGCCAAATTCAAGTCCAGCATTTCCTCTTGGGAGGAAAATTACACAAAACGTACCTGCTGCACAGCTAGTCAGGAATTCTAACAGAGTAGTTTCCATGTAGAGAAAGAAGGAAACAAGACAAAAACTTCAAAACCTTTATTTCTCCTCCCTAGGTCCACAGTTATTAATGTGTCTAGCAAGAATTAACAGCTTCAATTCAATAAATGAGCAGGAAATGTTAACAAGGCATATTACAAAAGAGGGAAGAAATAGGTTATATGAAAGTAAGATGTGAGTATAGAAAATAGATCTTGATAAAATCTTAATACTTTTAGCAATTAATGCTGTAATTTGGACTAATTACTTTACAATCTGTAATCTTTTTTTTAAAGCAATCCTTTATTGAAAAAAGGAAACATACTTAGATATCTATGGATGTTAATAGGAGAATAAACTAAAAAATCCTAAGTTTCTTAAAGTTTATTATTCTCTCCCCAACAAGTATGTTCTTCCTTATGTTTTTGTGACACTTTATAGAATTTCTTTGAACTTTACCTTGTAAAATACACCTTAATTTATTCCTCAATTATATAACCTCCTCTCTCTTCAATTTAGCAAAAAAATAAACAATGCAGATACTAATTGGCCTATAAAAATCAAGGTCCCCATTCTACAGGTTTTCTTGTCACAAAAAAATCCTTTATTTTGGCATTTGTTATCATGAAATTTATCACTAAAAGACTGTGGAATCAGCTTTTAAAGTGCTTCATATGTTTACTCAAAAAAGATTAAGAGAACAGATTTCAAAAGAAATCAACAATGAACCTAAACTTTCAAACTTGAATCTCAAACAGCTAGATATCAAGAAAATCTAGCCTGGCAGCAACTGCAAAGCATTTTAAAACAGTCAAGTCTTGTTACTGTCTGCCATACCTTAAACCTGACAACACAAAGATAGGATAGATCTTTAACACTGTCAGAGTGATTAATGTTTTAAAAATTCTTATTTTTTCATCTCTGAAAAGTTATTTAAGAAAATAAATCATACCTCAACATCCATGATATGCCGCTTTTTTCTTCTCTCATACAGATATGGGGTTTTACTCTTTATATCTGTAAGCTTCACAGAAAAAGACTACAATTTCAGAATAGTTCTGCATGCTGCCAAAGAAACTGATATAAGCACTTAAATTAAAAACAAAAACCAAAACAAAAATAACACACACTGATTGAGGTTATTTGCAGCCACAGGATATTGGACAGATCATTAAAATCTCATTTTGCAGGAGTTCCCTGTCCCCCCAAAAAAGTGCATTGCTCTGTATAAGCACTGCCATTTTAAGTGCTTGAAATCAACAGCGAAAAGAGCTGGGTAGAAAAGAAAATGCACATAGAAGCAGAACACAAAGTGATTTTTTTTTCTGTTTATATTGTATGTATAGAAGTCAATAAGCAGCTTATATTATATTGTTACATTACATTACATTATATTATGTTAATGAAATGGACATAAAAACAACTAACCATAGGACACAGAGAAAGATTTGTTGACATATGTCCAAAAGCTTTCTTAATTTTCAGGCTAATTCTCAAACTTCACTCTTTCTGAGAATTTCAGCACAAGTGTTCACTGTTATTTTTGGAACTGACTTCTCTGCTCAAGTACTTGCTTCTATAATTTGTTTTCCTTTCCTCAAGCTTCTGTTAAAAAGCCTAGTTACCTCCCTCCCTGCCTGCCCCAAACATGCACAGAATTCAGGGAATGTTTTAACAGTGACACAAAACAATGAGAAATTATTTAGAGATAAACATTATCCAACTTTTCAAATGCTCAGTTACAGGAGTAGACATTAGGTTGGCTAGTCATTTCTGACACAGACTTTAAATTAGCAATGTTACCAGGTAACTCCTGAGAAAATCTTCACAAAAAATGCATTTCCTAAATATTTTTTTTGCATATTAGATATCTAGTGCTAAAATTAATTTATCACTCAGTAAATCACAGTTTATCAGTCACCTTGCCACCCGAGAACACTTTTTTTGCATGTATACAACCTATTTCTTAATAGATATAACATATCCTTAATTAAAGCACTAGCATAATACAAGAACACACATTTACCCTTGCACTTTTTTCTTACAGAATCACAGAATGGTTGAAGTTGGAAGCAACCTCTGGAGATCATCTAGTCCAAACCCCCTGCTCCAGCAGGGGCATGTAGAACACATGGCACAGGGTTACAACAAGGCAAGTTTTAAAGACATTATCCTTTATTGAAGTGAAAAAAGTTTAAAGTCAAAAAGGATAGTTCAACATCAACTTAAAGAAACCTATTTTTACTGCTGTACAATTTAAACACTAACAAAACAAGAGTTCTTAACCCCTTCTATAGCATGTTACAGTTAGACAGCTAAATCAAAAAAAAACCCAGAATAATTAACTAGCTTTCCAGTTAAATTTACATCATACAGAACGTCTCCTTAGCTTAGTTACTGACCCATCCTAAGCCACACAGCACTCTGCTCAACTATCACACCACAAACTAGGAACCCAAAAAGCAACACTAAGCTTCTGACTGCAGTAATAAATAGTAATAGCCCTGATGGGCATTACCTGGGTCCAAACCACAAGCCCTTGCACACAAGCCCAGGATTCTATATAAGCTCAGCCTGAGGTTTTTGTTTTTTCTTTTGTCTTTTATTGTTTCTTCCTAATTTGATCTAACCAAAATCAAAGAAACCTTGTTCTTAAAAATCTCTTGCTCTGTTTGACTGCCTACAAGTTTTAAGTAGGGGCTTATTTACTTAAGCCTGTGCCCCTCAAATATAAGGAATGTTGTACTTGCATAGAGCAATGCTAAGGCAGATAGAGGCCTTTATTCTTTAAGTAGTTCATTTTTTAAGCTAAGCTTTTATTTCTAGAAAAAAAGCTTATAAAAACAGATGCCTATGCACATCCTTCAGCCAAGAAACAAAAAAATATGATGAAAGGAAGCCTTCAAATGTTATTTTTAGTGCTTCAAAATGTATCAAGAAGTTTTTTTGCTAAACTTATTATCAACATACACTTTTAATATCCTTTTACAGCCTGAGTTTTAAAGTAGCAATTTAAATTTTCATAATTAGTTTTAAAGAAAGCAAACTTAAGTGCAGCAAGAAAAAAAACAAGCCATGTTTTCTGGAATGTTCCTAAGGACTTAAAAATAGATGCTTTTTTCGGTAGACCAGCATTTTACACATTGAAGAAGTTCTATAAAACTAGGAGTGACATTTTGTTATTATGTGTATAGAACATGCTGAGCAGTAATGTAAAATAAAACTGTCAACAACTTACCTAAATTCATGTTTCTAACAAATATGCAGTCAGCAAGAATGAGGTTTTCTGTGTTTAACTTCAGGTTTCATGTTTTTAAGGCTAGGTATTTCTTTTAATTCTGTTCTGCCATCCATATTCAATGACTGATTACTTCTACAAGCAAAGAATGTAAAATTAGTATTTTGGGAGTTAAAACTTTTTCTTTCCACAAGAAAAAAATAGTTTACTATAGAAACTAACTGATGAACAAAAGCCTAAGGAGCTGGTTCTTGGTTCTCGTAGTCCCAATTGCTTGTTTATTATAATAACCTAACAAGTAGCTTATTTGTAGGAAATAGGCCTATAACTGGGAAAGACCTGAGAACTCTATTAGCACATATTTCTCCATAACTACAGAATTTTAATGAAGAAAAACAATTATTTAATTTTTCCCTACCCATTTCTTGTCAAGTATCCTCTTCCAGGCAGTATCTAAGGCACATACCTACTCAAAAGATCCATGTGAATTCATGTTCAGATTCAGAATAATTGCTGCATTAATCAGTTATCAAAAGTTCAGATTCAAAATGTTAACCTAACGAATATATTGCCAGCTTCTGGAATGCAGCATATGGCATTGCAAATAAGTCACTGCTACTATAATAGTATTGCGGCAATTTATAATCACATTTTAAATTAAATTTAGCATTTAAATACTTGTGACATTCCTGTGGCATATTAGCTATAAGACCCTAATACTCGCTTTAGAGTTCAAAAGCTGTTGAAGCAATATGTTGGGGGGTTTTTTTGGTAAAATCTGTTGGTAGAGCTTGTAATCTTATTTTTATTCTTTGTGCAGCTTTGAGAAACAGTAAGAGTGGTCTTATGTTGCTGTATGTGCCATGTATTAGTCAAATACATGAATGCACCTACAATTATAATTGAGGAGAAAAATAAAGAACTTAATTCTGTGAACACTTTACACACACACCCCTCCTTGTAGTTCTCTGATGGGCCTGACCCACACAAGATTCAGCATTAGGGTACAGGTTCTGCATTCAGAAATTTGTTTTCAGAAAGGAATCACAGCTTCATTATTTGTGATCTAAAGGAGAGGAGAGGAAAGCCCACACACACTAAATTTAAGAGGTAGCTGGTCAAACTATTACTAAACATCTGTATGTATGTGTGTTATCACACCATCCAGTGCTAGTTTAATCCATATTCAAATTTACCGATTGCTTTTCCACAGAATTTTTTTCCCCTCTCATTTCTGCTTGAGTAGSTTCAGCTGGAAATGGAGGCCCTTGCTGCCAGGCGGGGCCTGTGAGCAGACAACTAACTTCTGTGTATCAGCGTCTGCATGACTATGCTAAAGCTGTTATTTTGTGACATTTTTTCCGGATATATAGGGATTTGTCTATCTTCTGCAGCCGAGTCTGATGGCTGCCGTGCGGCCAGTGCCCATCTTCGGCTCCTCCGCGCGACCCAGCCGTGCGGTGACCGTTGGTGTTTGAACCAACGGGCGGGGCGCGACAGGCTCCCGCCTGGCGGCAGCGGGTCGGAAGGTGCCGCGCGCCGCCGCTCCACTAGGGGGCGCGCGCGGCGCCGGCGTTGCTGCGGCAACAGCGCCGCGAGGCGCCTGCGCCCGCGCGGGGCTTGCACCACCTCGCCATTGGCTGGCCGTTCCAAGCGCGTTCGCGAGCACGTCCGGGTCAGGCGGCGTGTGCGGGGGGAAGTGGGAGCGCGCGCGGAGGCCGTTGAGGGCGACGGTGGCAGTTCGGCGGGTGGCGGCGTCGCCATCATGTCGCGGGGCTCTATCGAGATCCCGCTCCGGGACACCGACGAGGCGAGTGGGGGCGCGTGCGCGGCCTGGCGCGGTGCGGGATGCGGGTCGGTGCGCAGTGCAGCCGCTTGTCGCCGCTCCTCGTTTTGGGAGGGGAGGGATGGCGGTGATGTCCCTGCCCCGGCGGTGCCGCAGGCGCGGTCAGCGGTGTCTCACTGTGGGGAAGGGAACGCGGCGCGGCTGCTGCCGAGGCCTCGCAGTACCTGCCTGCCTCCGTTCTTGTTTTTTATGCCTACGCCGGTCCTGAAGCCCCGTATCCCTCTATCGTCGCATTGGTGGGCGCAGTAAAGTTGATTTCGGCACGGTTTTAGCAGTGTGGCATTTCTTATCAGCTTAAAGTAAATGGCACAAGCTAGAATTAAGCAGTTTTAAGAGAGGCAGTTGGTGATTCACAGAATAAAGTTCAAAGTTAAATTACCACACAACAGATACTGGTTCAAAATCTGTACTAAGTAAAATGTTGAAATGTGGCACTTGACTGTGGGCTGGAGAATGTCTTTTGTGATCATCTGTGTTAACTACTTCACCAAGAAGTTTCAGTACGACTGCTGTTATATGTTTTAAATCTTAAGAAGTACAAGTACACTATGCCTGTGGGATGTCTGATGTGTGGGAGGACTTTGTGAGAGGAACTTTTCCTAATTTTCATCATGAGTAAATTAAATTGTTACTGTTCTTCAGTTTATGGGTAATGGTATTTGGTTTCTGAAGTTCTGGATGCATTGCTAAAAATTACTTGTGAAAATAAAATAGTTTATTTCTTCTGTCTTCCTAAACTGTTATGTTTATTTGTTTGTGTTGACAGAGTTTATTTTTCACAAGTAACTATTTTAGTTTGTAAATTGAGGTTTGCTAGATATAACACAATTATCTATCAGGATGTACTGTGCAAGACATTCAAGCTAGGAATAACAGTATTGACATAAATATTTCCTGTAGCGTGCTCTGATAAGTGTTTCATAATCAGTCACTAAGTCCTAATAATAATAATAGTCCAGTCTTCGGAGTAAAAGTCTCTGCTAATAACTGGGGGACCTGTCAAGGTGCAGGTGCACCCCTTCCTTGCTTTAAAATTGACTAATGAAATTGACTACTAAAATTGACTACTAGTAACGAGTTAACTAGTGCTAGTAACAAAGGCACTTTCATTGAGTAGCAAGTGAACAAACAGGCAGTAAATTTGTGTACCCAACCAGCCAGTGTGGTTGGTAATATCTGTTCTTTTTTTTCTCATGTTTTGTGTATCAGAAGTGTAGATTGACAAGTATAGTACTTGCAAAATAATGATTGCATGGTGAAAGTTCTTGACATCATTTGCTCATGGTGATTGTGATGACTAACAGTAAGAAATTTAGTTCACTCCTCAGAATGCTTGTCATTTAAATAACCTATTAATTTTGGGGGGCACAAATATGATTTAAAAAAAAAGACCTGAGGGCTCTAAGATCAGACTTGGATATTGACTCCCTAATACCTAATTGCTTGAAGAGTCTGATAATATGCTAGATCTCTGTGTGGTTACCTGTAGGAAATGTTATAAGAGACTCAGCAGCTCTTGCAGCATCCCAGGTCCAGTTAAACTGACTAATTGATTATTAGAACTGCAATGTTTTGAGACAAAAATCTTTGATGACATAAGTTAAAATAGCATGCATGTTTATTCTGCCCCAATTGATATTCTAAACATTGTGTTGTCTTTGTTTATGATATTTGTGTGAGGCTGTCTTGTGCAAAGTAAGTTAAGTCTTCTTTCAAACTTCTTTCATCAAAAATTTTTTGTCAACAACCTTGTTTAAACTCAAAGGTTTGTGCATATTTTGTGCTCCAAGATATCCAGCATGCTGTGAGCTCCATGGCAAATAACACAAAAAGAAATCTATTTTGTTTGCTTTTAGGTTATTGAGCTTGACTTCGATCAATTACCTGAGGGGGATGAAGTTATAAGTATACTGAAACAGGAACATACTCAACTGCACATATGGATCGCCTTGGCGGTTAGTATATATTCAAATAATCATTTATCCCACCTTACTTTTGTGATCAGAAATACTGAATTCTGAGCTGAAACTTCATTAGGCTGTTAGGTCACTGATTCTGGGTCAGATATTTCTTGTCCTATGTAGCATTCAGAATACCTTATACTTTTTTTTTTTTTTTTTAGAACCTTTCCAAATACAGCTGATGTATAAAATTTGGACTTGCCAGTTTGTTATTTATGGTTATATAGTATTTCTCTTCTCTTTTTGCTGACGTTTTAAGTTGCTTAAGATATTATGTTGCTTTTCAGTAGAGAGATCTTTTCTTTTTGGTAGATTTCTTTTTCATTAATAGCTTAGCCTAGACTGCTAGGTACGCTTGTTGGTTCTAAATTTATAATATTTGTTTGATATTTATTTTTGTTTACAATAATTTTAGGTTTGATATCTTTTTTTTTCCTTGTATGGATTGATTTTGATGAGGGTTTTTTTTTCTTTACTGTAATTAACATGAAGTTTGAGTCTGTATTCTGACACACACAGAGGTATAGTCACCTACAAGTAATTAACCATGTAGGTAGGCTACTCTTTCTGTACCATAAATTTACGGGATTGTAGTCATCCATAAGATTGCTCATCAGTTACCTTATTAGAATGACACTAAATCATTGCCCGAGTAAAGAGTTGCTGCTCTAGTGGGTAGCTTCTTTGGTCTCAGAGAGCATCAGCTGAATAATCAGAGACTACTATTTTTTTTTGAATAAGAGTAGCAGATTATATGTGCAAATAGTAAGCTGAGATAATGATAGGGGTTTTTTTTATATCAGAGCTTGTATCAACAACCCTTCATCTATCATCCTTAAATTTCTGTCCTTTTTGGAAGGAGAAACTATTTTATAGTTCACATATCAACTTGGTATGTTAGGTATTTCATGCAATATGTCTATGAAAACTCTGTATTTTATAGCTGGAATACTACAAACAAGGGAAGACAGAAGATTTTGTGAAGCTCTTGGAAGCTGCACGCATAGATGGTAACTTGGACTATAGAGACCATGAAAAAGACCAAATGACATGCCTGGATACTCTGGCAGCATATTATGTACAGCAGGCTCGGAAGGAGAAGAACAAAGACAACAAAAAGGAGCTTATTACACAAGCTACCTTGTTGTATACTATGGCTGACAAAATTATCATGTATGATCAGGTAAAAAAATATACATTTACTTACATTCATATGTAATATTCATACTTGTAAATTATTTACCAATTTTTAAAACCCTTTAATTTCAGCATATTTTAGTTTCTGCCAAACCAATATGTTGTTTTGAATGCTTTTTTTTCTAAAGAAAACAAGTATTTTATCACTAAGGGGGGAATAGAAATTGCTCAGACTTCCAAGACTGGTTGTATAGTACACGTAACTAAATCTTTGGAGTGCCTGAAAAGTGCATTGTCACCAGAAAAATACAATTATGTCTAGATAGGACCACCTGATATGAATATGTTGGTGGCATTTTATATTTACTGGAGGATTGGAGGGAAGGCGTTAGGGAGGTTTTTTACTCTTTGCTAGATAGCGTGTAAATATTGCTTCTTTTTGGTTCCTGCTGCAAGAGAAGTAAATTTATCTAGAGAAAGCATTCTAGCGTAGCCAGTTAATCTTTCCTGTGGTCTAACCTTTATATTTTACAAAGGTTAATACAGTGGAAATACTTCTTTTCTTCCTTCTTCTAGAATCACTTATTGGGAAGAGCCTGTTTCTGTCTGCTAGAAGGTGATAAGATGGACCAAGCTGATGCACAGTTCCATTTTGTGCTCAACCAATCTCCAAATAATATTCCAGCCCTTCTTGGTATGAATTATGGGTATTTGTGTTAAAAAATAATAATACTAATAAAAAAAATCTCCAATTGAAATCTGAAAAAATAAATTGTGTTTTTTATATTTACATATATAAATAGAGGAGTGAACCAGGCAGTAAAGGTGTGTTTGTTGTGAGCCAGAATTGTGTAACATTGCTTGGATACTTCTTTAGAATCAGAAAGTATGTATAGGGAGAAAGCTAAGGCAACTTAGGAGTAAGTAGTGTCCTAAGTAACGTATTCTGACATCTACAGACTTAATTCAGCCTGACTACTTTCCTTTTCCTGATGATACCAGTGAAGCTAGATACTCTTAAGTGGAGGAATTTCAGTAGTGAAGGGTCAGAAGTCCGAACACCACTGTTTCTTTGTGTTCACTATTAAAGCTAGTTTTAGCAAATATCTTTCTTGTGGCCAGGATAGAAAGAATTAATTCTCTTCAGAAAACTAGGAAAATATAATTTTAATGTATTCCTGTGTGTGATTTTTTTTTTTGTATGCTTGACTTCATCAAAGATACCAAGATAGGTGTAACTAACCGAATTTTCAACTTTTAAAAATTTTAATAGTAGCTTCTGAAAATCAGTACAGCACAAATCAACAAAGTAATGCTCATCACTTTCTAATTCATAACCATTTTTTGTATTTGTTTATAATTTGTGTGTTATAACAGGTAAAGCATGCATTTCTTTCAACAAGAAAGATTATAGAGGAGCCCTTGCCTACTATAAGAAAGCTCTGCGCACCAATCCAGGATGCCCAGGTAAGATAAAAAGAGTTTGCTAGTAGAAATATCTTTGCAGATTTATACAGGTCTAGAGTTGGTCTTCATTTTTCAAATACCTGAAGGATTTTTTTTTGTCATCTACGTCTGTCACGGAATAAATCTCTAGGAGGGTTTGGAAATCTAACTTCGAGTAGTTTTTAATTTCTGGCAAAGGTTGTGTTTGAGGAAAATGCTTTACTTTTTTTTCTCATTCTTATATTTTAAAGAGATTACAGTGAATTAGAATCTGTATACAGAAGCAATTAAAATGAGATAGCAATAAAAATGCTATTGAAGAATGTTCCAGAACATATCTGTGAAATTTTGCAGTAAAATTTAAAAAAACTCAGCTGTGTCATGTTGTAATAGCACTAATAATGGTATGTTTCAAGAATTAAGATGTAAAATTGTACCTGCACTACCTGGTGTAGGTTTACATCTGTTGTATGCTTTTCTATCTATGCCAAAATCAGAAAGCTATCAGTGATGGCTATAGATGCTAGGCACATTATTAAACATAAAGAAGTATCCTGAGTACTACTACTGTAAGGACCGTAACGGTCCTTACTACTGAAGTCCCTGGAGGGTTGTGGTGTACTTTGCCGTAATCTCTCTGAAAAGTAATGATGACAAAGTTAATATATGCTCTATAACTCTGTAGAATCATTGCCGCAGAAATGTTTTTTTTTTTAAAAAAAGCTTCATTCAACCTTGCCTGCTACCAACATACACACATGAAAATGATTTATAAAAACGTCTCTGTATTCCTAGTCTGCAGGCAGCCTGAAAGAGCAATATAATGTGAATTCTTTGGATTAGCTCATCTATGCAGGATCATGGAAATTAGGAGATAAATGGAATCAATTGATCTCTTGAGGAGGAATGATGAGCTGACTTGTTTGTGTGCCTGTTTTCTGAAGATTTGATAGTCTCAGCTGATAATGCTGAGACCTCTCTGAGACCTCTCACCTGCCTAATAAATGTTCAGATCTTTCATAATGACTTTTTTAATATCTTTATTTTTGAATATGTTTTTATAAAGGTAATATTCTATTTGTTTGACATCAGAGTCTTTCAGAGATACAGTCCACTGTTCTGGATAGCAAGAAGGAATAAGATTACTATTAGTTACTGCTAAGGTTATATCTATTGCTGAGTTTGTGAGCCTGCTTTTAAAACAATTGCTACATGGCTTTGAAGAAGTATTAAAAGATGCTGTCTCCACATTAGTTGATGTCCAGAATGTGAAACAGTCATAAAGTTGAAAAATTTGGGATTCTGAATGGTGTCATCTTGTTCTCTAGCTGAGGTTCGATTAGGTATGGGCCACTGCTTCGTGAAACTGAACAAGTTGGAAAAAGCTCGCTTGGCGTTCAGCAGGGCTCTGGAGCTAAATTCAAAATGCGTAGGGGCTTTGGTTGGACTGGCTGTTCTGGAACTCAATAATAAAGAGGTGGGTCTGACTTAACTAGAAGCCATACTCACTTCACTTTCTCTGTATCTTAAAAGATAAATTTTTAATGCTTTGAAAAGTACTTCAGCTTTTAAAAGGGGTAAATGAATTGTTTCAATCAGTGTAATTATTTAATAATATTATTGATAGGTATTTAAGATGTGAGCAGCACACAGTGAATAACTTTCCCCATTGTTAAAAATCTTTGACTGTCTTGCTTATTGAGATGCTAAGTACAGTTAACTTTTAATTAAAATACTATAAACCCTTGCTCAGATGTGTTAGTGCGTTTCCAATCATTTAAAAATGCTAATTTCAAAATCTTACTCTGATTTTGTAGATCAGTATGTAGAGCCAGCCTTGCTTAGTCTTTTGTGACTCTTTGAAGGTGGGTGGCTCTATCAGTTTGAACTCAGGGTGCTCTGAAAGTCTCTAATGCTTGGAGACTTCACTTGCTTTGGCAGGTCTATTGCAGAGCTTCAGGAATTTTTGGAAAGAGCATCTCATTAGCAGTAAGGGCAAGATAAAAGAAGTAGTCTCAGGAGATTAGTCCTGAGCTCTTAAGGCTTTACAGAACTTAATTTCTGTAATTATATGAAAGCTTGTATTCAAACTATCTTGGCACGTGTGCCACTTTATTCTTGCCTGCTCTTTATTTTACTGGTCTTAGCTGGGTTGATGAAGTTCCAGTAAAGCGGTGATCCTGCCTTCTAGATATATTACTGCATAGCATGGAGTAGTTTAGTTGGAGTCATAAGATCTGAGCTAGTGAATTTGAGCTAGCTAAGAGAAGTTATCAGAGTGGGGAGGAACTTTAAAGGTCGAGGGGGGGGAGGGGTAACTTTGTTACCTAACTCTATTGCTAAAATGTCAAGTGTGATACCAGCGTTGCTTTCTAGAGAAAATATAGCTATATAAGACATTCTTTACTAACAAAGTATTTTTTAAAAAAACTACTTAAAATTTTAAAAATCATGTGCTTAAGCTTTTTAGACTTGCATAAATAATTTAGAGAAATATAGTGTGAGTTTTTCTTACTAAAACTGCAAAGTCAATCAACAGTGTTCTGAAGTCAGATCTTAATAAATACTTCAGAGGAAGAAACTAATGAAACATTATTTTTTTTTTCTTGATTTTTTTTTAAACTCTTCCAAATAATTTCAAGGGATGAGCTCTTTCAGCATCTGTTGCGTTTGGTAGCTAGGCTAATGGTAAGAATGATTCAGTAATGTTAAGATAACTTCAGAATCGTGGTGCCTTTTAAAATTGAAATTGCGTTTTTAGCTGCCTGAAGGACTGCCTTGTTTCTCTGGTGTTTCAACATTATAAATCCTAATCTATTCAGTAAGGTACCTTTCTTCTGGTAATATAAAGCAAAACACGTATGTTACATATTGGTAGCTAATCATTTTTGGTGGCAGTGTTGGGAAATAAATGCAGATAAAAGATGACATGATAAAAATCTCATGGATGTCCCAAATAGCAATTTTTGTATCAATTACAGATTTGAAATTGTTAAGTGAAATTTAGCCATGGAAAGCTTCCTTGAAGCTGGAAATTTTTAAGAAGAAAATAGCTAGATGTAATAATTTTCCTATGTAAACATAGCAAACCTACTTTTTTATAATTTAAGTGCTGGTAGTTTGAAATTAAATTTTTGAATTTGTTGATTGGAATTTGAACATGAGAAAATTTTCACCTCTCTGAATTTTTCAAGTAAATGGAGGAAGCCTAAGCCAAACAAGAGTTAGGGATATTGAATAATAGAAGGATGCTTTGTACCTTGTTAGACTTGCTTTTTTATTTTGCTTAATAGTATGATAAGTGTCAAAAGAGACAAGACCAAGCATTTCTTTTTCTTTTTTTTTTTTTCTTTTTTTTTTTTCCCAAGAAAGCCGTGGCTGAATCTCTCATTTTCCACCTGTATGAATCATGCAGGGGAAAAAAAAGTGTTGCTGAATTCACTTTTTTTCTGTGAACCTAGCAAGGACTTTGTCAGAGTTCCTGCAGCTGCCTGGGCTGAAGAAAAGTTTTGAAGATGCTAATGAATACGGCTGTTAAGATATTGCTGATCCCTGTTAATCTTTCATCTAGGCTGATTCCATCAAAAATGGTGTCCAACTCCTTTCTAGGGCTTACACAATTGATCCCAGTAATCCAATGGTGCTGAATCACTTGGCTAATCACTTCTTCTTCAAGAAGGTAAGAGGCCTGGAATGTTTTGTCAAATTTTTGACAATCTTTCAACAATGGTGCTGCTGTTAGTTTCGGTCTTGTTTTGTTAGGCATGTCATGGTGTAAAATAGTGTGTTGTATGGAACTGCTTGTATAGCTGATGTTTCCCAAGAAAGGCAAGAGAAGACACTTAATTTTTGATTCAAGCTCACCTGGAAGTGAGCTTGAATCCTGTGGGGTTTTTCCCCCCTCACCTCAGGTTTTAAAATCTAGTACAGAGAAAAGAATAGTAACAAAGTATATTTGTTGGTATTTAATCCATGTTATAGCTATGAATGTACACACAGTATATTAAAAGCTATTGGTGTTTCCTTGCCATATGGTGAAGGTGAAGTCATTCAAACTCCATGTACCTTTTGTTATTCAGGATTATGGTAAAGTCCAACACTTGGCTCTTCATGCTTTCCATAATACGGAAGTTGAAGCAATGCAGGCAGAGAGTTGCTATCAGCTAGCTAGGTCTTTTCATGTACAGGTAAGAAGTTTTTTTTAAAAGCCTCCTTTGAAAATATACTTTAAAATTCTATGTTACAAAAGTGTTTACAGCTGTTATCTATGCAAACAATAACACTACCTTTTCTTTATTTCTTTTTAATTAGGAAGATTATGATCAGGCTTTCCAATATTATTATCAAGCCACTCAATTTGCCTCTTCCTCTTTTGTACTTCCATTTTTTGGATTGGGTCAAATGTACATTTATCGAGGGGACAAAGAGAATGCATCACAATGCTTTGAAAAAGTTTTGAAAGCTTATCCTAACAATTATGAGACTATGAAAATCCTTGGCTCCCTTTATGCAGCTTCAGAAGACCAGGAGAAACGGGATATTGCGAAGGTGAGAATTCTGCCAGCATCTAACTATGCTAACATCCGAGAATAGAACTTCCTCCTTAAAGTCTAGCTATACCCTAAGATGCATAAAATTCAGGGTGTAACTTTAAATACAGAGTTGCCTTTGCATTGAGATTATTTAATATTGGCCATTGACAGAGATGCTCTTATATGTGGAGAGTTACAACTTATGTCAGTTCTAGGGCTATTGCTAGAGCTGGAGCTAGGCTAGAGAAAAGGAAATTTAGGAATTTAGAGGAGCTCCAGCCTCACATTTGTATTATGCACTGTGAAAAGGGAAGAATTCTTTCCATATATTTACAAATTCTATGAGAATGACAAGGTAACTAGTGACTTCCTGAATTCACTTGTGAGCTTAAACCTGGAAGGACAGTTCTGGTTTTTTTAGGTTTCTTTGTGTGTGTGTATTTGTTTTTAATGAAAAATCTTTTACTCTGGTGTTAAATAAGTCCAACAGATCTTGCATACCACTATTGCAACTTTCCAATTAGTGTATATCATGCTTCCCTAAAATGTTAAGCCTGTATTGCATTCTATAGAAGATAGCATGGTGAGGGAAAGGAAACTAATACATATTTTGTGACTAAGCTTTAGTCAGTCATGTGGATGACTTCTTCGCAGAAGGCAATATGATGAATCTTTCTAATGTGGAGGTTAAAACCATCATTCTTTGAGGTTTGTTTTAATTCATTGCATCATGCATCCACAAAGAGGTGTAATTATTTTCTGCTGTTCTTCAGGGTCATTTGAAGAAAGTCACAGAGCAATATCCAGATGATGTAGAAGCATGGATTGAACTAGCACAAATTCTGGAACAGACTGATATACAGGTATTATTAATATGCAGAGTGTGAATTGTATGTGTGCATTTAGTCAAGGTACATAGAATTCTTACTTTCTTTCATCAACATTCTTCTTCTTTGTAAAGGGTGCTCTGTCTGCCTATGGAACAGCCACACGCATTCTGCAAGAGAAAGTGCAGGCCGATGTCCCACCTGAGATTCTCAATAATGTGGGTGCTCTGCACTTCAGACTTGGAAACCTAGGAGAAGCCAAGGTATGCAATTTTTCAAAGTCTAAATTGAGTTGTTTGATCACCGAGAATTTTTCCTTTAACAATATTCAGGAGTGCTTTATTCCTTTTTTCTTTCTATACTTTAGAAATATTTTTTGGCATCACTGGATCGTGCAAAAGCAGAAGCTGAACATGATGAGCATTATTACAATGCTATCTCTGTAACAACGTCCTATAACCTTGCCAGACTATATGAGGCGATGTGTGAATTTCATGAAGCGGAAAAGCTGTATAAAAACATTTTAAGAGAACATCCTAATTACGTTGATTGTAAGAAGCGTTTGGTATTTTAGTTCAATAGTCCTCCTTAAAATAACAAAAATCTTCCTATTTAGAGTGTTTTCTGGTGTCCTTATATCTGTCTTCACCTCTCTTCCTAGTAGTTTTGAGACCTTTTTTGCTCATCCTCCATTTTCCTTTATACTGTAGGCTTAAGTGTCCCGAGTATTGATAATTCATACTGTACTCCAAACTCTAGCTATACTCTTGCCCTCTACTCCTCACTAAAGTCTTATCACCTTGTACCTCACATGCAGTTAGGAGCATCCCCTTGATATGCTGAACCTCTCTGACTTTCCTGGCTGCAGAAATAGAAAAAGAGGTGCTTTGGGAGAACAGCTTTATCTTAGACCTTGGCCTTCTTTCAGGGAAGAGTAGCTATTGAGGAGTGTTGGTGAAATTGACAGAGCACATCCTGTTTTGTTTTTATTTGTTTTTCTTTTTTTTCTTTTAAAGAAGGGACTCAGGGCAGCGCATGGGGCACAGTGGTGGTTCTGTTCTTAATCGTGCCGCCAAGCAGCTGGCCTATGATATTTGTTGCTTAGGAGAGGAGATAGGCTTTGCTCAGCAAGCTGCAGCACACAGAGCAGGTCCCAACTGACTATAGCCTTTGTCCTGCTTGTCTACCATGGCCACTTGCTCAAGCTAACCTGTAGTAACTATAGTAACTATAGTAACCTATAGTAACTTATGCAACTGATATATCCTTCTTTCTCTGAGATTTTTCAGTTGTCTGTGACTTAGGAAGCTAGAAAATAATTTATTTTAGAATAAAATCTGCAACTTGTAAATCATCACTGTGGATGGAACTTCCTCTTTAGGTAGTGTGTCTCATAGTGAATAGAATACAAAATATGTCTTATAGCTGGCTGTTCTGATCACATCAAGAAAATGCTTGCTTTTGAAATTAATGCATGTCTTTTTTTCTTTTTTTTTTTTTTTCCTCCTCCTCCTCCCTTTTTCTTTGAGATAACTTTAAACTGATCTCCCTCTTTTTCCTCCCTCTCTTTCCTTCAAGGCTACTTGCGCCTGGGAGCTATGGCTAGAGATAAAGGAAATTTCTATGAAGCTTCTGATTGGTTTAAAGAAGCACTTCAGATAAATCAGGTTTGTAACACCTTAGGTATTTAAACTTAGAAATATTAACTTACACTTTCGCTTTTATTAACCTTATATTGTGGTTTATTTTGTTTGTTCAGATCAACAAGTGAAGAGATTAGTGTTGTAATCTTTTTTTCTTGTTTTTGGTACTTCAAATTTATATATAAAAAAAACCTAAACAATAACTCCCTCCTCCCCAACAGCTTATCTTTGGTAAAGGAGAAATTACTTTTTAACTTAGAGTGAATTTCTGTTCAGGATCATCCAGATGCTTGGTCTCTAATTGGTAATCTTCATTTGGCTAAACAAGAGTGGGGTCCAGGACAGAAGAAATTTGAGAGAATATTGAAACAACCTTCCACACAAAATGATACTTACTCCATGCTGGCTCTTGGCAATGTCTGGTTGCAGACTCTTCATCAACCTACAAGGGACAGAGAAAAGGTAATATGCATCTCTGTGCAGTGCGTGTAGCTTTATGGTATGGTATGCTGTCATCTTCTCAATACAGTTTTTGTGTTGCTTATTTGACATATTTTAGTCCATAAAAATGCTGAGTAGATCTTACAATGACTCTGTTGCAGAAATGATTGATTGTTCCATTTCTTTCTGTAGGAAAAGCGACATCAAGATCGTGCATTAGCTATCTACAAGCAAGTACTCAGAAATGATCCAAAGAATTTGTATGCTGCCAATGGCATAGGTGAATGTTAGACTGATTTTCCTTGTGCCAGATTGTGATATTCTGATGATTCATATTTTAGTATATAGTATTGCTTTTTGGCAGGACCCACACACTAGTTAGTGAAGCAGATAAAGCAATAGCTTTCATAGGACAGTTATGTTGCTGAGCTGTTAATGGAGCATTTGATTCAGGCAGCATTCTGTTTTCTGTGCTAGTAGTGCATGGTAAACGAACCTGCAAGTTTACACTGTACATATTACTTTCCCCTCAGGAGCTGTCTTGGCACATAAAGGATATTTCCGTGAAGCTCGTGATGTTTTTGCCCAAGTGAGAGAGGCAACAGCAGATATCAGTGACGTTTGGCTGAATTTGGCACACATCTATGTCGAACAGAAACAGTACATCAGTGCTGTGCAGATGGTAACCACTATAAATTGAACTGTATATAATGGGTTGAGCTCTGTATGTTTCTCTGCTGTCATTGTGAGCTACTAAGATTCTGAATAATACTTTACTAGTTTCCAGTCTGTTTCTAGTTTAGTAATACCTGTCAAGTCTGGATTTAGAAACAAACTGTCAAATCTAGATAAAGAGTACCAAAGCACCTACCAGCTTATACACTTATGTTCTGTACGGTTGCATCAAATTTCATACTACGGAGAACAGTGTCTTAAAATGAGTCTTACCTGATGTTCCTTGTTATAATAGATGGTACATGCAAAGTATCCTCTTGTACTTTATTAGCCTTCTGGAGCCAATTTTCAGGAAAAAAAAAAAAGTATTTGCAATGGAATTGCAGAAATTATTTTTTGATCAGTGAGAAGGAATACTGAGGTATACATGTAGAATGGTGCAGTTGTTTAAAAAACAGAAAGCACATTAGCAGTAATGCTTTCCAGGAACAGAAGAATTTGCTTTAGTTAGCTATAAAAATAATTAATCATTATCACTTCTTAATTTGATTCTCTGTTTCAGTATGAAAACTGCCTCAGAAAGTTCTATAAGCATCAAAATACAGAAGTGTTGTTGTATTTGGCTCGGGCCCTCTTCAAATGTGGCAAATTACAGGAATGCAAGCAAACTTTGTTAAAGGTATGAATATATAACACTGTATATTACAGAATACAATTACATACAATTGCAATACAATTGATGAATGTTTGTGTGTCTCTATAATATTCTAATTGAAACAATAGGGCTTTACTGCCTGCAGGTCACATAAGTATACCTATATGGGACATTATTATGTATCTTTAAAATGTGCTTTTCTTTAACAGGCCAGGCATGTAGCACCAAGTGATACAGTCCTTATGTTTAATGTGGCTTTAGTGCTTCAAAGACTAGCTACCTCTGTCCTAAAAGATGAAAAAAGCAATCTAAAGGAAGTGCTTAATGCTGTGAAAGAACTGGAGTTAGCTCACAGGTAAATCTGTCATATTTCTAATCATTATATTTTCGATGTTTCTTTACAATTGTGCAGTATAAGTCAAATTCTGGTTAGGAGAGTGATGGTCTTCTGTGAAACACTGTGCTTAATTCTAGATTTCCTAATGATATAACCAGGATTTACCTCACAAAATATTCAGGCCTTTTTTCAGAGCCAGTTTTATTTGGCCAAGTGGCCCTTACATATTTGCTGAAGTTTTCTGTATTATTATGACCAAGATTTACTACTTCTTGGAAGATCTTAGTTGGAGAAAATGCTCTGAATACTCTCCTAATCCAAAATGTTCATTTTTGTGAAGTTTTCTTCAAAAACAATTATAGATTTTTAAACCTGGATCTCAAAATCAAATCTGCTAATTTTGTGTGCAAGTCTGGTGAATAATAATCCTTGAAAACTAATTGTCCTCTCAAGTAGGCAGCAAACCCCAAGCATTCTTCTAACTTTAGAATAGAAGTTTCTTCTCAAGTTTTTCACATCTGTTAGTTCTCTAAAGCAAAACAAAGCATTGTCTTTTGTGGAAAGAAAATGCTGTTGTACTTTCAAGTCCTGTAGTATCCTGCTCCTAGGTAAGGTTGGTGTAGTTGGTGCTTGCTTATGTATTCCAAGCTCAGCTCATTCAGAATAAGTGTTGTCTTTCAGATGTTTATAGTGGCAGGGATTATGTGGCCTGATACCAGCTCTTCATTTTCATTGGTATTTGTAATTGAACAATGGTTATCTGTAGTATTGACCAAAATATATCCTCTGTACAAAAGCTTTTAGGTTACTTTTTTTCAGCAATAACAAAAACCTTTCATACAAGTGAGCACTTCACGATTCTAGTGATGTGTGTAATGCAAATTATACATTCAAAAATAAATTTTAACTTAAAAATTCAGTTAGAAGCCTGTTACACGAGAAAGTAAACTTTGTAACTTTGAGAAAGTTACATGAAAGATATTGGTAGTCATTTACTGAGAATTAAAGTATCTGTCACATCTAACTTTTGAAAAATATTTTTAATAAAACCTTTTTCTTTAGATGGCCAAGAATTTGAACTCAGTGTAGCACAAAATATTTTTGTTAAAAGTATTTGTGTTGTGATGTGGGAAGAAACTATGGCAATTTTGAAATGATAGGGAGGTCCTTTTATTGTAAACAGGTGGGAGAAACTGGTTTTAAAACACTGATCATCCTAGCCTACCTTGGCCTCTAAAGTGGGTTAGGGTGGCTGTTCTGGGTAATATTAATAAACATCTGTGTTTCATGCCCTGCATTTGCCAGTGTAAAGTATTCAGAATAAATCTAATGGGATTAGCAGTCTTACTGCTGGGAACCAGTGTATCAAGGAGTAAAATTCCTGCCTGTTGTCAGCAGAGACTTTAAGGGTTGAAATAAGCAAAACCAGAAGAATCAGAATTTGGTGACCAGTCTTTTTGGGATTATAATGGGTTAGGAGATGAAGAAAAGGATTTTCTGAGATTCTTTTGATAAACCTCTGTTTCTGAGCTGTGATTCCTGGTTATGAGGACTTCAGTAAATGGAAGTGGTCTAATGATTTTGTTTTCTAGGAAATAAGAATTGTCTACTACAGTAGCACTTGCACAAAATTCTTCTGCAAAACATGCACTGAAATCTATTCAGTTACAATTTTTTTGTTTAATTTAAACTGTTAAACTGTATAAAATTTAAGAGTGTTTGACCAAGCATCTGTGTAGCCAGTAGTCTGTTGGATGCACCGTTGTTTCTTGAGATGCTTAGTTCTAACTGTTAAGCTGATTGCGACATGATGAAACTGGTCTGTGTAATTATGATATTCTCTTATATTGGAAAAAATCGGGATAAAAATATCTGAAGTATGTTTAGATTTTTTTCTGGGTTATTTGTCACTTTTAGAGTGAGCTTTGCTGAGTTTGGAGGACTATTTTGCTCAGATATAAATGCTTAATTTTAAGGCAGAACTGTAGTAAATACTTGAGTAATGCCATTTCTGCTTGTTTTCATTTTGTTGTTGTTTTTTTTCCCACCAGATACTTCAGTTACTTAAGTAAAGTAGGTGATAAAATGAGGTTTGATTTGGCACTTGCTGCTACAGAAGCCAGGTAAAAGAAAATACTTTTTAAGTTATTCATGTTTGAAGTGGAGTATTTTTGAGTGTTTTTGTTTGTTTTCCAGAATAAAACTGAACGCCAAATATTTAGGTGTTAATTTCTAACAGCAATAGAAATCCACATGTGAGGCTCTTTTTGTATCTTCAATTTCTAATATTTTTGTCTAGTCCAAAACTCAAAGTATGGGGTCTGCCGTCAACTGAAGGAAACAAAACTTTAGCTGATTTAATAGCACATTTTCTGTTAAAGAGAACGAGGCAGAGTTTATTTAAAGAGTTTTTCTAGCTTTTGCTGTTTTGGCTTTAAAGATAAAATCTAAACTTTTTCTGTGATTTGAGGTAGCTCATAGGGGACTAAAGTGGATCCATTTTCTAAAATTTGAAAAAAAAAATGTGCAGAGTCCAGTTTACTTGTTAATGTTTGCTCGGGGTAACATGTTCATACACAGACCTATTTAAATAGGTTTTCTTGTGAACTTACCGTGTTCCTAGCTTTTTTTGTATTTATTTTGTTTTTAGATCTTTATTATTTATAGCACATTCTTAGATTTCTAATAGGAGTACCTATTAGAATAAATGACAATAATGTGCTGTATGTCTTAAATGATTATCATTAAAACCACTTTGTACTGAGAATTTTAATCTTGATATTAAAAGAAATGTCATTGTAACATTAGCTTATGAAGGGTTATTGAAAGCATCTCTAGCCTTAATATTTTCTGAGATTTTAAAGCCTTATGGAAACTTATATGTAGACAGATTTCTTTGCAATAATTGCCTTTCTGTTTCAGCTCTCTAACAGGCTCTGATTAAGTTGTCCCTATCAACCATATTTTTGAAGCTGTTCAGATGAGCTGAAACTTATATGCATAACTTTTTTATGTATATGAATTAGCTAAATGTAAAGAATGAAACAAAAAAATAAGTATATAGCAATTTAAAGATAAATTATTAGCTTGCTAGAAGTTCTTCTAGTTTTCTCCAAAATCTGTAGTATTCCAATTTTATTTGTACTATTTCGGGTAGGCTGGTTTTGTCCTTGATACAAAAATGTAGTGGTGGGATACATATACCCTTTAGAAAATTGTTTCTTCTTGTAGTATGTGCCTGCCATCTCCATTTACTTGAAAACGGTGTATCTTGTAGGCAGTGCTCTGACTTGTTGAGCCAAGCCCAGTACCACGTGGCTCGGGCACGCAAGCAGGATGAAGAAGAGAGAGAACTGCGTGCCAAGCAAGAGCAAGAAAAGGAACTGCTTCGCCAGAAACTACTTAAAGAACAGGTTTTGCTCCGTTACATTCCATGTTTATGGTTTATCATGAAGCATATATGTGCCCTTATTGTTCTGTAATAGTACCCAATGTTCCTGATAATATCTAGAAGTCTTTTCTTAGGATATAAGAAGTGCTTGCAGAAAATGTTATAGCTAATGGGAAATAAGCATTCTTTCTTGCAAGTAGCTTTTTTTTTTTTTTTTTTTTTCCCCTTGGAACATCTGCTTTCAGGCTTCTGTACTTGCAGGCTGGGGGAGAAAGCTCTTGGTGCAACTGAGTACAGTTCTCCAGGTCTTTTGCCTTCTGAAGCATAAGCTGGTAGAAAATTTTCTTAGTTTTTTAAGCAGTGGGTCTTCTGCTGTAACAAACTTCCAAAAGTATATTTTCCCACCTTTTATCAATACATAATTTACATGCCTGGAATTACAATCTTAAAGACAATTTAAATGCTGTAATAATCAGTTTTCTCTCTATCTCAGGAAGAGAAGCGCCTAAAAGAAAAAGAAGAACAGAAGAAACTTCTGGAACAAAGAGCTCAATATGTGGAGAAGACCAAAAACATTCTGATGTTCACTGGTGAAGTAGAAGGATCAAAGGAGAAAAAACGTGGTGGTGGTGGAGGAAGGGTAGAACAAATTACTATTATTATGGTTTGATTATTCCTTTCTTCTCCCTGCTTTCATTTTCATATTTATGATGTTATCTCTGAGAGTAACATAATTATTAATCCAAGCCTCTCAGCTCTACTTGGCAAAATCACACAGGTGTAATACTCAAACATAAAAATTGAAGCTAACCCTTAAAGATTCCAAATGAGGTGGCATTATCACAATCTGTTTTGTAATCTCTTCAGTTTTTCAAATAAGGAGATTATTTTCCGATGTTCAGATTTGGAATTGGTGTCTTGATATCAGTCTAGAGATTTTGGGGAAATATACTTGCAGTGGTCTGTGGGTTTGGGTTTTTTTTTTTTTTTTTTTTTTNTTTTTTTTTTTTAATGTGCTAAGATAACTTTTTTGGTCTTGTTTTCTGGTAGTTTTTACTGGAATATGAATAATGGTTTATATTATTCTATAATTGTTTTATTTATTATAGCGTTCCAAAAAAGGAGCAGGGGAATTTGATGAGTTTGTCAATGATGACAGTGATGAAGATTTACCCATGTCTAGAAAGAAAAAGAAGAGAAAGGGCAGTGGTAGTGAACAAGAAGGGGAAGAAGAGGAAGGAGAGAGAAAGAAGAAGAAGAGGAGGAGGTAACTCATTCATTAGACTTTCTAGAGAAATAATATGGCTTTTTTTTTTTTTTTCCTCTGTGCAATCTTCCATAAGAGCCTAAAAAATGAACAGTTAATAAGGTCACATGAACAAATGATTTTAATAATATGAATAAATATTAAATAGCCCCTATGCAAGAGGTAAATGAATAACACTTGATCAACTAGAAATTTCATGAGATAATGATAAATGTTAAGTGTTATGCACTTAAATATATACTTTACATGCTCTAAAATATAACTCTGTTTAAGACCCCAGAAAGCAGATGAGGGGAGTGATGACGAAGATCATGAAAATGGTCCAAGACCTAAAAAACGACGTCCACCCAAAGCAGAGAAGAAGAAGGCCGTAAGTCTCAATAATAGCTTGATGATTTTCTGAATGTGTATTTCTTGCCCGATTTCGCTGTTAAAGAAGTATCGATTTTGAAAGTTATAACAAAACTTCCTTTAGCAAACTGCTTTTGGGCTTATTTTGTCTTCTCCTGTTGCTATAGCTGTTTTAAGGATAAAAAGTATGTTTCTAAACTCTTTTTTTTCCCTCCTGTTACAGCCCAAACCTGAGCGTCTGCCTCCTTCAATGAAAGGAAAGATCAAGTCAAAAGCGATAATTTCATCTAGTGATGATTCTTCTGATGAGGATAAACTCAAAATTGCTGATGATGGGTAGGAACTGTTTTTGAACTTCGTGTATACTAAAGTGTCAGTGCACACATGCCAGAGAAACTACAATGTTGTCTTTCATGCATTTTAAATCCTCTTCCTTTTCATAATTCTGGAAGCATATATGATCTTGGTGCCTAGTATATTAAGCAACTGCATCATATTGATGCATTTTAGGTATTTACTTGATAAAAATTTTGAAATTTATGTATGCTGCAACTTTTTCAACTTTCAAACCTTGTGATTTTTTCCCTAAATATTTAAATTATTGTTAAAAATTCAGCATTTGCTGTAATGTGAAATACTATGCCATAGAAACAAAACAGGAACTTCTTGAGTCTCCATTCTAAGGAGTCATTTTTGTATCCTTCTAGTGTTGCTCAAGTTGAAGCTTCTCCCTCTTGTTTCAAAGTTAACCATACTAAGTTTATGCTGCTGCTCCTATATTCAGTCTTTTCTTTCACCTAATAGTCTATATGCCTAATTTTGCCTACTCAGTTTTGCCAAATCATTCCAGTTAGCATTCTCATTTGATTTTGCCAGTATTACTGAAATCGTGGTGTCTCGTTTTATTCTTAAGAGATGTCAATTTAATATAGGATGTTGTTTTTTTTGTTTGTTTTTTTTTTTGTTTTTTTGTTTTTTTTTTTTTTTTTTTNTTTATTTCCTTGCCTACAGGCATGCCAGGGTTAGCAACAGTGATTCGGAAGATGGAGACCAGCAACACAATAAACACATTGTTTCCGACAGCGATTCCGATCACAGGAACAAATCTGGTAGCGAGGCAGGCAGCCCGAGGAGGTCCAGCGTCCGCCCATCCGATGAGGAGTCTGACAGTGACAGGTCAGCCAGAAAAAGGAGGCGGTCGGATTCAGAGCAGTCTGACAACGAGTCTGTGCAGTCAGGCAGAAGCCACTCTGCGGGTTCAGAAAATGAATCGCGCCCGGCTTCTCGCAGTGCCGACTCGGACAGAGATTCGGAGAGGGGATCTGACAATGAGGGCTCTGGCAGGGGATCGGGCAATGAGTCTGAACCAGAAGGATCCAACAACAATGGGTCTGAAGGTGGCTCAGATGACAGTGATTAGATCTAACTTATAGAACATCTTTTTAAAATGTTCTTGTAAATATATTTCAGTTATAGAGAAAATCCAATTTTTATATTTGAAAACTGTGATTTAAAAACAAAATAATGATTTAGTAAACTGTTGTGAAACCTTCTTGTGATTCTTTCTGTTAGTAAGTAATGGATGTTTCTAGGTTGACCTATGGTATAATCTAAAATTGAAACTGCTGTAGATAAAGAACAGAGACCCTGTGCTATCTATAATCAGCATACCAAGGATAGAATGCATGTAAAACTATGGAACATTATATCTTTGCTTAGATGGTTCCAGTGTGGCTAAAATTGTGTCTTCTGTGTTCATACCTGGAAAAAAAATCAAAATGTATTACCAAATGGTACAAAGAGCTTTAGATATTTATATTACTTTGAATAAAGATCAATAGGGAGGGGGTTTTTTTAAGAATAGATTTACCATGATACATCTTATGTTTTCAAGACTCTTCTTTTTCTTCTGTTGCGGTAAATCAGGTGAGAAGATGCAGCTATTAAAGAAATTTGTAAAGTAACAAAACAGATGTAGATAAAATATTTAAATTGGCAGGCAATAAAAAGGGGACAACTCAATATTATTTCATTAAAACTGCCAATATAAAAATAAACCATAACTTCTCTTTTGCTTTGAGTGATTTATTTTACCCCTTAAAATATATAAGCAGAAAAAGCTGACAATGTTAAATTTGACAAAGGGCTGTGTTTTGAGCAAGTAATTTTAACTTGTTTTTGACTTGGTACATGTCTATTGCATTCTGCAATCATAAACATAAGCAATTGCTGGTTTATGTTGCAGACTTGAATGGGAATCTGAATTCTCATTACAGTGTCTTTCCCTGAAGTTGTGGAAAACAAGTCTTTTGCATCAATTTCAAAAGAGTTTTGATTTTTCAGGTTTGAAATCAAGTCCAGTGTAGGTTTAGTATTGCTTAGAGATTACAGAGACCCGGCTAGTGCATTGCTACTGTTGTTTCATAGATTGTATAGCCCAAACTGTGCTATTTTGCATTTAAAAGGTCTAGATACTCCTCCTGATACTAACTGAAAGATGTTTCCCATGCGGCTATTTCTGGTTTGTTGTGAGCTTTAGCCACTCTCTTTGTGTATATTTTGTCATGTTTATAGGCTGTTGGTAACCATAGCAGACAAAGTAGAATGTAAAACAGTTGAGACATCTTTTTCCTAGCTCAGTGTGGTATCAAACTTGTTTGTGTGCTCTTATCTAAAACTTTACGTGCTTGCTGACATTGAGAATAGAAGAGAGAGCAGTATGTATGAAAGCAAACTTGATTATAAGGTTTTCCTATTGCTGACAACATACAGACATGCAGGTAGAAGCTTTACCATGCAGCAAGACTGTAACTGAGGTAGTTTTGGAAGCATGTGCCAGAGGAACAGCTGTCGCTTTTGTAGAGAAATGATGCTTTTGCTAAGACAGTGTCACAAGCTGGCTGCTCATCTCTATTAGAAGGCGAAGGCAGCAGTGGCCAGAGGAACTGTACATCCTACTGGGGCTGAACTACTGCTTCACTTCTAGGGCTGTGAGGTGGTGAGCACAAGAAGGTGAATGCGACTAAGAAAGCTAACACCAGCAAAGTGAAACAAATGGAGCATTCGTAACACTAGCAAGCATGTGAGAGCTTGCATGTTGGAAAGAAAATTAAAATATATAGCACTTAACAGCCTTTATGTGTGATCGTAAAAGCTTTCTTCTCCCTAAAGAAGCCTTTACTGTCATGTTACAGAGCGTATCTTCCTTAAAACATGAATGTCATCATGAAAATCATTACACTATATACATAGCAAAAATATTTTTCTGTAGGTAGGAGTTAGGTCTTTAGAAAAATAGCCTTTGACTGAAAGGGTCTTCCAGGCTTTCAACTATAGAGAGGTATGCTTACTCACTGTGAAGTAAAGGGGGTTTCTATACGTTTATTATCTGAGAAAGAAGAATGGTGGGTTTTTTCACCTTCCCACAGTCAAGACTGGTTATAGCTGGAAGAGGTGCTTGAAATGTGTGATGTATAAACGGCAAACCGTAACAACCTCTGCAATTGCAAAAAGATAAGGAGAGGCAACCTTTGTTTTTACTTTCCTGGGGTTTAAAAGAGAGGACGGCTAATGGGAGAAAGGAGATTATGTAGAAAGTTGTATCTCTGTAATTGGAGATTAAAACTGTATTTTAGCTTAAACTTTATTTTCTAATGCTTGTTTTTGAAAGTTCAATGGGGAATAATGTTGCTTTCATCTTCTCTCGACTGCATTCCTTCCCTTCTGAAGCAGGCAGTTAGTGTGTAGCTATTACATTCTTTTTTTTTATAGCAGTAATTTATTCCAGAATAAAATGCTTGGAATTAGAAGTCTCAGACTGCATTGCTGTAGGAGAAGGGCAGATGTTTTCTTCCTAGTTCTTGTAGTGCTTCTGCTAACGAGCTGCATGACTGTATGAAAAAGGTGCAGCATTTTGCTCTCTTCAAATGTGCCCCTGTGGTTTCTGGGCCATGCAGTTACTGTTAGCAAGTGGTGGATAATATGTCTGTCTTGATTCTAGAACTAACAGACCAGGACTTTTCCAGAACAAATGCTTTGCGTATAAATAAATAAGGTGGCTGTACTATTGTATGTTTTTAATCTACCCTCTGAAAAAATTTTGGGGCTTTTTTCCAGCTCATTCTTTAGTGGAAAGGAATAGCTGTTACTGAAAAACAAAACAAAAAAAGAGAAAACTCTTTTAAACATTACTATGCACAGATCGACTCCCTCACTTTTTAAATACGTGTTCAGCTCTGAAAACAGCAGTCGTCTATTGATACAGAAGCAAGATGCAGGCATATGTTTTACGGACTGCTCATAAGGTAGAGTCTCTTTCTGAGAATAAGTTGCTTTTGTAATATATTTTCATTGTCTAAAGCAAGAGAAGACTAATTATCAAAGACTGAGCTTAACTGGAAAGACTGAGGATGGAAAGGGAAGAGATAAACAGAATTTTCTTGAAGAGGGTCAAGTTCCTGTTCCTTCCATGTTTGATATAAAGATGTCATGCTATGTCAGTCCCACCATGGAAGCTACTATTTGGAATATGGAATCTGTGGAATGCTTCCTTAATAAAAGTCCATTTTAAAAATATGTACTGCGCATACAATATCTTATATTCTTCTATATTGAGATTGTTTCATTTACCTTGATAGGGTCACATTTATTATAGACTTGTCTATTCTTTTTAAAACAAAGTTGCATTTAAGGTGTTTGTTGTATCAAGATTATATTTTTTTTCTCCAGCAGTTTTAAATTGTTATTTCTGCTTTCTTTTGTGGAAGTTCTCTGCTGTTATAATATAATACTGAGATAATCTGCTTTGTGTACTAATATGTAACTTACAGTAAATTAATTTAGAAATTAGAAGCTGTGAAGAAAGATGATTTGGATTGGAGACAGTATCTGAGGGAGTACCCAACATAGGAGAGTAAAGGTAAGTGTACAGAAAACTTGCAGTACTTCTGTGTGTGCCACTTCACACACTTTTCCCCTTGGGTGAAAAAACAGCATACTCCATGGGGGTTGTGGGAGGGATGCTACAGCTTGTCAGGAAGGAGACCTGAAGTTGACGGAGCAGGTTCTCACTGGCAAAACAATCGTCCCCTTTTTTTACCCTTTCCCTCATTGTGTGACCTGAGCAGTTTTTAAGCTGCTTTGGGCCAGGGTAGTTTCTTACTGAAGTTGTACAGCACCTAAAATAACAGGATCAGACTTACTTGGATCTCAAGCGATTACCTAAACTAAAAACTATTGCTGTCATAATTATGGCAGCTGTTGTTTCTAGTAATAATGCAGTACAACGGAGTATTATTTTGCAAAACTTAACTGTATTGTCTGAAATCATTTTATTTTGCTTAAATTGGATAGAAACCTTCTGTTGTCACTGAGGTGTCAAAAAACATCACTTGATCAACAAAAATAGAAGAATAAAATTGGGTCAATGCTCCTCAATGAGATTCCCAGGCTGACTCAAACCCTTTGTATGAGTCTCTTCCTATCCATTCCACTCTTAACTCGCTATAAGAGATTACTGTCTGCTGTAATTCAGCCTCAATAGACCTTTTCTGTCTGATTTGCGAAAGCATTTCTTAACAGTGAGGGTGACAGAGCACTGGAACAGGCTGCCCAGAGAGGTGGTGGAGTCTCCTTCTCTGGAGATCTTCCAAGCCCGCTTGGACACAATCCTGTGCCACATGCTCTAGGGGACCCTGCGTGTGCAGGGGGGTTGGACTAGATGACCTCCAGAGGTCCCTTCCAACCTTAAGCATTCTGTGATTCTATGATTTACAAGATCCTTAGAGCATGGATTAAATTTTACTTGAATATAAGGTGACAAGCATTCTTGCTTAATTACAGCTGAGGTTGAAATCCTGGCCAATACTATGATTTGCAAACAAATTAGAGATAGAATTTTAAATTTATTACAGAATTAAGCCTTCACTGCTAATACTGCATTTAATTACCTGATCTCCAGGTCGAAGACCTAGGTTTTGGGCCAGGATGAATTTTATTTTGTTCTTGTGCTAAACAAAATGCTCTAGAGCTGGTTTGCAGTAACTTCTTCCTTCTTCTACAAAGCTTCAGCACAGACTGTGGTTATAGTTGCATAGTCCCTGTGGAAGGCAAATAATCACATGCTTTTGCTTTGTTTGTTTGTGGAAATATTGCAGGATTTCTTTTTTTCTTTTTTTTTTTTTTTTTTTTTTTTTTAATAAATTGCAAACTCGCAGCTTGTAAGCCACTGACAGTAGCTTACTTTAAAGTAGATGACTGGGATACGTAAGTCTCCAGTTCCTGTAGCAGTGGCACCCATAGTGTTTGAATAACTTTGGAAATAACTTATAATAACAAAAAGGGTTTGGGTCAGGCTTGAGTGAAACAGATGGCAGGGGACAGGACAGCCAGGTGCTGACACAGAGTTATGACACAATGTATTTCAATGTTATACACCCAGGTGAATTAGATGGCTTGAACAACCCATGGAGGGAGACAGGCATCTCCCACAGACTCATGCTATCCCCCAGTAATAACCTCATCCACACGGAATGAATTGCTTTGAGGTACCTGTTTCAGACTTTAACTTTGTGATTCATTTGATTCAGTTTTCAGTTACAAACTTTAGTATCTTCTGCCTACCTTCCAGTGGCAAGTATCAATTGAGTAGGATTGGGAAGTTCATGCGAGTCTTGATCATGCTCTCTAAAAATGAAGATTTCCAAGAAGAGTCTTGCATAGAGACAGTATCTCTCTCCAATTTCCTTTTGTACATTTGATTTTATAAAACTTTTTTTCCAAAATGTTTTTTATATCCAATAATTCAGCAAACATCAACCAACAAGCTTCGAGCCTCAAGTTTAACTTAAGAATTGCTTCTTGTGCATCTGTGGTGGAGGCAACCAGCAAACTAGCATTTTGAGAAATGAAGAAGGAACTCGAAGTTCTGGGGAAAGTTAGCTCTCCACAGGACATTTTCCCAAAAATTTAGAGTACTGCAGTGAGGGCAGTTAGTATATTTATTGACATCACGGATATCTCAGGTTCATAAATATTTAGCCACTTTAAAGCACATTATAGAATAGACTGTGCTCAAAGATTAATTTGTTTCTAGAATGTAATGCCAATTTTTTTCAGCCGCTGGTCACATATTCTACTGTACAGATAAAAGCTGCATTACCAGGGTTCAACTCTTATTATTCGGAGTATTTCCATACCTAAAGATCAAATCTGAAGTTCGTAGATGTCACAGGTAACAGGACTTCCCTGCATTCATACTGCTGTTAGACTGAAAGGTAGTTTGTTTGTAAAGGAAGAACATGTATCAGTGAAGCTTGCTCTTATAAATAAACACGATTAACTTTGCAGATCCTTGTGAGAGAATGTGTAGAATATTAAAGCATTGGTGTGTTCAGCTGTTTCCTGTAATGCTGGGGCTTTTTCAGCCCTTTATGATGATTCCTATGCAATTTGCATTGACAAAAAACACTTGGTAAAGATCTCTGATACAACAGCAGACTTTAATAGGTTTCATACTATTAATGTATTTCCTTCCATTTTATTTTATGGTCTTTTATCTAAATAATTCATAGTATTGCAAGTGAAATGGGGTGATAGTATATCTATTCTATAGATAAAAAACTGTGTCAGTTGATGAAAACTTTCATTACAGCCCAAAAATAAATTCTTGAGTACTTGAATAATCTCTATGCTTATGTCCTCTTAAAAACATGCATACCTGGCATTAAGCTTTTACTTATTTTTTAAGAAACTGGAAGAGAAAAATAAAGATAGTACACTTTCCTTAGCATTCATTCTTTGTCATGTTTGGCACTAGTTTTCTACTTTAGTTTTCTTTGTATGAAACAATTTGAGAGAGAAGTCTTGTGTTTCCCATAGTAGCTTCTTGGTTTAAGAAGCTCAGAACGTCAGTTGTAACCCTGAGTACTGCTCCTGTTGTCCTGCTACAACCGTATGGTTGTACCATTATGCTTCTACTATTAATAAGAATCTGACACATTAACTCACTGTAAGTTTTAAGTACTTGAGGGACTGGGCAGTGTGGGTCTGCAACGTGAAATCAAAAGGAACATGAATATGTGCATGTGTATAAAAGTATCAGGCCCTATCCATTTTGTGAGCGTTCCTTAGTCAGGATGGGGGCTGCCCACGCTTGGTCCTTTCCTTATTTCTTCACTGGGTAAATCAACTCTTTTCTAATAAAGAGCAGCAGCAAATTACTTGTCCAGCCTAGCAGGATGTCAGCTTGTAACTGAATCATAAGGGCAGTGCACACACAGCCACCTGCAAAGATAATAACTAACTCAGAAAGTTAATTTGCTAAGCCAAAGAGCTATTAGAATTTGGAGTTAACATTTCTCCCACATTTTAAGTCATCAGTTTCATATATTCTCAAATACCTGGTCACACTCTGCATACATGGTGCAGGTCCCTCAGGTGACATAATGGTATTTGTTTGATTGATGCTACAGGTAAAGATGAGTAAAACACAAGAATCAGTTTTCTGGAGTATCATTACCCTTTCACATATATTCACAGTTTCAAGAAAAAACTTCCAAGTAACTTGTTTTAGAATGCTGAAGACAGGCTTGTTTTTTAATGCCTTTCTGCAGCAGAAAAAAAGCAAAGAGTCCTGACAGCTTAGTGTATAAAGCTTCGGCTGGAAAGTGTTGAACTGCTTAAAGACAAAGTGGCCCAAGGTGAGTGTAGAGTGTAGCTGAGCCATTCAGTAAGAGAAGAGAAAGCAGAATTGTGAGTCACCTTTTATAATCTTGCAGAAGTTTTGTTTGTGCCTCACTGCCAGCGCCAAAGCTCAAAGACCAAGGGGAATCTTTCAGATTGTTGGAGCCCAAAGGAAATGGCATAGTACCAAGCTGAAGGAGCTAAATGCTACATTTTTGCTGTTCTTTGGAAGTACTCAGCTCAGAAAGAGTAGGAAAGACTCAAGTCACAAAAATTCTAGCTTCATAACCTAATCCTTAGATGATTCTGAGACTATACACCATGGGAGAATAACTGTGGTTAGGGAAGTGCTGCCACTAAATAGTACTCTTCCTGGCCAAATAAGTCACTAAGCCAGTCAGCAAAAACATTAAGTGGCCACAGAACCAGGTGAGTGACTGAGTCAGGAGAACATGTAGTAAGTAGCCAGTCATTTTGTACAGCAGTATTTGACAAGGTGATATAGATATAGTAGAAAATCCATAAGTATTTTCAGAGATATTATTAAAGAAACAAAGATGGGAACTATGCAACAACTGATCTACTTTTAACCCTTTCAGTAAAATTCCTCTCACCCTAATTGCCTACAATAAATATATATAATACAGTGCCTCAACTTTGTTACAAATCCATCAGTGTTTAAAAAAAAAAAAAAAAAAGAAAGAAAAAAATCTATTCAAGGGTGATAACAGAAGAAAAAAAAAGAAAAAAGTTTTAGGTTTATTTTACCTAGGAAACAATTGGCCCTGTTTAAGAGTAGGCACCAGCCTCTAAAGCTGTGAACTCAACTTCTGGGAAAACGTAGTATTACTTAAAATTTCTAGTTAAAATTTGCAACATTAGCATCTAAAATGATAATTTTTGAGGTACTTCTATTAAATTTCTTCTGTATACTTAATCTTCTGCATATTTAGCCTAAACAGTTAAGATTGTTTTTCCCCTTCACCGCTTTACTCCTTTGGACAGCTTCTTAAGAATAAAACTGGAAGGATACCTCAAATACTTCAGTGCTTTCGTCACTGCTAATGTAAACAAGTTAAATTATCTTGTTATAAACGTCAACATATTTTAAGATAAAATCACCATCAAATGGTTGCTTTTCTCATTCTAACCTTTTACTTATGCCCTGTGTAATGCTGTTATCATGGTTGCTTTAGTCAACTGAATAAAAACAGCATTTCAGTTGTCCCTGATATCTGTTTAAAGGAAGCAGAGGTACACTTGGTCTACAAAACTAATTCAGATTAGCTTGGATCACTTAACTGCTTTACAGCACTAACATCCTTCTCTAACAATCAATGCTACCATATGCTGTTCAGGACAGACCTAACCATTTTTAGAGAACTCCTAATGGGCTCAGTCTCTGACTCTCACATGTAAAGGCCTGCTTTCATCATACATTCTTAGTCCTTCAGAAGTGAAGACGTACTGAGATTTGAGACAAGTAATAAAGTGAATGGCAATCGAGCTACAGCTTGTTTTTACTTCATTAGACAGCTGAAGTTTTTCCATATTGCTCATTTTGCAGTAATAGCTTATTGCCTTATAAATAGGTACAGAAAAAAACTGAAATACTGAATCTAATATTCTCCTTTATTAGTTTTAGTTCTACTAAAACCTAACATCTGCAACTATGGATTTATTATACAATTCTTCATTTCTATTACATTCAACAGCTTAAGTAGCAGATGCGTATAGATCTCTCTTATTTTTCATGATAGAGGACAGAGTAACTACCAAATCCAAATTCTGGCTAAGCAGACTTGGCCACTGAAATACAAGAGGCCATGTCCATCAGTACAGGCAGCAGACCGCCAAAAGCTTCCAGTTTCTGGTTGATGCCATTCAAGATAAAAAAGGAACAAGGAGAGGGTTTTTTTCTTTTTTCAAATATTCATATCAGCTTTACACAGGTGCATTTCATATATGAAGTACTTCATTATTTTAACATATTCTACAAACACCATCTCGGCTTCTAATTTCTTTTTCCAGGTTAGTTGAGGTTAGAGTACTCTAAAGTTTCTGGCTTCTGCATTTGTTTGTATTCTATGCAACCTTAAGCAACCAATGCACCCTTAGTAAGAGTTTTTGAAAATTACCGTGCACAGCCCAAGTCATGTACATAAGCCAGCAACCATCATGCTGCTTCTCCAGCCCTTCCTCACAGTTAGGTAGGGTGCACAGTTCTTACTCTAATTCATTCCTTTCCAAACTCAGCTATTACCATAAACTATTAACAGCACTGACCTGTATTTCAGACCTAGCTTAAGAATTTACAGACACTATGCAGTCATTTTGATTTATTCACTGCTTTGTGAAGAAAACATCTAAATCCAAGTAGTGTTCAGGTAGAGGCTTCTCACTTGCCAAAGACAGGTCAGCAAGTCATTCTTATGCCAGAATTTCATTCCAACAAACTCTCTTCCCCCCACCTTTTTTCCTCCTCCCTCCTCCAGCTCCTTCCTCCAATTTTTAAGGAAAACAATACTTAAGTTATAAAGATGTTTGACTTTTGAAAGCTTTTGAGCAGAACACTCTTCTCAAATATCCCTTCTTGGCTTAGCTAACTGCCAGAGACCAAGTGCACCTAGGAGACAGCACCCAAGGAAACAAGTACTAAGCCTTTTTTTTTTTTTTTTTCTGAAAAACGCTGAAATGGATTTCCAGTGATCCATAACTTAGTTCACAGTTACAGAAAGTAAGCTTCATGACTATGGCATGTTTGAAACTTTTAATATATTTTTCTCCAATCCTCAAGTGATTTTAATGTTATACCTAGTGTTTAACAGATTTTTTTTTTAATACTTAAAAATCATTATCATTGATCAAGTTTACACTGGTTGAATTGGGACAACAATTTTACTCTATTTAAAATAGTTCAGTTAAAACAAACACAATGAGTAGTTAAAAGCCACACAAAAAATAGAGCAACTCTTATCCCCTTTTATCGTTTGGTTTCACTGACCAGAAACTACTGCCATTATCAAAAGAAATTACTAAAAATATAACAAACAACAAAACAAATTAAGGAGCTCTTCTTAGATTTTTTTTTTTCCCCCCCAGGGTACACTCTTCAGGTTTATTTTTTTTTTTAGAGCCTGTATGTCAGTTTCAGGAGAACAGATCTCTCATACAAACTGCATAGAGATTTTACAAGTAACTCTCATGATGCAGAACAGCTTCAAAATTTAGTGGTACATTCGAGCGTATATTCCGTATTTTCTAACACACAGTAAGAATTTTGGTATGTGCAGGGCCTTGTTTAAAGTACTCCACTGAAATACATGCTATCTGTGCCAAACTCAGGGTCACTTACAAGCAAGCCAAAATGAAAAGCCTTCATGCACACAGCTGGTTATATAAGCTTCTAGTAATTGCAGCTAAGACTGGGCAAGGACACAAGCTTCATCCCACCCTTCAGACCTGGGGAAAAGAGGTAAGCACACACAAGCCAGGCTTCTCCAAAGCCCAGGCAGAAGTCAGGGGCAGGTTTCGGTTCTTTTCTCCAAGAGTAGCTTTATAGTTTGGGTAACAATGTTGTTACACTTGCACATCTTACTCTACTACTGTCTTCTACTCTCACCTCTACTGTACCCTTCCGATTAATACTGTCATGAACTGATCTCCTCTCAGATGAGCTTTTGGAGCACTCGGCCTTCAGAACAATGCATCCAGCAGCCTCCACATGGAAGTGAACACAACACTTCAATAAAATGCATTACTGAACATCTCCAAAACAAAAACCTAGCACAGCTAGTGAAAATACAACCCTCTCATATAAAGTCTTGCCACAGTAAGTCCCTCCTCGCAACAACTGACAACAGATTTTTTAAATAGGTGGAGCATTGTTTACTTTCCAAAGATAAATATGGTGTTTGCTGAACCTTGGCAAGTAGAGCTGTCAACTTCCTAGGAAATCTTATTTTCAGAATTAAGATGAAAACAGCACTGACCTGCTCTAGATGTTACTTGTGTAGAAAATATTTATCAATTTTATTGATAGCTAAGAGGCAACAGAGTAACCTTCAGATTTTTTGAAAACTAATGAAGACTTGGGGTGGAGGGAAGGGAGAAGAAGAAAAGGATGTTCCACTAAAAAAAAGCTGAGGCCTCCCCCCATATATCTAAGCTTCACTACTAGCTAAAAATTGCTACTGTATTAGGAGCACTACTTTCTAGCATAGAGACCCTCCCCACCACCTCAGCTGGATGGCACAGCAGCAGAGCAGCATGTAATAACTTAAGTTTTTCAAGAACCACTTAATCTGGGGGAATATAGTTTCTGAAGTTACTTAGATTAACAGCAGCACAGTAAAATTTATTAGGCTAGAGCCTGTAGAAATACTGAATATCACACCTCAGGAGTTGGCTGAGAACTGTCTTTGAAAAGACTCACAAAAATCACCTTACAGCTATGGAGTCTTTTGTAATCTTCTAACTGCAACCAGGGAAGCTCCCTCCTTCCCCCCCCGCCTCCACATTGTGGTAGCAGTGGCAGAGACCAGAGTCCCAGTCTCACATTTGCCCCCACATTTAAACACCCAGCTGCAAACTACCCCTCCCCTCAAAGCAAGCCCTTCCTTGATCAGGTTGTTTCTCTTACTTGACCTCTTTCTCAAGCCACTTCCAGTTCTAGGCAGAAAGTTTCAATACAGAAACTATTCTACTGTTACAAACACACATTTCCCTCTCAGTTTAATTAACACCATCAAGTGGGACAGAGAAAAATAAATAAAGCATTTCATTAAGTACAAAGGCTCCAGGAAGCAATGTATTTAACAGAGGGTATTTCAAGGCCATACAGTGCAACTCCATTATACTGTTTAACTTTTTGCCAAATTGATTATTTGAGGAAATGGCACCTAACAGGTGTGCTTCTTAACTGGCACTGACCATAACCCATGGAAAGTTTAAATACTTAGAAAGCAACCACACAGTTTAAGAAATAAAAAGGTGCACCCGCCCATACAACTTCCTTTCTACTATTTCTCCAACAGAATTGCTCACGCAGTTTTCTTCCCACCACAGCAAGACTGCAGTCTCTAAACTTGCCTGTGACCTTGTTTAGGGTCACACACTGGACAAATTTGATATAAGAAGAATCTTAAACTGGTCCCAGTCCAAGTTAACTCCTGCTGATATTTCTTTCAGCAGGCAGACTAGTTACTAACACTTTTTACTGGGAGACATTCAGAAGCAAGTCAAGTATCACAATGTTTATTGATAAGATACAAGTATATAAAATCAGGGCATGAACATGTCTTGATAAATTAAGTAGACTTAATTTCAATACTATTATAGAGGGACCAATTGAAATTTCTTACCATTTCATGTTTCACACCCACAAAAACCTCTCCAAAGGGCACTAAACCATCGTTCCAAGCTGATCAATTTTTGTGCAAGTAAATTGTTTCATTTTTTTAAAAAGACTTGTGCACTTGCCCAGGCTCAAAGATATTAAAACCTAGCACATAAAGCCCATTACTAGAGGTAGAAATACAGGCAATATACTATTACGGCAACAACCATCGATTACAGTTAAGGATTCTCTGTAACAACCAAATGGATAATCAAATATTGCAACAACTCAAGTATTACACTGAGCAAAGTGCGTTTCTACAGTATTCAGTGTTGCTATTCAGTTTCTAACTTAAAACCAGCCTATGATAACTGGCAGCAAAGACAATCCTTGCAATAGAATGCTCCTGCTTAAAAACTTATGATGTAATTATTGCATGCTGCTAATACACTGTTACCTAAACATTAAAGATACTCTAAAATATTTTTATTGTAGACTATTAAGACATACTACAAAAACCTTTTGCAGAGGATATCCTACTGACAAATGTCTGCTTTAAATATTGTGAAACATTACAGCGGAATGAATTTTCGCAGTGGTTAGGTCAAAATGCAGTTACATCATAGCAACAGTATGTTTGCACAATTTAAGGCTTTGGCTGGTTCTTTAGTCAGCTTCTTCTTCAGATTCTTCTTCTTCAGCAGTTTCCAGCCAGGTTAGCCACTGGTTTACCTGCAGTTACATAACACCAGTTTAACCTCACTTCAGAGTTATTTCAGCAACCACATTTCATATTATCAACACCACAGTTCATACTATATATACTCTCTAGCAGTGACCTGACCCCCAATGCAGAAAAAACAACAACTTGCCTTACTCCTTTCCTGGCAAAATACTCAATATAGCTTTATTAACAGAGTCAGAGTATCATTATGGTGGGAAAACACCCTCAAGATCGAATCCAACCCTAAATCTTTACAGAATATTCTGAAAGGTCATCTCTGCTGCACTGAATTGTCTAAACTAGAGAATTCAAAATTCCAATTTAAGGTAAGCACACTTACCTGGAATAAAGCTTTGCCTTTCCCTGGAAACTCTTGAGTAATATCTTCTTTCCATGCCAAAAAGGCTTCTTCTTCAATGATCTCCATGTCATAGAAATGAACAAAGAAGCGTAGTAACATGCCTATGGAAGAGGTCAATTTCAACATCACATCAGCTTTGGGAAGGCCAAATCTATCACATGTGCTTTAGCTAATATAATAGGCATCTCCTTAGCATACCAAAGCAGCACTTAAGTTTAGTACTGTGTTTTACTCTGTCAGCCTCTCCCATGTCCCTGTACCCCACAGGTGAAACGGCTAGGTGCTCACCTTTTGGGAAGTTGTTGTTGTAGCAGTGCACCTGAAGTGCATATAAAGCACTCACTTGAAGGTCAACATGGTCATGGAGGAACTTCTGCATTACCGGCTTGAAGGACAGAAGCAGTTGTTTTTCCTGCTCTAGCTGCTCTTTAGAAGGAGCAGATGAAGAATCTGATTCATCACTAGGCGGGTTTACTTCACTAGAAATATACTGCAAGAAACTAGGGGGTGGGGGGGTGGGTAGAAGAGAATGGGTAAAAATCTCGCAGAACAATTAATTTTACATCCTGTTGAAGCCCCTAAATGTCTTAAGAATGCTCCCTCAGTTAATACTACTTCTTCCAAAAGCTTCCGAGTGAAGCTCTAAGACTTACATCTCCCTATTAACACCTAAAGTACTGAGCTGTTACCCATCTATAGCATGTTTCATTCTAGTACTAGTCTAGGCAATCTTGCTCTACACAAAGCTACATTTCAGCCTTTAAAAAAAAAAAAAATGTAGTATTTGTTAGGCTGTCCTTTATGCAATTGTGCTTGTATCACATTGTGTTTCTCACCTGGTCATCAATATATTCACAAATCCTTTATCTACATGAAGTTTGGGTGAAATGTTATCTTTAATCCACTTATAGATGGCTTGAGGGGATGGATCCAACTTTATTTGCTTTAGCAGTTCCTTCTCCAGTTTCAGAAGCGGGAATAAGAAGCTAAGTCCCTTCCCTTCTAGAATCTCCAGCATGCGGTCCTTGTTCTGGTCAATTTCTGAATAATAAGTAGAAATTAAAGTCACACATGTTTGGACATCAGCATCTACTGAAACCTACAAATCGGCAGCCATTGTCTTAATCAGCACTTAAATCCTACTATCATCATGAAATATTCATGAGAGTTGACTACAAACCCTAAGTTGCATACACAAAAATTTGAGTTGCCATAGAAAGTCATGCAGTAACTCTTACCTGGCAACATTTTCTGCATATTCACTTTGCTTTGTTGGAACAATTCTGTTAGCCATTCACGATCTTGTAACTTCGCTAACTGTTGAAGGCAAAGCAGGAAGAGAGGGAAATGGGTGCCACTTTCCAGTGGTTGAGCCAGTTCGGAAATGCTCACCAGTTCTGAAATAATAGCACGGGCTGCAAATTGTGCTAAATAGGATTTCACCAATGGGACATCCACCTCCAGTTTGGGGCACTGGTCCAATACATTTTGGAATGCCTGAGAAACAGTAAATGCACCAGATTAGAATACTGAGATACTTCCCTTGTGTACAGTGATACTCTTATTGACAATGATTTTTGCATATCAATCATTTGTCAACAGTTTCTGAAATCCCAGGCTGAACAGTTCTTCCCTGATCACTTATGCTCCTCACAACATTATTACACTGCCTTCACCTCCTTAGATTCACAAGACTTGAAACATTTTCAAAAATGTCCACTCAGAGCTTTACAAGTAGGGCTACCTTTATTCAAAGGACGTAGCATGAACAGCAAAGCAACAAAAGGTTTCAATGTAATGCTAGCTGACCGCAGTACCTGCATGAAGTTGTCACTTGTGGCTATTCCTTCCTGTTTGAGCAGGCTAATCAGAGTACTAGCTTTTTCTTTGTCTTCATCTGAACGATCTAGGGACTGAATGATTACTTTGCTCAGCATCTCAGGAATGAAGTGTTTTGGAGCTCTCATTTCTCTCACAGTATTGACAGCATCATTTGCATTTCCATTATTCAGATACTCAGTCACAACAGCTTCCTGGGAAGGAGAAAAGAGAACCACAAATTGACATCCCTGTTTGCAAAAGCATGCAGAGCTTCTAGACACATGGTAGCAACTTACAGTTTGTTTAAGCAGCTCCTCTTTAGAAGGAGGTGGTTTTTTGGTGGTTTTTGCAGGCTTTTCTTGAATAAGTGGTGGATTCGTTTTGAGTCCAAGTTGAGGAGGCTGAAAGAAAGAGCTCTTTAAGTTTCTTAGAAATACATACCTATTAAATTTCAAAGAGATTTGAACAAAGCTGCCTTTATACATACTCAAATTTACTGTCATGCCTTATTTTTATGCTTTACCACTTGTTGGCCTCCCCGTCCCCTCCCCCCATTAAGTATAGGGCCAAATTTTGTCCACATGCAGGAACTAAGTGTAATCAATACGTAACATTATAGTTTACCTGTCCCAAAGGTGGTGTCTGAGTGCGTGGTGGTTGTGCACTGGGAGGAATCATAGTTATCTGGGGCTGAAGCTTTGGCACTTGGTTTTTATTCATTAGGAAAGACTGAGCAGGTCTCAGGCTAATCTGCAAACAAATAGTCAGAAAAACCTCAAACCGTTTTTAATTACTCTGGCAAAGATTACACAGCCATGGACTCACACCATCTGCTTCTACTAAACCATCTATTTTTGACTCTACAGAGTTTAGAGTCAAGCCCAGGCTAAAACACAGGTGTACTGAAATGCCCCAAAAGCATAATGCAATGAATTGTGATTTGCTCCAAGTTACTCATTTAATCTATATTAAGATCCAGAATCCCTCATTTTAGATGCAGTGTGTTAGAGACCCAAGAATCTATGTAGTATTTGTTTACTGACAAGTTCTCCTGTTAAGATAAAGCTCTACCAGTTGCTCAGAAATCCGGACACAAGTTCACTAACACCTACTCAAAACAACAGCAAGGTTTACTCTACACTTGAAATTGTCTTTTCTGACAGTTTGGAGGGGGAGAGGAAAAAAAAAAAAGTTTTGAACCTGGTCCAGCACTTCAGGCTTTCTAAACTTTAGGAATCTCTGAAGCTTCAGTTAAACATATTGTTATTAATATGATGCATGGGAACTGATGTCAGAGTAGTGTTCTTGGGGAGGTGTGGGGGAAAGGAGGGGATACCCCAAGAAATTGCCCTCATATCTCAGTCTTGCTCACAGGACGCTGGATACCCTAAGAAAAGGGAAAAGAGAAGGTGAAAGAAGGGATAAAAAAGGAGAAGCAGGAAGAGGAGAAAGAGTTCCAGCATTAGTCCTCATAATAACGCGTCTTGCTATAATCATTGGGCAATATTGAGAATAGGCTTTAAGTAATGTAGGCATGTAATGTACCTCATCTGCATTAAGCTGTCCTTTCTTAGAAAACCGAGGTGGCATATCCTTCGACTGTCCTTGTTGCTGGGATAAGAGTCCCTGATTCTGGTTATGGTAGAGCTGGCTTTGCCCCTATTTCAGAAAGGGAGATATAGAGAAAGAAGTGCAGATGATGGAGTGGCGTACATCATATGGTAAGTAGTACCAGAAGGACCAGAGGAACAAAGATTCTATTTGCCAGGAAGGGAGAAAGAAGGACCAGGGGTGGTGGGAAAGCAGCATCTATCCCTAAAAAACAGGGCTACCTTTTTAAATAAAAAACACACCATTCTGACCCACCGAAGCCACATGCACCTTTTCCTGCAGTAAAAAGAAAAAATGTCTTCCTTGCACCTCTTGCATAATTTAAAAAATTGTTTAGGATTTTTGTACCAGCTGAGCATCAGTTCTTATTAGAACCAAATCTGAGGAAGTCTTTTGACACAAGCCAAAATCCATACAATCCATAACATACGCATCTGTAGAAGAGCTTCTACACACTTGAGAGTCATTCTGTTGACGTCGTCCTTACCTGACTTTTCAGGAAAGATTTGCCTAGGTCTCCAAACTGGGATTGAGCAGAAGGCATGAGGTGACCCCCATGGCCATTAAAAAGTTGATTTGAACGATGGCGTCCCATGGTGGGTGAAAATCTATCCTGAATAACCCCTGGACCAGTACCAATTCCACTACCTATGTTAAGATGACAAAAAAAGTTTTAGTTCTCGGGGTGTTCAACATAATAATACAGCTACAGGCACAGGCATCACATAAGCATTGTAGGTTCAGTGTACCTGGCATTTGTCCAAACATATCAGCAAGCCCTCCAAGTGGGTCCCTGTCAAGTTTCATCCTGGGTGGCATAAACGGTCCCTCCAGAAAGAAGTCGCTTCTCATCCCTTGAGACATAGGAGCAGGAATAAAGACTCCCAGATCCTTTAAAACATGAATTAATAGTTTTGGTCAAAATAATGGGTCCTTAAGCACAAAATTCAGGACACAACCCAAAAACTGAAGTCCAGGTCATACTAATTCTTAATTATTCACTGTATCTCAATTTACACACTGCCACAAGAACAGAACAAGGTACATGTAGAATAATTATGTGTACAGGGAAAAATCTGTGACAGAGTCACTAGACCACAGATTCATGCCAAGGCCTAAGCATAAGTAAAGCTCCATTATTCAAAAAAAAAACCCAACTCACTTACTTTTACTGCATCTTGACGGATTTGATTGATAGTCTTTGGTCCATTGTCAAGAAAAGCTTTGCGAGGAACCCAGTTGTGTTCTCTCAACTCCACAGTATCCTTTAAGGAAAAAGAATTATTAGGAAAAAATCAAGAAAAGAAAAAAGAAAAACACAAAAAGCCAAAGCAGTTCAAAATTCTCAATACCTGCAGCAGGAAACGAATCCTTGCTGGCAATTCCTTACTTGACATCAAGGAGCGCATACGGGCAAAGTACTGATCCATTAAGGACTGTGGGAGGGGAAAAAAAAAAATTACAAATGAAGACCTCACAACATCGAGAGAAGCACTTGAACAGACTATAAAATCCAAAATACTGGAAATTATATAATGAACAGACTGCTCTCTCCCATCTGCTAGACAGCAGTCCAGCTGAAGTTCCTCATCAGTTTGCTTTACTTAACCAGAAAACTTCATCCACCATCACTACTAGGCCTATAAAACTGCCACAGGTGTTAAAGCTCACAAACCAAATGGAAAACAATGCATCTGCCATACCACCTAATTCTCTTCAACAGATATATACAATTTGTGCTATGAAAAAAATGTAGGAACAGTAGTTGGACCTTTCTAGCTCTAGTCTAGTCAGATTTGGGATTTAAGAACAGAATACAGAAAATACAGGGAACTAAAACAATAGATTTGAACTAATTGAGGTAACCAAATCAGATATGAACATACCTTGGCTTTTGCGTGGTCTAATCTAGGTCCCACTGTCCTCATTATCTGACAGAGGCACTCCAAATCCTCCCCCATATCTTTGAGCTGGACTCTCTTCTTCTTTTCCAAAAGCTGCAATATTAAGACGTGATCAGATACTTTAATATAGTATAAACTTTGATAATAGATTTGTTTTTGTAGGACTAATCTTTAGGAATGAAACTCATTATCTTGTCAGTAATCTTACTGAAGAAGAGAGACTTTTAGGATAAACAGTTAAATTCGTAGTGCTTAATTTTCAAGTCTGTTGTACTTTAAGCACTTTTAGTAATTTGTCTAGGCTAAACTAGATCTTCACTTGGAGACAACTCCCATGGCTTCAAACACTACTTTATCAGACTAGAAGATAGTTCATTTTAAGCAGTGTCTTTTTTCAATTGACAACCTTTTCACAGGATATTTCAAGACTGCTAATGTAGCATAAGTATTTACAATTTCTAGTTTCAATTGCCTCCTTTTAGGAAGAATTTGAGTACTTACTGTTTTGATGCACTTATGAAGGATAGATTCATGAATAAGATCAAGCTTGCCAAGTTCTCCAATGAATTTGATGTTCCCCAGCATCTTAATCTTGGCAATGGCTCTCTGTTCCTCCTCCTCAGGAAGGAGGGGACCATCATGCTTATCATAGACTGAAAAACAAAGAAACTTGTTAAACGTGCCTGTGAAAACAGGATAAGCAATTTTTACGTTGAAGTGATTGTAAAACTTACTATCAACATTTCTGGTTCGGTTTTCAAATTCATCTTGAAGTTTAGATATTAAGAGGCGTCTGAATGTCTAAACAAAGAGAAAACAGAGACAAAAGCAGCTAATCAGTACAACTATTCATGCTAACACAATTCTTTCAGGTTGAGAAAGTAAAATGCTTACTGTGCTTTGCTTCTGTCCTGGATGACTCTCTGCTGATGGGCCATCAAAGTTGGGTGCATCTTCTGCCAGTCGCAGACATAGTTGAGCATACAGTGAGCTATACTTGGGCTCTTCAAGGGCTTTGTCTACGATCTAAGTGATGATTTTTTCATTAACTCAGTGAAAAATACCAATCTATATAAACATCTAAGTGTTTTTCTTATGCTATTATTTCAATATAGAAATAATGAATTTTCAGATGCATAGGTCAAAATGCTTAGCATGCTGCATGAAGCAAGATCAAAAAGCCCCTCTAGTTTACTGAAGAGCTATGACCTTTAGCCAAGAGAAAGAACACTAAGTTGACTACCTTAGCATCCAAAACCAATAATCAGACCAAATTGATCTGGTAAATAGAAATAAAATAAATCTTGTCGCATTTATTAATTCCAAGTCTAAAAGTGTGTCGTTGTCCTCCCTTCACCAGACACACACCCCCTCCCCACTTCCAGAACAAAGTTTTAATATTCCTCTATTCGTTTGGATCAAACGATGAATCAGCTACTTGATTTCTATGCCCCAAGCAAAAAGAGCCAACCTCTAAACATGCATGGAAACTATAATAAAGGAGAAAATCAAAACAAACTCCACATATGCACCCCAAAACATACACATGCCAGCTTACCAGCAGTATGACCCCTTTTAGGATGAGCTTAGACTCTACACCCACATTGAGGAGCTCAAGGCATAGCTTGTCAAACTTCTCAGGAGTAAGCTTATTTAGTATGCTAAAAAAACCAGGAAGGAAATAGAAAGTGCATTACAGATCTTGCAAATATGGGACAAGTATTTTTAAGACAGACATTTTTATTTAGCCAAATATAAAAGCTGCATTTGTTTCAAGGTGTTATCATGCAGGAAATTAATTCCATCCAAAAAAAGGCTTTAGGTGCAAAGCAAGTGTTTTGCTACTTCAGGCTCACGTTTCTGTCTTATTCCAAATCACAGGAAAGAAAAGAACTCCCTTTACGTTTTCTTTTCACATTCATAAAGGAAATGGATCCTCAAACAACTTACCCTCTTACTTTTCTGAAGATTGCATCATGTCGTTCTTTGTCATTTGCGGAGTCGTCATCTCGTCTAGTGCTTCGTGAAGGAATCCATTTCTGAGCGTTTTGCCCTGGGGTTTTCCCCAGGAACTCGCTGTAAAGTTTCAACAACAGTTTGTTCAAACCACCAACCTATTTCAAAAACTGTCTTTTTTTTTCACCTTTCAGTACTGTTACACTAATTCCACTATTGCTTTTGACAACATCACATCCAATCTTCCCTAACAACAATGAAACTTCAATTACATTGCAAAATATTCACTGAATAGTTAGAAAAAGCCTACCACACACACAAAACCATCAAAATCCTCCCTAAAGCTCAGAAAATAAACACATGAATCAAAACTCCTGTCCCTTCTATACCACAAACAGACTCAGACAGTCTAAGTTGATTTATGATGCTTATCACCAACTCAGGAAGCATTTTTCAGTGTAAGTGTAATAATGCTACCAAATCTCGAGTTCAGCATTCACTATGATGCAGACTCTACCTTAGAAGTATATTAAAAGACTGAAATACCTGTTGCTGGCAGTCTTGGGATAGTGCTGAGGCGCACCCCTACCACCTCCTCCGCCCGAAGAAGCACTGTTAAAACAATCAGTGGTTTTTGCGTCAAGTCCAGCATCAGAACATTTTCAGTTACAAATCATTAGTGGTCTAATTACTATTGTAAAGAAAAAGTTCCCTCGAGAGCTCCTGCTATCCAAGGAGAAACAAACCAAGAAAGTACGAGTACCTGAAACGAGAAGCACCCCCTTCTGCAATCGCACTCTCCACTTTGGCGGCTTGACAACAAGGAATCTTCAAAAGAATAAAATTAAATTGACGGGGTGGGGAATAACAAAACCTAGAAAGACAAATCAAGTATTCATATTACAGGTGTTTAACCAGCAACCGGAGCATTTAACTTAAAGCATTTCCCCATGAATACTAATACAACAAATACTTGTTAGTGGAAGATGAGACCACCAAGCATTTTCTTTCTTTTCTATTTAAAAAAAAAAAATCTTATTTAATACTCAGGATACCAACAGAAAGGCCAAATTACTCATCACTATCGAATTTCCCAATCTTTAGGGAGTGGAAAACGGATGGACCAAGACCAAGAAATTCCTTAACAAGCTTCCTCCTATGTCTACATCTAGAATTGGTGTGGAACACTGCATTCAGCAACATTTCCACTGTTATTTTGATGGCAGGCTATTTTTGTGTGCTTTCACAGAGTAACTAAATGAATCTTTCACGAATATACTTCGTTACAGCAATATTTGGTGCACCACTCGTTTTGAAGTAAAAGCATCAAAATACAAAGTATTAGCTTAATACAGTCCATGAGAAATAAGCAGTTACACTACTAGAATTACATAAGGAAATTCCTCTTGCACGATAATTAAGAAAATATATATATATATATTTCTATTTGCAACAACGTCGTGAAAAAACAGGCACAGCACCAGAGACGCCGGAGGCCTTAGGGGTGGCCCCGCCGATGCGCTCCAAGGCGCCATGGTGGCGCGGCGCGCCGCCGGCCGCAGCCGCCGCCATTTCACGGGCGCCGCGCCTCCCCGCGCTCGCCGCCGCCAGCCCACGCCGAGGTGGCAGCAGCGCCGCGGGCACGAGGAGCGGCGGCCAACATGGCGGCGGCCGCCGCCGAACAAAAGGGCTGCGGGAGCGGGCGGAGCGCAGCGGCGCCCCCCGCCGGGCGCAGCCGCTCCGCTGCCGCATGGGGCCGCCGGCGCCCCCCCTTCCCTCCGCACCGGGCGCCGCCCGTCTCCAGGCTCAGGCGCCGCCAGGGGCCCGGCCGCCTCTTTGTTCTCTCGCTGGGCTCCGCTCCGCCGCCTGCGCAGCGGCCCGCGCCCGCCCCCGACTCCAAGGGCAAGAGAAACGCCGGCCGGCGCCTCCCCGCCGCAATGGGCAACGAGGGCGGGCGCCTGCCGGCGAGGAGGCTGCTCTGCTCCTCGCCGCCTCCCATGAGGGACAGGAAAAGGCACAAAATAAAATAAAAATTAAAAAAAAAGTTTAAAATGCCACTCTTGCCCACCACCCTGGGAGAACGATGAGCAGTCCTCCCTCTCGGGGCAAAACAGATCCCGAAGAAAGGGATCGCAAGCGGCCACATGTCCCCAACTGACTCCCTGAGAAGCCTCACGGCCCCCCGGCGCCCTTGCAAGCCATAGCTGGAGACCCACGGCGGACCCGCCGTGCCTCCAGGCGGGGCTGCGAAGTGCCTCTAACCAACACCGTTTGCCTCGCCGCCCATCAGCGGTTCCCACCGCAACCGCCTCTGCTCAGCGGGCGCCGTGATCCCAGTCCAGGCAGCAGCGGCCGGCATCGACTCGAGCCGCCATTTTGTGCGCTAGAGAGCAAGAAGCCGACGAGAAAATGGCGGCCGCTTCGGGGAGCCGCCATTTTAAGCGGCGGCTGCAGTAGTACCGCTCTGCCTCTCCCCCTCCCCTCCAGCACGGACAGCCCCGGAGCGCTCAACTCCGGCCGCAACCTCCTCACCTTCTCTAAGGCCTTGTCAGCTTCCCCGGGTCCCGGCGGCTACAAGGGCAGGGGAAAAGGCAAGGGAAGGGGAAGGGGAGGGGAGCCGGGGAGCGGGGCTGGGGAGGGGAAGGGGGGAGCGTGCGAGGCAGGGCGAGTCTCCGAGTCACCACGGCAGGAGCAGCAGCCTCCCAGCGCTTCCCTCCGCCACCTCCATAGAGGGCCGACCCGCCGCCGCGTCTAACGCGCACGGAGGCCGTTCCACTAACTTTATTGCCCTTCCCGCAACCTACCCCGCTCCCTTCGACCTCCGCCAATCGCCGCCGAAGGCCCCGCCCGCCCCGCCAATCGTCGCCCAAGAAAGGGGTGGTGCTAACGTAGAAGTGGGAGGAGGGACGGCGCAAGGTTGGTTGAGCGGTACCACCGCCGCAGTGCAGCAACTGTATTCACGAAAGCGGTTACGCCATGTGGCTGGGGGGGAGAGTCTAGAGAGGAAGGGAAACCTACGCAAGTAACGTATTCAGTCAATAGGGAGCACTTCGCTGCGTCTGTGCCGTGCAGTTTGTTCCTGTGCTTCAACGGTTACAGAGCTCCAGTTCTAGAGGCCCAAAGTTATTCTGTGTGAGTTGCAGTTGATTCTAGCACCTTCAGAACAAGGACGGCTTTATATATATGTGCGTGTAGAGACTTTTTTTTTTTAACTGAGATTTTACTTCACTGTGGCCACGTTTCAGATGTGGTTGGGGTTGTGGTAAAATGTTATCCGACTGCAGGCCATGGCCCTGGACTTGCAATCAGATCCAAAGTAGGAGGCTTGCAATTTGAGATCCCAGAGCATGGCTCTGTGGATCCGATTTCAGGCTTGCTTTCTGACTTTGGAAGCCGTCTGTGTTTCTGTAGGTCCTTTCAGCTGTGAAAGCTGCTATCCACAGCAGGGCATCCAGCAAGCACAAGAAGGCTGCCTGAGCCTCAGTGTCATTTTTAGGTGTTTGTTGTGGTAAACAAAACAGCTGCTGATTTTTTAAATTTGTTGTTGTTGTTGTTGGAATATTTTTGCTTTGTTTTGTTTTGCTCCTATTCAGTTAAAGAAAACTGAAGGTGGAAGTTTGAGTCATGGGACACTTCCCAGGACTTACAGCTCTGGGGTGCTGTGTCCTGGTCCCAGATTGCTGCTGAGGGAGCAGCTAAATGGCTTTTCGAAAGAATTAACCTTATTTATCTTAGATATGACATGACAAAACCAACCAAACAAGAGCAAAGTAAATCTGACAACAGATTCCCACAAACATCCACATGTGTTTTGTTCACACATATACACCTTCCGCTTTCAGTTCTCATGACTCATAACTCAGATGACTGCGAGAAAGTGATACGTATGCTAACTCTTGAGCCGTTCAGCTGGCAAGTTCAAACAAATGGTATTACAGAACTTGCAGTTTCTCAGAGCCAGGCTCATTCCTCATGCTTTCAACACAATGTGTCACTATGTCCCAGAAATTACGTAAGGCCTAATGGGTGTCCTCATATACAGCTTATGTTTTTATCTAGGATGGAATTTATCCTAGGTGGGTTTCCCTTTCTCATAAATATAAGCATTGAAGACCATTAGCTATCCGTTAAGTGGCAAGCACAGTTTACATAGATCTATAGAAAATCACAAACAATCTATCTGGGAGTAAGTTCTGAGCACACACTTTGAGTAAGGCTGGACATAACTGTGAGTAGTACTTTTCTGGATAGAATTTATATATCACAACACTTTTTTTTTTGCGTTCAGAGACTGCCATTTTATTACTGCAACAACTTGGACTTGAATCACTGAAATAACATGAATTGTCAAGAACAGAAACCCATTGCAGTCATTGGAATTCAGTTTAAAGAAGTCAGTGTGCACAGGTGTAGCAAAAATGCCAAGATTTAAAGCAATACTAAAACCAGATTATATTTTTCAAATAAATATTCTTAAAATAAAAATGGTAAAAAAAAATTTCAGGCTTTAAAAACACAAAAACACAAAAACAAGGTTTTGTTTTGCTTTTGATGGCAGAATGTTTTCCTGCGGTGTTCCCTGGATAAGCATTTCCAACCCAGGATATGCAGAGACCCCCACAAATGAAAATAAAGGAGAATTTCTCTCATAAACTTTTTTTTTTGGAGAATGGAAAACCTTCAAAGCATAGTAAGTACATATTAACAGACTAAAATATCACCTTTTACTTGCTTATTTTAGAGCACGCTATAAATATTTACAAATATAGCAGCAAAAAAGGTAGATTTCTTTGGTAAGAGAGTCATAGTAAATTATCATTGTTTTACTAAAATTGTGATTTTTTGTTCAGACCTCAGTCCTGGAAATGCGTGCTAGGTTTAAGCCTCGTTCAGGTTAGCAGGTTATATACGATTTCACAGTTCACAGTGCTTTGGCAGGTGGGAACCTGAGAAGTTCCTGCCATTGGCTTTCTTTCACATCTGTGCCACATTTCTGAAAATGAAACAGCCCAATTGCTTATATGGTTATTCAGTAAGAAATTTAAGTCAAGATTTTTTCTATTTGTCCCCTTGACTCCACGGAAAAAAAAAAAATAAACAGTTCAGTAGCTGTCGATTTCAGTAGAAATGTTTAGCCATTATTAACCTTACTTCACTTATTCTCGATTATATTTTTTTTTACACTGTATACTCTCCCTTTCTGTCTGCCACTTATCTTAAACATCAGTGATGCTGTAATTTAAAGAACCTGGACTACAATTGACATAGTGATGTTTCTGTATTGCAGTCTAAACTTGTAGAATTTATGTATAATTTCAGCATGAGTCCACTGTCACTAGTTATGTGGAGGAGAGGGTTTATCTTTAAAGAAATGCTATGAGAAACCTACTATGTGGCAGGCTGCTTGGCGCAGAACCAGAGGCAGCATCTGGCTGAGAGGAAAAGAAGTGTCTCTTGCTGTGTGTGTGGCCTAGCTCAGATCACAGTATGGCTGCTGTCATCTGTTAAAGCAACCCACAAAATATAGGAAAGGAACTTTCCAAAATTGTCAAGTTCCTTGCAACTGCCAAGTTTGCGTCACCCCAATTTATCCTGTGTAGTAGATTGTATTGCAATGATTACAAGCTGAGTGCTGCTGGGTGGAGATTGTAGCCTGAGTCCTGATAACAGGGTATCTGCAGTAGTGTGGTACCGTACCATCTCCAGACAACACTGCATCTCATCACTGTGCTCATGTTGCTGTACTGGTTCTGGGTCTGGCCAGGTTGGCTTTTAGTCACATTGCCCCACTGTGTAGTGTAGATGTAATATGAACCAAAGCATCCATATGGAGAATTAGTGTAGCACAGCTATTTTATTGAAAATTCACACCCTATTTTCTGTCAATTTCCCTAACACATCTGCTTGCATATCAAGATGCTTTTCTGTTTGCCTTTCCCTGTGACCCTAACTCTTCTCCAAGATGATTTATAGTTCCTAATCCATTAATGAAGAAGCTAGCATCAGCATTTTAACCAAATACATACTTTTTCTTACAATAAAAAGTCTGCCTGAAGCAAATCTTTACTGTAGGATGAAAAAGAACTGTAAAAAAAACCCTGTGTTTTTCATTTTTAGGTAACTTATTTTCTGTGCTTCTACTGAAAGGGAATGTAGTGATACTTGGAAAACACATTTATCTGATGTAGATGCATTATTATTAGAATTGTTTACTTTGTTTGGGAAAAAGGTACCAACACATGTAATATAGTCCCTAGCCTGTATGGTATTACAGAGATGAACTGAAGGTGCTTATAAAGTATCATGGTTGTTCTCTATAGTAATTTAATTTGAAAATTACTGGCATATATTTCTTCTTCAAAAGCATCTTCTGTGATGACCTTTAGTGATATAGTTAAATACTCACAGAGGTAATAGCACTTGAATCCTTCTAGAACAGTGCTGGACTTCGAACCCATGCACTGAAAAGTCACTTCTCTGCCTGTCCTTCTTTGGAAAGTAATTTATAGTAGATTTAAATGGATCTTGGGACTATTAAAACCAGTGATTTTACTTTGATCCATTTCTCTTTGAAAATGCTCCGTATAACTCAGCCTCTGGAATTCCTGCTGCTCAGAACTGACCTTCATAGGTATTTTAGAAGAATTTCCCCTCATTATTCTGTGTTTCAGGCCTCAGAAACTCACTAATCTTTCTTGAGTGTAACACCCTAGGAGTTAAAATTGGCTGGATTCTCATGGTTGTTCTCTGTAAGAAATTTTGGAAAGATATTTGGTGTGTGACCTTCTGAGAACCAGTGAAAACTAGCTCTAGTTCTCTAAGGTGTCAAAGATACCGATACTCTGTAAATGTTTATACAGGCAACTGAAGAACATGAGGCAATGTTTGTAACAGTGCATCTTGCTTTGCTTTCACAGTCCTGTTCAGAATGATGAATATTCACAGCCAATATAATTGTTCTTATAATTTTCAAAGGTAATAGTTGCCTCTGTACATGTGTGTTCACAGAATGGTCTGGGAAAAAAAATAGCAACTGCCTCCTCAGTAGGTCTAGTTCAAAGAAACGTAAACTATAAAATTCTTATGTTCTTTAGTGTTCTAAAGTGACAGGTTTGTCCATACTTCACAGGATCAGCAGAGTAGCTGTGCTGGACAGCATAGTCCAGTGTTCTGTTTCTGACATGAGCTAGCACCAGCTTTAAAATCAGGTAGGACAGTGTTGTAATTTATCATTTTCGTTAATTGTAAAGAACAGAACATTTCTTTCTCCTAATAACTTCCAGGTAATCTTTAAATTACCTAAAAACATTTATCATTTGTATATTTTATAGTTATTACTGTTTTAATTTTCTATATTAATGTCTAAATTTGACACCAGATTTATGTACCTGAAATACCATGTCACAATGAGTTTTATGGCTTAATTGTAAAATGTTCAAAAAGTAATAATCCTTGTATCAGATTTAAAATGTGTTGCCTTGATTCTATTGTAATTTGCTTGCTTAAGTGGTTTTATGGTAGTCAACTTCCATCTGAAATACTTACCATAAACACCTAAAGAGCTGATAAATGACAGCTGATTGAGTTGAAAGACCATTAGAGTGTCCTATATTGCATGGCATAACTCCATTATTTATAGAAATTTATTATTGCTGGATACTGAATTGTAGATTATTAAGATGCTACATTTTGTGCTACCTTTTTTTTTTTTTTAATTGACAAAAATGCTATGTCACAGTTTTCTGTGGAGGTCCATCTAGACAGTGCTAGGAATACCCCACAAAACATTTATATATATGTATATACTATCAGTTGCTTGTAGGGAAGTTTTTTTGTAGGATGTGTTTAGCTACTCTTTGCTGTTTACTTTACATTTCCATTGACAAAAATGTAGCATGACTTCTTAGAAATTAAATTAGTATATTTAAATAATAGTTATCAGTACATGTTTAACATTAAAGCAGTTTATGATAATGACAGAAGAGGGCATTAACAATCTGTTAAGTTTCTGCAAGGACCTGATTTTCTCTTACTTGGTTCCAAACTCCACCTGACCTAGAACAAAGAAAATCTGTATAGCATTTTTAGTCATCAAGAGGAAGCAAAAACTTGGAAAATCAGTTATTATAACCAATGGTTATAGATGTAGGTTAACCTTTTTAAAGTCAATGAAGTCCTTCTGTTTTACATAGTTATGAGAGAAGTTCAAGATCTTCCCATGCAATAATGAAAATTATTATTACTAGCTGTATTTTTCACTTGTATTTTTAACTAGGTTCAAGAACATTAGACCACCGGATTACAGTAGGGAGCATTTTCATTGCTTGACTGTGGTTCTCTGTATTATATCCAGCCTGCTATGTTAAAATTATTTCTAGTTTATGTTAAAATTGTGTCTTATTTCTGTGGAATATTTTCTTATTGGATTTTTTTTATTCTTTAATCTATTTAAAGTAAATGCACCTACTCACTGAAACAGCAACAAAAAATGCAGAACATTGTTACAATATTTATGTTTCTAGTTGTGAATTCTTATCCGGAATATTCTCTGCTTATTACATCTGCCTAAATTTCATCTCATAGGTAAATTTTTAGCAAACCCTGTAAATTTTGTTAGGAAGTATTGTTTTCTTTGGGCCTTAGTCAGCTCTCAAGGGAAAGAGAAAAAGCACTTCAATATATGTACTTGACGCCTGTAAGATCTCAGAATCAATGAACCCCAGGATTCAAATGGTGCTTTTGCAGCAAGAAATTTTGCAGAATTGTCAAAGAAAAAACTTCTCGTCTTAGAAATCTCACTCCTCAGTCTTGCTAGAGCTGATATTAAAAGGATTTGCACTGATGTTTCAAACTGTTCTTTCTTTTTACAAGAAGCTGTCACTACTGCTGTCCCTTCTCAGAATTGCTGTCACTCAGCTCTTGAAGGGGCATCACTAGTAGCTGCAACTAGGATAGTCTGGCAGAAACCCTTTCTGAGAATACTCCTGGCCTCTTTTAGATGTCAGTTCTTGATCTAGACTCTTATTATGCCATCTGCACTTTTTGATATTATAACCTATTGACTAACATATGTATCATTGAATAGGTAACAGATGTGATAGTTGTTTCGAAAAAATTATGGTCAGACTTTTATAGTACTGAACTTGCTTTTGTGCAGTGGTTTTTTTTTAAGAGAGAGAGTTCACAGAAATTCAGTTAAAGGGACAACACATTGCCTCACAGCCAGGATATGCATGAGGCTTACCTGATTAAGAGAACAACAGAGAAGTTACTCTGCTTACAGTGAGAGAGAGCACAACACTTTGCATACAATACAAATTTGCATACAAAAACATATAGAGTGTGTCTGTATCAATCAGAATTTTTTTTGTTACTCATTTGCAGAATTTGTGCAGAACTTATAATTACTATTTTTTTGAAAGTTATTTTAGAAATAGATTATGAACACAAGATTTGTGGAGTGCATGGTAATGAAAGGAAAAAGGGAAGATCACTTAAAGCCTTGAACACCATACTGACCTCTAATTGAAGAAAGAGGGGTATTACTAGCTTATTGTGTGATGTAGTGAGTAGAATTTAAATTGCTTGATGGACTTCAATCTTAGGCCAAATTAAAGCAATATTTTGTGAGATATATATATATATGTGCCATATATGTATTATATTTTAATACTGTATCAGATTAAGTTGTTAGACAGTTACTTGAGTATTTGATGGTAAATAGTTTTGATGAAAAGATAGAGAAAATAGTAATCACATTTCATACTGGAATGTAAAAAGCTCACTTTAGTCTTGAATGAGAATCATCTTTGTGCCTTCTCCACGCTAGAGAAATGGTAAGTAGCCAGGATCCCTGGGCCTTTGTTGGGGTTGTCAAATGTTTTGGTTTGCTGCATAGCGTGAAGCATTAGAGAATATCAAATGCAAAATAACCTGTTACATACTAAGTAAGGTAATGGTGTCTTCTTATACATTGACAATTTATACATTGACAGCACTGATTCTTAATGCCAATTAAATATTTCTATTCACATGAAAACAGTTTTTAAAGATTAGCAATACAGGACTGTTAGTATCCAACAATAGGACTGTTAGTATCCGACAATTTCTTTTTATAAGAAAGTTAGTGATGAAATTATTCTAGTATTCTGCCTTTCTTGTCAAGTTCTTCAGGTTCCACAGCATGCTATTGACAAGTGAGTGGAGGATTTAACCTGCATCTGAATTTCAGTATGTTAAATGTTCACTATGAATCAATCATTGAATGTGTCAGCTCAGCATGAGGCAAAATAGATTTGTTAGCAAATGTCATGTGTAAATATTTTTATAAATACTTACTACTTTCAATTCAAATTAGATTGTTATGTAACTGGTAGAAGGTCTCAAATGGTTTTTAAACTGATAGTGATGTGGAGATATGAAACTGGGTTGTGGAGTACAGTACTTTTGCAATGAATTAAGACTTCATACTTTTTTTGTGACATGGCAAAATGAATTAAAGTAAATGAAGTCAATGCTCAAATTTCAGAAATGTGTTATAGTAAAATTAATAGCTCAAGCTATTATTTCTTATGACATAGGAAAAAAAGTAAAACTTGGATTGTGTATTTCTGGTAGTAGGATAGGTACAAACATTATAGAAGAAGAAGATTATTTCACTCTCAGAGGCTTCTACTGAACTTGTTCCTTTTGGGAAAATCTATGAAATCACTGTTAATAACCCAGAATATGTACAGAAATTCCAAGACTCAACAAGAGACTAGGGACAATTCTGTAAGCCTAGTTCCTTTACAGCTTTTTTTTTTTTTTTTTTTTTTTTTTCTTTTCCCAATTAGATTATGATTTTCTATATTGGCCACATGGATTTCTTTAATGTCATATATTTTGAGGATCTGTGATAGAGATGGATAGAGATGGTTGACTGCACTTTATTGCACATCTCAAAATTGTAGAGGTGTACAAGAGGTTTAGGAATAATGCATTTCATCCCAGCCCATCTATTTCCTATTGACAGATCCTCATAAACAAAAAGTATCCTTTGAGGTATATGTGCCAATAAATAGTATAGCCCTTTGTTTCTTTAACATACAGCTGATACTGTGGCTGTTACAATTATTAGTGATATATAAATTAGTATTTTACAGAAAGTACTGTAATGCAATAGTTAATCGATTTACATTTCAATAAATTAATGGGGGCTAATTTTTTTTACTGTGGTTTATATGTCAAAATCCTCACTTGCATGTCTTTCATTTTGTCTGCTTGTGGGTTGTTTTAGGGATTTGTGTAGTTTCAATCACTTTAGTGTCTATAAACATTAGTGATGTAGATTCCTATTACATAAAGATCTCTCATACAGTAAATTATTTAGTGATAATACAGTCTGTCTCATACAGTAATTTATTTGCTGTTTAAGGGTATTTTATACTCCCATAACAAGGACAAAGGAGTCACAGTAAAAGAACAAATCAAGATCTAGTTAAATAGTCTATGTAGTAATCCTACATTTGGGAGGCTAAGAAATTGCCCCTAAATTAAACTGGGTTACATTTAAGAAGTAAGTTATGTAGATCTAGATAGAGGATATAAGCTGCTTCTGATGCTGAAACTTATTTATTTTTTGTGTAGCACTGTGTTATGGCATGTGAATATACCTTTGACTTTTTTTAGGATTGTCTTTGGTCTGAGTAATTTAATCCATAACCAAAATGGGATAGGCTGCTTTCACCTTCTGTGTAGTAAGAATGTTTACACAGTGAGTTAGTTCAGTGAGTACTGTGCTATAAATTCAGGCTAATTTTATTGTGCGTTTACTTCCTTGTGTAGACAAACTCTGAATACGTCACACAGGAAATCTGCGGAGTTACTTTAGATTTATGCTGGTGTAACAGAAAAAATAAGTGAATTTTGATGACTGCTTCTGTCACAGGCAGGCTGATCAAATACTGACAAGCAACAGCTGCAACAACAGCAAATCTTGTGAAGCATTATTGGAAAGACTTTGTTAAAGGAGAATGTTTTAAAGGGCTTTAAAAGGGCAGAAAGAATTGCTACATGTCTTTTTTCAAATTTAAATAATGCATATGTAGCACATCTCAAGCCTATGCTGCTTGTGATACTGAAATCCCATCCACTAGTCTCTCTTTTCCCATTTTGAAATTTAGACTAATCTATTCCAATATAGACTATAGAGGAAAAAGATCAATGCAAGTACAACTCCAAGAAGGATGTATCTTCACTCTCTGCTCAGCTTGTAGCATACTAGCTATCCTTAGCTTGTGACTGTCCTGTTCTAACTTTTAAATATTAAAAAAACAAAACAAACTTGTAATATTTTCAATCCTGAGAAATGAGACCATATAAACATACTAAAAGGCAACAATGAAATTTTAAAACGCCTTGCAAAAAATAAAACCCCTGTGAAGTCTTTTGCCTCTCCATGAGTGTAGTAAATGTCATCCTTTTCAGTACAATCATAATGTATTTTCTAAATAGAGGACTGTTCAGCCCTTTTATTTTTTTAAACTCTTTATTATATATTGCTTCCCAGGCTGTTCAGGGGGTTGGGCAAAGTTAGACAAAGCATTTCAAAAACAAATCCATTAGCCAAAATAAAATCCGATTTTCTGCTAAAAGGAAAGGAAAAATGGAAAGTATTGACAGGCTGAACAGATTGACAAATCTTTAATTTAGGTATTGTGGTTTCTGTGTCACATTTTCTGAATAGATTTCACTGCACAGAATTGACTTTTTTTCTGGCCTTGCATTTCCCATTCTTAAAATGCCTATGTGCCTTTTTTTTTGGTATAATATATTAGATTCATTAAATAATTATATTCCATTCTATAATCGGTATTTGTTAGCTTCTAGGAGTCAGATCTTATTGCTAGGCAACTAAACAAAACCCCTCCATATTTGTTCCATATTTGTATTAAGCATTTTGTTGTATAAGTCCTATACTTATCTATATATAGAGCTACAAATTTACCTAAATACAGATGTAAACTCCAAATATAAGCATACTGCATATATTTTGCATATGCAGTTTATCTTGAAACTAAATTATCATCAGTCAAACATATTGGAAACAAGCACTGTTTGTTCCTTCCTCCCTTTTTAGAAATATTTCTGTCATATTCAACTAGCTTTAAGGACAGCCTTGCTGCTGAAAATTGCTTTTATCTTCTGGGCTTTTAGCAGAGCTATTTATATATTGTCCACCACAATCTATCTTTTTACATCAGGTGGCTCAGTATTTTTATTAATGTTTTTGTAACGTATTGATTACTATTATTCTCTGCATATTTGCCAAGATGATAATGAGGTAGATCAGGTAGTTTCAAAAGCAACTGCAAATAGTACAGAAAACACTATAATTCTGCTGTTCTAATAAAGCTTGTATATTTAATATTTTAATTACTTCAAATCTACCATCTTAATCTTTGATTGCATTTCTGGTGCTACACAGATTATTTTGCTGCTCTACTAAAATTGTATTCTATTACTAATGATTTTTCTTCTTAATATGAAATAGTGTCACTAGTCTGCCTTTAAAAAGGCTTCTCAGTCACACATTGATTTGACCATGTTTTTTTGAACCACTTTTATTTTTAGCCAATTCATGTCATGCATACAACGTATGTCTTCATAGACATTTTAGCTGAGTCTCAATTTTAGAATGATTAAAAAAAGTCCTGTTCAAAGCAGGACTAATTTTAGAGATTCCTTAGGTCCTTCTGCAGTTCTGGAAGTCTCCACAGAGGTTTTCATGGCATTGTTCCAGCACTTACCCTCTAAGATGATGAAGGATTTTTTTCCTGAGCACAGTCAGAATTGCCTTCGATAATTCCACTCACTGTTCACTTCTGGAAACTATCTCCTTTTGTCTTCTCTTTAACTTTGATAAGTCCTGTGCCCCAGTCCCCTAGCCAGAGGCCAGTACAAACTAGACTCCTTCCAGTGTGGCTGTATCTCTCATATAGCTGACTACCCAAACTCATTGCAGGAATCTGGTGCCCAGTACTGGAGATGTGGCCTCGCAATGCAGAGCAGAGGAGAATGATCACGTCTCCAGTGCTTCTCCTACACTTCCGCTGATGGTATGTTGTTAGCCTTAGTCACTGCAGAAGTGCATTGATGACTGATGTTCATCTTGCTTTCTCCCAGAAAACTGTGCTAAGGGTCCATCTGCTTCAAGATGCCCAAACACAGTAACAAAACCAACATGAGGGAGGCATGACCCTCACAGGTACTGATTACTTTGGACGATGATTCTCATCACCATTTGTGATATCACTTACTGGATAATCACTTAATTTAGCTGGCTAAAATACTTGGCTGGTGTTCTAAGTAAAAGCTTTGGTGAGAACATGTCCCTTCTAGTAGCTGGTTTAGGCTGTGTTTTGAGTTATTCTTTAAAGCTTTTTATGACCCTGAATATCTACAGAAGGATCTTATGGATACTCTTTTGTCAATGTAACTGGCTTTGTTAGATAGATGTGAAGTTGGATAGTGTAAAAGAAGGAATTGAAACAATCCATTTTCTATTCTAATTTTGGTTCAGCTGTCATTAACATTTTGCTGTCCTTCCTGTTGAGATCAGATATAGTTTGGTAACTGACTCATGTTAGAAAATATAGCATTTAAAAATAGAAATGATCACATGCTGTGGGTGATCCCATGCAATGGGGCTTCAGGTGGAGGTAGAATTTAAACCCTATTTTCTGCCTTCCAGTTACAGCACTGCTGTTATTTGTGTTTCACACACACAGTCACAGCTTTTTGTACCTCCACAATGTCACCGTATTTAGGAACTGAGGCAATATAGTAAGTAAAGCTAAGATCGAGACAAGGTGTAAGATTGCACTGTACTACTTATCTCAGGGCTGCTGGCAAGGCAGTGGGAGACTGGAGAGGAGATGTTCCAGTCTTGCCCTCCCAAAAGTGCTAACAGACATGCAGGATTATGTGTTGTTATGTGTCATTGTATTCCTTGGATGAAAGAGGCAGAGTTAGGTGAGTTCCCCGGGACATGTTGTTGCCAGCAGTGATAGCACACTGTTCCTCTTTCTAGTCTGCATGACAGTCTGTGGTCATGGTGTATCGGTAGCTGAGTGCACTTAGGTGTGCGAGTACGCTGAGGAAACCTACTATATAGTAGGGGGTAAAGAAAATATAGTAATAATAGGGGGGGTTCTCCTTTCATCTCTGACAATCTTAAATCAAAGAAAATACTTATCTCACGCTTACGCATCTCTGCAAATATTAGCTTCTGCTTGAAATGCAAAAAAAAGATGACAGCTAGTGCCAGTTTTGGTGGTGGATTGTTTCAGATATTTAACAACATCATGTATATTTCATATAAGCTACTGAATAGCTTTAAATTTAAAGGGAGGTTCCCTTCCTCCCATTAGGAATCCACTAAGCTGTCCAATATCCATAGAATGATGCTGTTAGGTTTAGTATTGTTTGTTACGTTATAAACTTCAGTTTAAACTCAAAATTGCTATATGAGTCTGAGCTATATCACCTGTAAAAATAAGAACTCTGCATATTTCCTCCCACCGATTAAAGGTGGTCTTTTCTGCATTAGTGGGTGAGATTTCTGCCATAGAGGACTAATTCTGAATAATTTAGAGATGAAAACATGAAGACAGTTACCAAATAATAATAATTAAAAAAAAAAAAACAAAAACAGAGAAGAGCTGCAATGTAAATACTGTGTTTTATGCTGTACAGCCCCCCTAGTTTTGATCACTTTAGACTAGTTCCACCCAAAAAAAAAAAAAAAAAAGTTTTGCATTTCTTATTGGACAATTTTCTCACCCTGTATCACAAATTTTCTAATTTATAAAAGCCTGTGTCTATTTTCTGTGTGGTTCTGTGTGGATGAAGATTCTAGGGAGATCTATATTATTTTCCATTTTGTTTGACACAAAACTAAGGTTAATTAAAAAAACACAGTCTAATATTTCTAATAGAGTCCACCTGGTCTTTTTGGCTTTTCCATAACAGCGTCTTAAAAAGAGTAAAACTGCTATTAATCTTGAGCTTATATGCAGCCTAAATAAGTGTGTTGTATTAAATGATCAGATTTTGTACTTCTCTCTCACTGGTTTAGCTGTGCTTACTAAACTTGCATTTTTGTTACAGTGCTTCAACAGTTACCTAAAGTTTTTTTTTGCTAAAAATTACTGTGAAATCAATACATAAATTTTTAAACTTAAGGTAAAATGTATTGGAGCAGATTGTAAGCATAACGCAAAGAGCTATATAAAACATATTTAATATAAGAACTTCTTAACAGTGAGGGTGACAGAGCACTGGAACAGGTTGCCAAGAGAAGTAGTGGAGTCTGCTTCTCTGGAGATCTTCAAAACCCGCTTGGACACCACCCTGTGCCACATGCTCTAGGAAACCCTGCATGTGCAGGGGGGTTGGACTAGATGACCTCTAGAGGTCCCTTCCAACCTTAAGTATTCTATGATTCTACTCATTTTTGTACACTGAGATGTTTAACATGCTAGGCCACGATCACTGGAACTTGGAGTTTCCATCTTGAAAACTAGCATATTTTAAACTACCTTGCATTTATACCTCCTATCCCAATAAAAAGATTGAGTTTTCTGAATTACTCCATCAAAGAAAATGTACATCCTGTAATGCAGTATTTGGCTCTAAAATAACCCCTCCAGAGCTGGTATTGACTTGTCTACGTGAGGAGATAGCGTAGTGCAGTAAGAGCTGATCTGTAGTTACGCTGAGGCCCTGAGGTGCACACCGTATTCAACTAGGGGGAAAGGACGGAGCCTGCCTTGGACTAGCTCCAGTCTGGTGCTGTGAACAGAAAGTCCAGGAGGAGTTGGAGCACATTAAGTGCTATGTAGAGTGCATCTTTCAGCTTTGTTTCATTTGAAAGGAATCCAGCTGTGCCCCGAGATCTCTGCAGTGTGAAACAAACAGAGTACATGGCTGTGAACATGAGATTCCCTTAAAAAGTCTAATCGCAATCTGAAAGTAAAGACTCATGTAGGTGTGTGCTTTGGATGGTTCCAAGAGCAGAATACACTCAGCCAAACTGTCAGGAAATAATACTTTTCTCTTTGCTTATGAACTGTGCCTATATTCACTGACATTTTGCAAAACAAAAAACAACAACAAAACCCCACCAGTGTGTATTCTCTGTGCAAGGATGAATGCAAGGGAAAAATGATACAAAACAAAAGGTTATAGAGTGAAAGCTACTTTTATCTAAATTAATAAGGAAGGGCTCATTTTGTGTTTCAAGAACAAAATGGAGGATACATGGACAGAAATGGATTTTCTTTATATGTAATTTTACAATTTGAAAACTATTAATATTTACCTTTCAAAGTGCCAAGAGAACTGTATTTGAATTAAAATTTCTTCTAACACTACAGAATTTCTGAGACTGATAAATTTAAGATCTTGCATAAAATCCAATATATCACTTAATTCTATAGCATTAGTTACAGACAATACAGTGACAGCATTGTTACTTGTATTCTTTTTAGTCGTTCCTGTAAAATACTGTAAGCAGCTATGCAGAGAAATATGGCAGTTCTGTAGCAGTGATGGAACTGAATACGGTTATATAATTTTAACACTTGTGAAATTAGTAAAATTATGGATTTCTTGCCAAGGCTTGTCTTCTGAGACTGCAGTTGTTTACAGAAGCTCCAGCAGATTCCTGTGAGGGAAGACAATGTGAGGAGGCTGATTCTGCAGTCTTGCTCAGATGAAACAGGACTTGCTCTGAGCAATGAGTGCATTAATTTCCAGGAGACAGCCTAATAATGGAATACTAAAGTACTGATGAAATTGCCCCCTACATTTTAATGTTTAAACTCTGAGTAGCTAATTGCACAGTGCTTTATTGCATTCATACTTGGTACTGTTCTTAATGAAAAATAACAGGATATGTGATATACAACAGGTAAAAAGGTAAAAGACACAGGTAATTTAATTTTTTATACGGATTTTCACTGAGAGTAGTTAATCAAGTGAGCAGGGATTATAATGCATACAGAAACTTGTTATCGATGCAACAAAAAGCCTTAGCACAACAGCTGCAGTGTTTATACAGCTTTAAATATGTAGATTATTTGTTTTGTATACAGGAAATTAATCCAGCGCTGAAAACTATCATTTGTAAAAAAAAAAAAAAAAAAAAAGAAATTATTTAAACACAAGCTTACTCTTCCCATTTTCTGAACCTCTTTATACATACTAACATATACGTACTGACATCCCACATGCAATAGTGCCTTTTTCACCCAGTCGGCATGTCTGCGTGTCAGTGGGAATTTTGCTGAACTACAGGCTAAAGCGAGTCTTGGTAACCTGTGGAGTGTATGGCAAAGAGGGCTTGCAGTTCATAAAAGGCTGGCAGCAGAGGTAGCATGGGGTTAGGAGCCATGATGTATTGAGAGTTGACTAAGAGAAGCCATATTTTCTTGTACAGAATTCAGCAGAGGCTCCAGACCTTAGATATCCCTTCTTCTTAACAGCTAATCTTAATGCCAATTCATATTTGAAATGGTGTGGGTTTTAGGTTATATGACGTTTGTGTCAGCATCCTCAACCTATTAGGGAAAGAAGAGTACAATCTAGTATACCACATTTGGAAAATCCATAGCCCCTGAACATTTGAACCTTAGTATCTCACTGTGAACATCAGGTTTGTAATCATATTTTGAACCTGAGTAATTCTAACCATTGCTTCATTAAATGCTACCTGGTTCCCAGCCTTTTTTTTTTTTTTTTTTTTTTTTTTAAGGCTACAGCCTGTAATTAATTCCCTGAAGGTTTTGTGTTCTCTTCAAACTCCCAGTCTGATTTTCTGTCTTTCTTCATGTTCATATGTATTCAGCAGCTAAGCAAGCATGCTAAAAACCGTTCTTGTAAAACATAAGAAGGCGTTTCCCTCCACCAACCTTTTGTAGAACAGGGTAACTGCAAATTACAGGGAGGATCAGGAATTTTGCTGCCAGCTGATTTGAGACCTACAAGAACAAACAACTGTACAACATTTTTTGCTCATGTTACATTCATTCATTACTGTTAATTGAAAAGAAGCTTAAAATTATTTTTCTACAGAAACCTTTTAAGATCTAGTTGTCAGAATTAAATTAAATACTGAGATTCAGAGGCTAAAACATCCACAGCAGAATTGCTGAGGTTAGTTCTGCTCAGGTATGTGTGAAAGCTCCTCAGCATGTCTGCTGGTGAAATCAGAGACAGTTTAATTAAATTTGTGGATACACAGAGAGAGCAAGAACAAATTATGCTAAGTGACAGTTTATGAGTAATAAATACTAGAGCTTTAAGTACTTTATTCTTTTTTTTTTTTTTTTTTTCAAAGAAGCAAGTATAGTATTGCGTTCTAAGGCTTGGCTCTAGAAACACATACTTTTATTAAGATTTTTCATCAGACAGTCTTTGAATTCAGAGAGACTTCCGTGGGGAAGGTTATTTGTATACAAGTAGTGAAAGAGTTTTTTGGGGGATTTTTTTTCATCCATCTATCCTTGCTTAGATGGCAAAACTTTTAAATAGCCTTACTTAGAATTTTTGCAAAGATTGGATGTGTGTATTATTTCACAGCATAAAATAAAGAAAAATTGACTCACCTGTATAAATATCTCTACTATGTTATTATTTTTTCTCAATTACTCAGACTACCCATATGTTTCTTAGACTATAGAGATGACTTCATGTTTGAACAAAGAACATCACAGAATGATGACTTTTCTCACTAGTGTGTGATGGCACTTTTGAAATGGTAGCTATTGCCAACTATCGATGTTGACTCAGACATGAGATTTTCCAAAGGCGTGCTTGCTTTAGTGTATCATGTTTCCATCTGTTTGTGTGTGTATATATATATATGTTGGGCTAAGTGTAAAAATGCCAAATACAAGTTATCCCAAATGCTCAAGAAGTTTTTCACTGGTTTGTTTGCTAAAAACCAACAAGATGAAATGGAAAGTCTCCTCTGAACACATGCCAAGCAAGATTGTATAATCCTCTCTCAGGCAGCTAAAAGCTCCTTCAGGTTGCTTTTGGAGTCGTACAGGAGAGAAGTCACCTGAGATTTTGTACACTAGCAATCCCAAGATTAAAGACAGCAAACCTTGAGATGGTGCAAACAAATCGTATTGGTGGATAGCATGTGATTACCCAGCAGGTGGGAGATGTAAATCAGTAGCTTGATGAGAATCAGGAGATATGAGAATGGCAGATGGTTGCATTCTCTAGGGCATGCCCTCTGCAAATGAGTTCCAGGAAATCTGACCTTGGGTTATTTTGGATGTTGGCCGATAGAGGCCTTTTCCTTGCTGTCTGAGCACTGTGGCTGAAGAAATTTGTATTTCTATTTGCATTTTATCTTGGTGCCTTTACCAAGCAGGATTGATGAGAGCAGGTGAGACTAAAATCCTATTGTACAAGCTCCTTTCCCCCCCTCCCCCCCCCCGGTGTGGAGAGATTTCCCTGTCTTTTGCAGAGGGTGTTTTGTAAATGGACCTTGGAAAGTATCTTCAAGGTTCTAAATACAGGCTGTTCTTTCATAAATGCCCCTTTTTTTCCTTCCCCCATTTGCTGAGATAGTCTTCAGCTGGTACATTCTTTCTCTTTCTCTCTCTCTCTCTCTCTTTTTTTTTTTAAATAAAAGCCTCCTCTGCAGTATCAGTCTGATTTCACTGATGCTTTTTTCTTTCTCTTGCATGTACTCTCTGTTGATGTATTTGCACAGGAAATAGTACAAAAGCAAATAATATGAAAGACAGCAAGTAAGCATAAAAAACCAGCAATTTCATGTTATTGGCTGTACTCAGCAGGATAAGTGTGAGCAAGTGAGAAGGGCAAATACATGAATGTTTATTTTAAACTCAGAAATTTTACTTGATGTGACCATTAGGAGACTGTGGCCCTCTGAATATGAGAAGAGGGTTCTTTTCCTTATTAAGGCAACGTGAAGAGCAGAATTACAGTGTTTATTTGTTTTCTGTTTAAGCTTGATTCTAGTTGTGACTGCGAACAATTGTAGTCTCAGTGTTCAGTTGTTGTTGTTTGATGTTTTTCCTATCTGTGCCTGCAGAATAGGAAAGTGAGACTGGAAGGGACTCTGGATCATAGGACTCAGTTCTTTGTTGCAGCTGACATCACATCTTGTAAACCAAGCCTCTGTAAAATTTATATATTTCTTCCCAATCACTTCACCTGTCCAGAAATATCATACATAATTAAAAAAAAAATCGTTCCTCAAAACTAAGGGCTCTGTTCACTGCTATCAGAAGTGTCTGCTAGCTTCCCATCATCCAAGAGCACTATTGCTAAATATGCTTTTTTCTATTGACAAAAATGCAGGATACGGAAGTAAAAATTTGGTAGCCCAGTGTTTGTTTTCTCCCAGCTATTCTTGTGTGAAAACTGTTCTTGGACCTCACTGAGCAGAAATCTGCTTTCTTTTTTGAATCTTTAATTTACTCGCAGCTGATTAACCTATGCTTGAAAAACAGCATAGGGTGGTTTTTTTTTTTTTTTTTTTTTTTTTTTTTAGGGGGTGGGGAGTACATTGTCCTAACTGCCTTGCAGGGATTTATTTAAAAGTTTGTTTTCAGTATGTCAAAGACTGTTCACTAAGTTTAATTATGGGAGTGGAGGGATACTGTTTTGGCTATAAGTGTTCCATAAAGAATGTAGGAATGTGGTGGATGATCTATGATTGCTAAATTATAATATAGTAGCAGAAGAAATTTTTGGCTTTTCTGAGTACTGAATACAAAAGTCTTGTAAGCAGATATATTTCAAAATGTCTTCCAGCCTTTTTAAACTCAACATTACAACATTGTTCTTATCAACAGGGAGGACTTATTTCTAGAAGACACTGAAAAGTAGTGTTAATATCCTTGGTGTGTTTTTTTTTTTTTTTTTTTTTTTTTTTTTTTTTTTTTTTTTTTTTTTTTTTTAATCTATGTCCTTTGACCAGAAACTGGAAAGAGAAAAAAATTCCTGAAAATTTCTATTTTCTAGCTCTCTTGCTGATTCAGAACTACCATGTACCACAGTGATTTTCGGAAATTAAGTTCGTAATATGGAAATATATAGAAGTTTGCCTGTTCTTAGTCATAATACTACATTATTCTTTGTTCTTCCAGATTTACATAATTTCCTAGACTGACACCAGAGCAAAACTCTTGATTGATTCCATAATATTTTACTAGCTTTACAATTCTTTTTTATTTTTGAAATCGGGCTTTAAGGAGGCTACTGCACACAAGTTTTATGTTCAGCTGGTACTCCAAGGAATTATCAAAATTTTCTGACCTGGGAAACAATATAATAGTGGTGTTTTATTTATTAATTTTGAAATGTAAGAGAAATCCTATAATCTCAAAAATATCTGCTAGCACTGTGTTTTTGGTGTTCATGCACTAGCAGTCTTGGAGTTCAGGAGGGATTTGACTAATGGGATAGGATGGGACTCTGAAATGTTCCTTGGAATTGTTTATTATATTTTCAGTCACAGGTGCACAGGTAATTGCTCTAGCAACAATCATTTGATCTGTGTGCAGAGGAGGGTGAAATTTCATCCTATAAATAGGACAGTGTGTTAAATTTTTTTTAAACCCAACTTTATAATACCCACAGAAGGACTACTTGCTGAGGAACTTGAAACCATTAGTGCACCCATAGTTTGTAACAGAATTGAAGATCATACTTGTAATCTCTTCCTTTATTATAATAGTAAACATTGGACATTGCTTCTATACTTAAAAAGTTTTTAAGCTTACAATTTCAAAGGATAACTTTTATAGAAGTTATTTATTTACTTAAATTGTGTGAAAATGGAAAGTTTGGTCATACATACTTCTGCCACATGATGTCCTCCTAACCTAGGTTAAAATCAGAGAATTAATGCAGTCAGATCTCAGCAGTGTGAAATACTGTAACATTCACACATGTATTTCTAGAAATGGTATTGATCTTGCTTACCGATTGCTATGATTCTACAAAATGCTCTAACTTTTGTATTCTAGAATTCTCTAGAATTGCTGTAACTTTTGTATTCACTGTGTGAGAATTGTCAAGATTTCTTTTGAGTCTGAACATTCTAACTGCCACCTTTTGAAATATCTGCATTAAAATCCAAAGTCTAAGAGACGTAAGCATTCTTAATTTGTTCTACTTTAAAGAATACAGTCCGCTTTAGTGTTACTGCTACTGCTGTCTATTTTGTACAAACATTATGTGCTGCTTATGCTTTCACCAAGATAATTGGAATATTGTACAAATTATGTAAGTTATGATTAATCTTTTTATGAAGAAGTGACTTTAAATAAAATTTCAAGTACTTGTGTTTTAGGAAAGGCACAAATACAGTCTTTAAATTTTGACTGTGACATGATTTTCTTCAAATTTGTGCCAAATTATTTTTTGTATTTAGCTTTTTTTTAAAAAAAAAAATCAAAAAGGAGTATTCTTTGCTATGCTAAGGTAACAAATCTTCCTCTACTTAGGGTTTTGTGCATCTTATTATTTTGTGTAGTTGATAAGCAACTGGGGTCAATCTTGCATCACGCCGAATAAATATATTTTTGAACTAAAGGAGAATATAAGGCAGGCTACAGAAGAGCCTGCGGCAGTCCTAAAGAGACATCCACTAGAGGCTAGTGATGCACCTGCTGCAGTGTGGCATTTGCCATTGAACCCTCCAAGCTTTCACAATGTTTAAATATTGCCAAAGGATTTTTTTTCTTCATTTGTTTTATTTTCAAAAGTCAAGTAGTCTGTTTTCTGTCTGTACTTTATCCTTATATATCTCTCTACATAATCACATGTATGTATAAAAATGCATTTCTACCTATTTAGAAATGAATGGAGGTACAAGTGAAATTTATTGTACTCCTGCTCATATGGTCTTTAATATGGGGATTTGCACTGAGCATAAATAATTTATGTTAACACACATTTTACATGGTGGATGAATAACAGCCAAAGGATAATTTTCCTAACACAAATAGCTAAATTTTTTGAAAGTTTTATTTGCAAGTCTGCATCTTACTGTCTCTACTGAGTATGAGGCTGCTGACACATGACATTACAGTGTGGATTTTTTTGTTTTGATTTTTGATATGGAACATAAATTTGAGTTAAAATTAAGTTTGGGTTTTTTAAATGAACCTGTCTTCCTCCTTTGATAAAAGAAGTAGACTATTATTTGGGAAATACAAGGAACTGTTTTTCATAGCATACTCAATAATTGGTCCATCCCTCTCCTCTAAATGCACTCAGTACTGTTGAAGGTAATTACACTAATCATCACAGTATTTGGGCACAAATTACATTCAAGAGGAGAAATGACAGTGCTGTTGTAACACACCAGTGAAATCTGTTCTGACAAGTCAAACATTAATTAAATAATATTCATAAAATATTTAAATTGCACTTTAAGGTTTCTATTCCTATTTTTTGACCAGGCAAAAAATTCAAGAACTTGATGTATATCAAATAATGAAAATGCCTCCAGCATATCGGATATCACTGTGTTTTATAGATTTTGAAATAAACTTAGCTGTATTGTGCACAGGTATAAATAGCTAATTATTTAATTTCCCTTCTGCTATTTGAAGCTGAAGCAAAAGAGAAATATTTTCTTCTACCTTCCCAACCCATCCGAGTTTGCTTCAGAGGGATGTAAATCAGCTTCCTCGTGCCAGAAGGCCATAATCACCAACTACTAATTAGTTTTAGATAATGATATTGGTAATGTGCCTCTGGTTCCTCAGAGGCAGTAGACTAAGCCTGACTCAGATTTATTCAGTTATTTTTCAATAATATTCTTGTGACAAGAAATTTTATCAATTTGAGCATGTTTAATGTCAAATATTTTTATTAATTTCATGGTAACAACACATCATTTCTGTACAGATTTTGTTGAAATAACAGTTGATTTTAACTTTCCATTAAGCAATGATATTTGCCTTGTTGTTAGTCCAATTTTCTGATTACTCTCTAGGACATCTTTACTGTTTCTCAGGTCATTATCTAATCACCTGCTGTGAGAACACTAATTGGGGAAGATTCTTGAATGAAATTTCTGCAGAGCTACCTCTCTGGAAGATTTCTACCTAATTTAATGTCCAGCAAAGATGTCATATGGTCATTTTTACTGAGCAGCAAATGCAGCAAATTCAGGTTAAATAATATTTTCACATTGCAATGACTGCAAATGGAAGATGCTTTTTTTTTTTCATTACTGTGCTGAAAGGGAGACTAGAAGACTTAGCTGTTTATATTGATGCTAAAATACATACTGCTGAGCTCTGGCATAGTGGCTAATGCATTTATTTGATGAACAGCTCGACTTTCAAATAAAGATAATGTTAAAAATGCGTACTGAGTATTACATAATCAGCCCTGCTGCAGACTAAGCGTTAGGATCTGTCAGTTATGGTGAAAATATATGCACATTAGAACCTAGATTCTCATAGCTTTCAGGATGACTGTGCCCTTCTCCCCTGGTTATCACCTGCGCTCCATGTGAAAGTTTGTTTTAGGCTTCAGAAAATCCTTTTTTTATATAAAGGATATAGGAAGGAAGTTTTATTTAAAGAGAAACATGTATTCCGAAGATTTTATCTTATAATGAGTAGGTATGTCTACAGGAGTTATAATTGCCATATTGGAGAGTAACAGTATTAGCCTATGATTTATTTATTTATCTATTTATTATATATTTTTTTTAATGACTATGCAGAACTGTGTATTTTGGCCATTATGAAGAAATCTTGGATTAGGAACAACATATTTCGTATCCTTTTATTTTGCATGTTCTCAAAGATAGTTTTTGAAACGTGATGCATTCCAACTGTGAGAAATATTCTGTTGTGAAAATTCTATTTTGGAGTTGGTATGTGTTTAATAAGAATTTAGTGCATAATATAGGTAAATGGCATTTGGTAAGTAAGCCTAACAATTGCAGTAGGTTTTGTGAATTATTGCAACAAATAAATCTTAGTTTGTTACAATTGTTCTGATGTCTTGAAAGAGTGTTCAACTTTCCTATCAGTAATCATATTTTATTGAAAACCATTACTATAGCATACTGTGCAGTTATTTGATACATGCATACAACTATTCAAATTAGTAAAGAGTCAGTTTACTGGTAATAATTCTAAAACATCTATTTTGGTATATGCTCCTCTGAGAAGTCTCAGTTGAGATTTCCAGCTCACTTCTATGGCTTGCAGCTTTCATAAACATCTTGCAGGAGGAAATTGAATAGGGATAAAAAAAGAAATCTAAATTAAGGTCAGATGTGCTCTCTCTGAAAATAGAGGAAGGATAAATCAAAGAGGTTAGGGGGAAAGAAAAATAAATGAAACTAATAACCTTGAAAAATCAAAATATGGTAAGACAAAGCAGAGAAAAAGGAAAAAGAGGATGAAATAAAGTAGTTTGGCTCTTCTCTCAAGGATCAACTACTAACTTTCACTTTTCTGCCTGTAAGCACCTAATACACATAGACATTTTTCCCATTTATGCCATACCAATTTTCTGCTTCCTTTTATCATAGAGATAGGAAGTCATTGCAGCTTACCAAGTGTACTTGCTCGGTCAAAAGCTGATGTTTCTTCATTTAGGCATTCCGTATTGCTGTATGTCACACGAATGTGCTTGAAGGACAAAAGGCATCATACTTTGGCAAACTCTTTATGGCTTGAATTTATTTATGTGACAAAATCCCTTAATGATGGTGATTTATATTTTTGAGTCTGCTGACAGCCTCAGTTATCTGTAGCCTGTTGGCTACATGTAGGTCTAGTCAGTCAGGCATGACAGAATATTTTATTGCCTTTAGATTGGATTGGAGCCCTTCAATTTCTGAAAATAAAAAAAAAAAATACCAAAACATTTCTAATTTCTTTTGCAGATTTTTAATAGATAACACTCTTAACACACTCTTAACTTTTTATTGTTGTTGTTTTCAGTCATCTTCAAAAGAGCACATTTTTAATTTTTACTGAATGAAACTCTGGATGCAATTTGAAAAGTTGCCATTTAGAACTCCTTTTGATTCATTGACAAAACAAACAAAAAAGCACACACAAAACCCTTAGAGGAAGAGGATGATCTTATTTTTATCATATATATATATGATAAATATATGTATGCACCCAATGTTTTTAATTTTCTTCTCTCTATCCTTTGTAATAGCAGTCTAATGCCTTGCTCTTCATACAGTAGGAGTAACAGAATTGGAGTAAGAGATGTGTGTGGGGGGGAGAATATTGCTTGGCTGTTGCTTAAAAACTGAGCAACACTCCAAGCAAAACAAAGTACAACTATGTCAGAACATATACATATGCACTTGTCGCTTATTGTAGGGTATTTGGGAAGAATCGGCTTAAAACAACATCTTAGGCTAAAATTGCATTTAATTAAAAGTGCTCTGTCCACTTCTGTGGGTATAAATAGCCAATAAGTACTTATACTCAAAACAACTCATTAAAATTGCATTTAAAGCCATTATGGTTAATTCGTGCTTTTAAAAGTTCATTATCAAGTAATTAGTTGGCCTTCTGTGGAATATTGATTTTTTTTTTTTTTTTTTTCCCCTGATTTAATACACTTAAAAGTGAGACTGGAAGAAATTGTCAGATCAAACAATAAAAAATAAATGTACTCTTTTTGATGGAAGCACTCTCTAGAAAAACATACATACTAGTTTCCAAATTCCAGTGCTGAGCACGGGAATGAAAAGCAGTGTCATCAGTTGTCTATTTCCTGGCACTATAGTCCTGGAGAATAGTGTGTGCTCCACAGCACAGTAAAAGCATACCAAACATTTGGGCAATTTGCTAAAGTTTATCTTCTTAGAGACAGAGAAAGGGTGGGAGAAGGGGACAAAAAACACAAAACAAACAGTGATACTAACCTTTTTAAATGTAAAACCTAGGGAATGATCACGTTACTGAAAAGACAGGCACAGTTCAACTGCAGAGCAGTGGTTTTACAGTCTCTGAAGCCGTGGTCTATGTTCTCCATGCCTCACACTTCAGAGCTACTTTTGCAGGCGGAGGGACAATTGAAGATGCACCAGTGCTTTAATTTGAGAGCACAGTTTGATACTTTGCAAAACAGTAGAAGGATTATCAAGCAACCATGTTATGAAGTGACTTGATTCTTTAATTCTGTCTGCTTTCTTACTACATTAAGCAACTGTACAGCTGATAACAGTTTCCTTTTACCTCCATTGCTTTTTAAGATAAATTCAATCCTATGCAGAAATCTTGTTCTTCTCCAAACTTCATATGATTGAAGCTCTTGCATCCTCTGTTGTTACTTTGGAGTCTGTAATTTTGTATGCAGGTCCATAAAGCAAAATAATTGTTTTGATCATAGAAAAGTATAGCAATATGTTTGAGTAATATTTCTAAGAGCTGAAATCTGAGGAAATGGCGGGAAGTCCCTGTTCGCAAGATTAAAAACTCTGTACCTGACACTTGGACCAAATTCAGCCTTTATATATATATTTTTTTTGCAGTCTTTTTGCTTGTCATGAAATCACCGAAGCATCTACTTCTCTAGATTTATTTTTTAACTTCCATGTAAGCAAATTTGTTGTCCTGCTATGGTGGTGGTGGTGGGGTGAGGAGCAGTGCTCTTGCTCTGTGCTGTCTCCTCACTGCAGTGACCAGCAGAGGCATTGCTAGTTTTGATCTTTGAGAACTGAAGTATCTGGCCCAGTATCATGTCTGACAGGACCTTATCACTGCCCTCCTTTTCTGCCTGTATTCCAAATAGCTAAAGATTGTTTAAACTTTTAAAATGGAAGGTAAGGCAATGAGCAGGCAAGCTAATAGGAAGGGAAAAGTAAACTTTTTTTTATTTTAGGGAAATGAAATTGCAGGAATCATGCTAATGTCTTTTAATTGACATTGTGGCTACTTAGGTCAACTCAGGTGGGTCGCTGCTCCACACTGATTACTGTTTCCGAAGAAATAACTTGTGTTTCAGAGAGCTTTTTAGGGAGCTGTAAGAGCAGGTCTGCCTGAGGGGGAGGATGAACCAGGAGTCCACAGTGATCACAGCACTGACAGGACAATGGAAGTCACATTTTTATGTGAGCTTTTGTGCAACTGCTCTAGCATAATTAGAAGTGATTTCAAATGGTTTAAATTCACTCCCAAGATAAGAGAATTATTCCTACATACATACAGATTAATGGAACATACACTTGTCATTTTCTGCTACAAGATAATGTAAGTTTGTTCTCATGGGCAATGGCTGAATTAATAGCCTGAATTTAAAGCCTATATTCTGTTTTTAATAATAGTTTTCAAAGCAACATGTTTTTGTTGTGTTATGCAGGGCAGTATGTTAATACAGTCAGAGGATAATATTAGGCAGACTGTTCCATCTGTGGTATTTTTAACCTCAGGGGTTTGCTGAATTGCAAAACTTTTCATTGCAGCATGGACTTTTTGTTTTGTTTTGTTTTTTTCCTTGAAAAGCTTTACAGCATTGTACATGCTCCTTTAGTTTAATGCCTGCATACAATACTGACTATTTTTATTTCTTACCATGTAGGTTTCTCAAAAGCTAAAAATTAGCCTTGGTTTCACTATAATATTTATGTCCTCCCCCAAATTTGATCTAGCTCTGATGTTTGCTCTCTTTTGCTACAGTGCTATGTCCTGTCATATGATTGCTTAGCTTTAGTAAAAGGCTTACTAAGTCAAGTTTCAAGTTAGAAATAAACTGTACATAAGAGATGGTAAGCTACCAGTTTAAGGGTAAGATTGTCTGCAACAAGACAAATACTAAACTCTAGAAGCCTCGAAAGATGAATAAGTGCCCACTCTTCCTGTCACTTACTTATAAATTTATAAGCACATTCTTTCAAATGTTTTATGCTGATCAATTTTTGCTTGCTCCTTTAGTGTTCATTTCATTTTTAATTATGTCTTGTATAAAAGGAGACTATAAAATTTGAATACTGACTGAACATAGAATTTAAAACCAGGATTTTATGCAGAATCAAAATATTTTGCAGCAAGTCTGTTCTGTCATGTGTTTTCCAAATATTTAGGCCAAAACTGAAATATTCAGAACATCTGAAGTCTTTTGAAGACAGTGTGACTTTTTTTGATTGCTTTTATGGCACTTGTCACAGGTTTTTCTCCTCCCATTGAAAACAACTCTGCATAGGACTGTTTCTTTTTGCACGTTTTGCTCTGCTAGTTTAACGGGGCTATAATCCCTACTGGTGCTTCAAGAAGCTGCTGCAGTACATTTGATCCACAAAAAAAGAGGGAGAGAGGGAGCAAGCCAAACTTCTTGACACCCTTGTGATTCTCAAGGGATATATTAACTTGGACTGTTAATTTTAAGATGAACACACTGCATCAAACTTACTACTCTTTGATTTCCTCTGGGTTTGCTTCAACAAAAGCAATATGTAGTGACTACTCCTCTGGTGGTATTTTTCCAGAGTGCCTCAGGGACAAGCACTTTGACTGGCACTGCTGTAGGACTGAGTGCTTCTGGCAAATTGAAGCCTCCTACAGCAGCCACTCAGAGTTGTTACTTAATGTGCAGTACTTTATCAGGATTATAATTTTCAGCAAATAGAACATATTACCCCTGCATTTAAACAAAATTGTATTGTTAGATGGCGCATACTGACTCTGTCTGGTGATAGTGGTGGTTTTTTAACTTTTCCTGGTACTGATAGCAGATTTATCTTGCTGCTTCTGTATTTAATTACAGTTACAGTAGAATTCTTATAATGTTACAAATTCTTAGAATGTTATAAAAGGAGTGGTCTGATTTGCATTCCCTCTGAAGCTGTTTTGACAACTAAAACACAATGTCTTTCTGTATGGTGCTGTTCACAATAGTTCGGGCCATGTTCCTCACTCACAGAGTAGGTGAGAGGAAACATAGATACTCAAAGTTCTCCCACCTCCTGTTTTTGTAAACAGTAGTTACCAGGTCCATGTTAGAATTTGTCTACCATGCTGCATGAGGTACTGTGAAAATCTGTATCTCTTGGTTATTGACTGCTTGTCCCTCAAAGCTTTAAAGCTTGGAACTTGAGTATGGATCCACAGATCCTCAAAATATAAGTCATTCCCAGAGTTTGCTTTAATAACAACATAAACGTGTCTTGAGCACTGCATCATATTTTGGGTCTATTTTTCTGTGTGTAAACATGGAATCCTTGTACCTACTTCTAAGAAAGATTTTTATTTTTATTTTTTTTTTCCTTCTAATATTGCCAAGGCATGAACTGGTGATTCATGTGATTCATGGAATTGCCCCGTTGCCCACAGTGAGCCTAATTGCCCACTCCCCCCATTTTAGCTTTGCAGTACAATAGTTATATTTAGTATTGAGTCTCTTACTTGGTTTGTCCCTAGATGTTGTAGTTTGCACTGTGATGCTAAATTCTATTTTTCTTTTAATATCTATTTAAAAATACGTGGTTACATTAGCTTTTAAACTTGCTGCCTTCTGCCCAACAGATTTAGTTTTCAGTCCTGCAAGGAACTTTTACTGATAAACACTGGAACATGTCAGTCCATGTTGACTAAAAATTTGATGCAGACACATGGGTCTTGTCTAGCTCAGAACACATGGGTCTTGTCTAGCTCAGATTATTTCAGAATTTGGACTTGAGAGAACTTTTTTCTTCTTCAGTTATTAAAGGAGGTAAATTGAAGGACCATAAATGCCCTTTTCTACCCTTTCTGATCTCTGCCTCATCAAAAAGCAGGAGGTTGGACTACATGATCTCTAGAGGTCTCTTCCTACCTTATCGATTCCATGATTCTATGAAAAGAGGACTCTAGTGGCTTGCCATGTGCTGCTCTTTCCCTTTCACCTCAGGAGAAGTCTATTGACCTTGTAGCCACAAGGCTAGAAGCCTTGTGTGTAAGCCTACTTAAGTAGCCACACTAAAATGACTGGAGCTATTCACTCTCCATTCAATTTTAACATGTGCTTGATGGTTTTTAATTTTAGGGTCATAATCTCTCTTTCTGCAAGTGCTGCTGCTGGTGAGAAATAGGAATACTTAATTTCAAAGATGCTTTAAACTGTAGTGAGAAAACTGTAGTTTTTTTAAGAAACTTTGTCTAAATGGCGTATTCATTATTCTGAACTTATCAAACAATCCAAGAAATATTCTTGCTAAATGTGCTGAGTATTGAGGTTGTTGCATTTTCCACTGTGTTGTATTCTTCTCCTAAAATAAAGATGCGTTACAAAAAGAATAAATGTTTCCTCATGCAACCCCAGCTACAGGATTGAGGTATAAATGGATACCAAGGAAAAAACTACAATTTACTTTCAAAGATACAGTGATTAAGAATTGCTGTGTCTCTGCTGAAGCAAATTCTTCTCATAATTATACCAATGCATTCAGGCATAACTTTCTATTTTTATCTAAGTTGTCTTCCATGCTTCCTCAGCAGAATGTCTCTCACTAGACTTATAATCATTCTCAATTAATGTTGTTACTATTTCTCTCAAAAGAAAGATCCGCTTTCTGATATTTCATATTTGCAGTCATGTTCCTGGCTAAATCTGCTCCCTCTTCTCCAATGCAATAATTACAGGATCTGCATGTGCTTTATTTGCAACAAAGGGATATTTCAGTGTTCTATGTAATTTGATTTCTCATGTATTTTTAAATACAGTCTATTATGTGGTTTCTAGACTACTCATTTTAATCCTTGCTTATCGAAAGACTTAACTCTGCTGAGGTAATTTTCCATTTATGACAATGAGTTACTTAGCTGTCTGCTGTAGGGAAATATACCCTTCTTATTGTGTATTGCTTTGTTATTATCTGTGGCTTGCTAAGCTGGCAAACAATATTCATCTACCGTTGCGATTTTCCTGATGATCACAAGACTCATTTTTCATTGTGAAGAGCCTTCAACTATATGTGAAAAAGGAAAGACATGTCTGCATTTAAATTGTAGGCTTAGTTGTGACACTCGTTGCCCAAACTGGACAGCTTGTTCTCCATTTAGTAATTTGTAGTGTTATATAAAACGTGCATGCTTATTAAACATGAGATTCAGACTAGTATCTGAATTGTTTTGTCTTTGAAAAAGTCATTTATGCCGATGGGAACTTGAGTTTTTATGTTAGTGCCTGTTAACAACTGAGTATCTTATCGACAGTGCTGGGAGACTTCTAGACCTATCAGACTATTGCAGCAGATGCTGTATGAATATTTTACAATGACTGTTTTAGATGACTGTGTTTCAAAGGTGGGCACTGGTGATAAGACCTAGTAGTAAAGGATCATGGTTAAAAGCAAAGGGGGAAAAAAACACCATTCTGTGCTCCTTTCACTTAAATCATGCCAAATCTAAGTTCAAAGAAGATAGAAAGCAGAGACAGTGGAAGTAGCACCAGAACAGTGGGAAGATAACTGTTTTTGATGTGTTCCTGCCTCTCCTCTCCCCACTATTTCCCTCCAAATCCAGTCAGTGGTCTGAGAAATAGCGTGTCTGTAGCCACTGAAAACTCAAGAGAGGAAGAGGATAACACCAGAGATACCATCTCTTCCTTCTTACGTATATAGAAAAAGTGCGAGAAATGACAGTAATGGCAGGGAGCACATCTCCTTTTGCTTAACCACTCACAGCACCCAGGAGCAGAGAAGGTTTCTGGGGAACACCTCTCCTCTTTTTCCCCCACTCAGTCAGAGAGAGAAAAAAAAATATAAGGGATACAGCAGGGAAGCAGACAGGGAAGCTTTATCTGAGCTCGAGCTATTTCCACAACAGAAGAAAGAAGAAAATAAAAATCGTCCTTCCACTGGATGTCACTCTTAGCTTAGATCTGTGGTAGTTTAATATTAACACTTATAAACTTGATTTTCATTTTATTTGTTTAATATGCAGAGGTGTTAACACTTTTAAGATTTTTATAGCCTTGTGGCCTTAAGAATTATTTAAAATAACAAAAGCAGTTGTTAAATGTTAATGATGATCTGTGGAATTAGTTTTTAGGTGTTCTAGTATGTTTCTGCATAGGGGATGAATCTGTTAAATGATGTTTAATAATGGAGAAGGACTTTCTGAGTTACCCTAGCATTAAGAGAACGTGTTAATATGAGTCTGTTGCAAAAATTCCTCTGTGCCTAGCAGATCTGAAATCCCACAATAACTTTTATTTTTTTCTTTTATCTTATTTAGTGTCTCTGCTTATATATATATATATATAAAGAACTAAAGAATTAAAATAGATTTGTAGACATGTTTAGTAGAATATCATCATGTAAATATACAGATGGAAAACTTTATTTTGTCTTAAACCAAAATCAGTTTTATAAAATTTTACATAAATTCAACATGTTTTCAGTCTCAAAGATGGAGTTATACACTGTATTCATTAGCATTTGTTCACATTTGCTCTATTTTTAATAGTGCATAAAATAACTTGTAACTAAAGTTTGAAAAAGTTAAATGCTGCTTATTTCCAATTTGTCTTTCAGGAGAAAAATCCACTACAGAGAAAGATTTTTCTACTTCTTTTGCCTGATTATAGGCAATAAATTAGGAGCTGTCTGGACAGTGAGGGATAACTTTTTCTGCTAGGGAAAAATGTCATTGACTATTATATACTAGTGTCGCTCACTAATCCTTAATGTTATGAACCTCCCTGTTTCTAGTTTATACCATTGCTTCCCCTCACTGCAGGGAGAGTTCTTCTGTGGAGCCAGAAGGTACATCCTTCCCCAGACTAAAGGATGTTCTGATTTACTTATGCAGTTTCCCTTTGAGAGCTTCTTGCTGCCTTTGGAACAGTAGGATCACTGTGGGGCCAATACAGTATTGGCTCCTAATGCTCTGCATACATGAGTGTGCACCTATCTGTTTATTTATAGCATGGATGCATCCAAAAATGCCATAATTTCTTTCTCCAGTGTAAAAAGTAAAGTGTGAGAGACAGCTTTTCTGCAGTTCTGAGACAGAAGTGGTTGATGTGGAATAGCCAAGATTATATCCTTTTCCATGTGTTGCTCCTCTTCTTTGGACACTTTGTACACCAGGTATGTAAGAAAGAAGATCTGACCCTAAGTAAATAGACTCCTGAAAATCATTCTAGGTTATGCCAATGAGCTACAGTGCTTATTAATTGAAGCAATATTCTGTAACGGTCCATTAGAAAGACCAATTTAAAATCTATTACACAGGTTTTGTTTGTCTTTGTTCCATTAAGTTGTCACAAGATGCTTCTGGAGTTGTGGCAGTTTATTTTCCAGTAATCCTCAGGGTCAGAACTGTATTCAGCTGGCCTTTCATAATTTCATTTCAATAACACTGCTCAGGTGTTGGGTTCTTTGGCTTGTCACACAGAGTGTCAGCATTTGTTGGCCACAAGCGAGCTTTGAAATTAGCATCCTTCTAACGTGGTTTGTGAAATTCATGTCTTTAATATTTAGATGTCAAATTATACTGATTTTGTATCAAAAGAGAGGAGCACAAATTTACATGAATTCATGGATCTTCAGTCCTTTCTTTGTGACTGTATACTGCAGTGATCATGTGGTCTGAAAGTTAAGCACAAAAGTTAAGTTTGGAACTTCTGTAATCTGTTGTCCTTTGCTCCCAAGGTGGTGGTTTAAACAGTTAATGCATCATGACTATCCAGAAATGATACAGAGATGTAAGTATTCTAGTCTATTTTAAGCTACCTCGGATTTTCATTTGTCAGTAGCACTTAGTCCATGTGAGTCCTCTAAATGTCCCATCAGTGTGTTTCTATTCCAATCTAATCTATGAGTTATTGTCCAAACAAAAGCAGGTCTAAATTAGTGCAGTTTACTTGTGGTCCTGAGCTGTCTTTCTCACAGCTTGCCTTAGTCTTTCAGGCACATTCAAGGCCGATTTCTTATCAGCCTCAGCTAAAGAGCTAGGTGGCAGTTGTACCTGCTCATACAGCTTCTCTTTCAGCTTGTGGAGTGGAAGGTATTGAAATGCCAATAGTCAATGGATTTGATTATGTGCAAGTTTGATCATCATCTTTATTTTGTCTTTTTTTTTTTTTTTTTTTTTCCCCCCCCTTTTTTTGGTTGGGGGGGTTTTTTTTTTTTTCCCCCCCCTCTTGTTAGGTAGGAGGAAGTTGGTATGTATGATCTCCTTTTTCTTACCTCCTGCTTAACAAAATAGAGAGAGGTTGTTTCAGGTGTATTTGGGATACTTCCTACAGTCATGCTGACATTCCTTCAGTAGACTTTAGCAACATCAAAAACCTTTATTTTAAGTTTACTTGTTTACAATACTAATCTTAAAGGCAGATCTGGACACAAATGATAATGGGGTTTGAGGATAATATCACACATTGTGCTTTATTTGCTTCTCTGCTGAAATAATGGTGCTTAATATGTGAATATTGTCTAAACCTCCTTGCCTAGGGGAAGCTTGGAGTTTGAGTCATGCTGACCTGCAGCTTAGCTGCAAATAGTGATGTTTTCTGATGTGTTCATGTAGATAGGCTGTTCATTAAATAATACTTATTTGTTAAATTCTGTTATGTTTCTGTATTGGGGTATTTAGTGTTTCTGTCAGATTGCAACTGGCTTGTTTTTGTTTTGAACTTGAAGTTGCCCTGTGTTATTTTCTTGCACTTGGCAGCACATGTCTTGCAGTATATTTGAGAATGTGAATTGAGCTGTTGTAGAAGCAGCAATGGGCTGTCTACTAGGTACTGAGGAAAAAGATACTTTAATATTTATCTGATGTGGCTTCTGGAGAGTAGTTGAAGAATCTCCCTGAACTGCAGCAGAATTAGATTCCCTCTGAATCATGCAACATTTCATAAACAAATACTAGGGCAGCATTTAGATGTTGCTACCCACTGACAGCATACAAATTTTCTTCCCACAGCTACTGATCCAATCAGTGACTCATCCTACTACAGTGATTCCCTCCACTGGTGCAGGAATTTGTTGCTATGAGTCAGATATTGATCCAGTGTGCTATTCCAGGGCACTGTGGGAATCATTTAAAAATGAAGCATAATGCTCTATGGGAAATGGTTGAGCTGGTCTCAGAAGAAATGTTCATATCGGAAAATTCAGCACACACTTTTGCTAGCAGCAGCTATGCCATTTATATTACCTAAAGAAGTCTGGCTCAATGGAAGTGTCAGATAGCTTCCTTCCTCTGCAGGTAGGAGGAGATAACCTAATAGTTCAGTTTCTGATACCAACAGTGGGGACCTTGGGGTGGATGGCACATTGGGGAGAAAGACAGGTCCATTTGACATTATATTTCAAGAATTTAAACACTGCATTTATTTACAGACATGTGCCTGTAATTTTGTTCTGACTAGTGCTTATCTGTAATAAATTTTAAAATTAAGCTTGGTATACATGTCAATTATGAAATGCTCTCCCTAGGTCAGGATTAAGATACATAGATTACATTGAATTGCTGCTATCTAGCCAGCGCTGGTATGAATGAATGGAGAATATCCCCCTCTGCATTTTGACTATTTGGTAACATTCACAGGAGTCAATTTTTTTTTTTTTTTTTTTTAATTAAAGCAGGACTTATTGTGATCAGAGCTAAGTATAAAAAAGTGATCGAACTCATAATTTTGCTTGAGGATCCTCTAAGAATATGGAGGGATGAGACCTTTAGCATTGAAAGTAACATCTGCAGCACACTTTTTTACTTTTAAAAAAGCCTGCCATTATTAAAGCTTTTCTGGATTCTTCTCAGGCATAATTGCCAGGTTGAAATTTTGTTCTGGTCTCCAAAAGAAACAGTGCTGAGATCTGCCTCATTTGCATACTCTCCTCCATCCCCCTGCTACCCCCCAAGTGTTTTACACCAGAACTTCAAGGCTAGAACAAACACATGTACAATGTCTCTGTCATAGAGGGTTTTCCTTGCTTATTCAAGAAGACCAGTCAAACTGATGGCTGTACTGCTCAGTAAGAGAAGGTGCCTTTAGATAGTCATTGAAATAAATTTTTATAAGAGGCTTATGTTAGTGATCATACTGATACTCATATTTATTGAGCATAGGAGGGAATTATCTGTCAAATAATCTAAATGGAAAAAAATGATGTGGAGCTTTTAGAACCAATTTGTGTGACAATGTAAGAGGTTCTACCTGGTTTATTTAGTATTTCTAGGCAACGGTGGTAATATGCCTCTAACAGAATGCACGTGGGACCTGAACTGGCCCCTTCTCCAAACGAGTAGGACAAATTTCCTGCTTCTCTGCAGTATAACTATCCTGACAGAATGGCTCCTAGAGTGATACTTTTTCCTCTGTTGTTGGTATCATCTGTGGTGCCAGCTATATATTTGAAAGCCTGAGCTCAAGATTCATTATTTGCCGGTACATTCATACATATGAATCTTGTGTGTGTGTGTGGTGTTGGGTTGTTTGTTGTTGTTCAGCTGGTCACTTTGTTGCATTGTCCCTAGTCCTCTTTTATTTCCCTTACCGGCCTTGTGGGAGACCAGGGCCTGATATGTTTGCAAGCAGCAGAAACTGCATTCAACCTAGAGCTCCTAATGTGCCCAAAAAGTGAAGGGATGAGCCTGGAATATGGGAATGGGTCCTAAAGTATTCAAGTAGTATTCAAGTATGATTTTTTTTTTTAAAGATAATTATGATATGGAAAAAGATTAAAACAATAACCTTAAGTCTCTACTTAAACCAATGAAATTTGACTTCCGAATTATTTTAAAGTAAATTCTGTAGCTTACAAAATGCTACTTGTTAATTTAATTTTTTTTATACATTTAAATTAACCAAGTAATTTGAAAGAAAAATACCTTGAAAATTCTTTGCATCTTAGTTCTGTTGCTTATTTCTTTGAGTCTAACTTCTATTGATTTCTAATGGGACTTGAATTCTCTTCCAGATCTAATCAATTTCAAAAGAGTGGCTTCATGTTGCAGTAATCATTATGATTGCATTTCAAGGACTTCTCTTTTTTTTTTTTTTTTTTTTTAGTGTGCTCCTCTTGGCCACTGGAGCATAGCTGTTTCCTGTTTCAGGGGCAGATTTCTCTTTAAAAATAGCAGCAAAGCTCTGTCAGGTTGGCCCAAGGGCATCTCCTGATGACTCTACTGAGGATTATTGAATATCTGCAGTGTTTTCACATGCACAAGATCCCAAGGTTTGTCTGCTGTCCTGGAGCTTAAGCAAACCTCTAGGGGGCTGGAAAATAAGACTGAGAAGACCAGATTTTTGGCAGCCAGTTGTTGCACTCAGCATTTAAGAAACGCCTGTGTGGGACTGCAGTGTGCTGTGCTATTAACTTTTGCCACGAAGGCTGCATGTGTTGTTTCCAGACAGATGGTTCAAAATGTTGCCATACACTCTGGGAGAAAAAAAAAATTCTTTTTCAATGCAATTATAAAAACTGTGATTAAATACATGAAGATGGTTCTGTAGTGTGTGCAAAGACCTAACCCTGCAGAATTTCACATTCTACTCTTCATGGTGGTTTTGGATTAGAAAAAAATACTGTAAGGATATGACAAACTTGCTTTCTCTTTTGACTGGAAAGGCAGGTAGAGCCTTCCAATAAAATGACCAGTCTGCTTCCACTGAGCATTAGCAGAGAACAGTCTTGTTTCACTCATCGTGAAATAAGACGATTATGTTGTGTTTTGCTCTTTACTTTTTTGTATTGACTCATTAAACAAAAATAGTTAAACAAAAAACTGCCAGTCATTCACAATAGGAAAACTATCCACAGAAACTCTGAAGGCGGCTACTGTTCTTAATTTAAGGAGAGGTTATTTTTGATAAATTTTTGATAAATTTTTGAGTTGCTCTATGTATTTCCCTTCATTAATTTCAGTATTGCTTGGCCTATGTTCTGTTCCTTCCTAAATTTCCTGGCTTCTCTTCTCACAGCTACAAGATGATGTGGTTACACTGAATTCCTGTCCAACTGGCCACCAAACTGTGGTTGGAGCACCTTTTCTGGGGCTTTGATTGCCTTATTAAGTGCATGGGTTGATTAGAAGAGAAACATGAGTCTCTTGTGTCCTTTCTTTGAGTGGTCCTTTAGAGCTCAGTCCAGTACCAGAGCCTATTTGCACATCTCTGCTTAGGCTGACTAATATAGCTGGCTGTGCACAAGCTACTGACATGCACCAAGGTCTGTATCCTCATTAGAAAACTGTCTCCATGGTTTGCCTGTGTGCCTGCAGTCCAGACCCTTCTTGCTCATGCTGCTGCAGTGCGCACTGTTGGAAAGAAGGCTTTTGGCCTATGGCAGCCTGTGTTATGGAAATTGATTCTTTGAGCTACCCTTTGAGACAATATTTTTTTTTTAAGTGAGGTATTTTATCCATTTAGTATCTAACAGTTCTGCACTTATTTGGCTGGTGTTGAAGATGATAGCCCAGGTATTTGTGCTGGCTGCATAAAACATCTGAGAATGTGCACAAAAGGCTGCCAGCAGATCTTCCTGCCTCCAAGACTGACAAGCAAAAAGAGTTTTTACTAAAAAGCCAAGTTAGAGAGTGTAAAAGTTGGCATTTACATTCAGACAACAGCCATATGTTTCAGACATAAATGAATGTTAGAACACTGAGTTGATACAGGAGTTAAACAGAGTGCTGCAATGCATTTAATATTGCATATACTTAGTTGTGTGCTCCACCCAGTAAGGTGTAAGGTTAATCTTCCTTCTTCTGAATATCTCATACACAGCTTTAGGCTACTGGGCAAATTTAACTGCAGGCACCTGGAGGAGCTGTCATGCTGCCTACTGGCACTTTGGCCAGCAGAGGCTGTGTAGAAATGGCACACGCAGGTTAATGAATAATGCTCTAACTCTGCTCTGGTTGCAGAGCAGGGAGTTAGAGATGCTGGATCACATTTATAATGCAACATGTACTTTATAATACCAGAGCTTGTTTGTTTGATGTGGGTATATGCCTCAAGTCTTGACTGGTGTTTAAGAGATGTATCGTTAATTTATTTATTTTTCCAAGCAGCAGTAGCTTCCCCTTAACCACCTGCAAAACCCACCCACTCTTCACAGCACGGTCTTAACTTGTGGTGCCTTGTCACACTGTTATGTAGCCTTTGGCAGTTTTGCCTGTCTTATTCAGTAATTTTCCATGGCCTATTCAGTGAGGTTTAACTTCATGCCAGGACCCAGTCAGAGGCTTAGTCATTTGTCTACAGCTGTAGAAGATATATGTGTTAAACTCTGTCCTTCTGCTTTTTTAAACTCTCCTTTTTTTCAGGTTTTTCGGTTTCTCACAGAAAAAAAACACCCAGAACATACATGCTTTAAATATGTGTCATATATATTTATGATGAGTTTACAAAAGGCTTTCTGTTTGCCCAGCAACCTCGACAAGTGAAATAACCATCAAGGCCTGCTACCAAGCACTAAAAGGCTGTGAGCATCCCATTTGGTCAGTTCTGCAGTAATGCTGTTGTAGTAGTTATATCTGTCTGTGCTTGTGAACCTGCTGGACGTTTTATGGGCAAATTAGCATAAGTATTTGTGTAAGGTGGATTCACATCTCTGTTCTTGAGCACGATGACTATGTTGTTCAGGCTGAAGACATGAATGTTCCTACCAGTGTTTAGTGCAAGATGCACAGTGAGATAATCCCCCTCTTATCATCCCCCTTTCCTTGGCAAGGAGGTATCTTTAACATTCATAAAATCTCATTTCTTAGAAAAAGAATGTAGGCTTTGAAGCACACCTAAGGAATAAATCTACATAAACTGCGCACGAGTAGGGAGAAATCTAGATTACATTGCTAAGAAAGTAGCAATTACAGCTTATGACAATGCTGAATACTTGCTACTTCTTAGAAATTTTGTAGGATCTCTGATTGTTTTCTGAAAAACAGTTATTCTGAGATTTTTGCAGAGTTTACACTACCAAACCCTAAAAAGCCCACATTTGAAATAATTTCAATATACCTATCTATTCTTAAGGTCAGTGTATCAGCAGAGACTTATAATTGAGAACAGTAAATATAGAATCTTTTATTTTTCAATGGGAATAAATGTTCCATGGTTGACTAAAACAGGTTGAAAACTGTTTTAGTCCTTCATCATTGTTGTTTATTTTGAGTAGAAGCTTAAAGATTTTGGTATTCACAGAGATCCTAACATTTCAACAGGCATTTTGACTTTTTTCAGAGGTAGTACTTGGTGAAAGATAGGATCGCTGTTGCTAAGGTTTCACAGGGAAATATAAATGATTCTGCTAGATAGGATGATTTGAATAAGGTTTTTCAGATGATAGGCAAGAGAAAGGTCAGTTATAATATTGATTAAAATTATGTGCTTAACAAATATTAATATTTATATTACTGGAGTTTTTTAATAATCATAGTTTTGCTCCTATTTCAAGGAATTTCAAAGTGAGTGCAGTGAATCCTTAAGTAGGCTGTGTCCTAGATCACTAAATTTAGAAAACCATGATAAAGCCAGTCAAATGAGGTGACAGGAACTGCTCTTAACAGTGCAAGGAGGAAAGTGGCATTAGACCTGTTAAAATGTTGTTTAACATGATTTTGAAATGGTTCCTATATTGCAGTCTGAGAACTGGTGAATGGTAGTGTTGGGAGACATTGTAAAAGTCACATTATCGATTTGAATAGACATGAATGCTCGTAAGTGAATTTTTGTTTTGTTATTTTTCCCAAAGCTGTGATTCAGTAGATAATACATATATAAGGAAGCTGTGTGTTTGAGGAGGAAAATGGTCAATGTGCTAATATCTTGGCTTAACAAGAAGACATCTTGATCTTTTTTCCTCTCTCAAGGCATAGTCTGTCCCCCTCACCCCAAGCAAGCAGACAAACAAAAACCTTCATAGTTCTGAATAATAGTCTTAGTGATCAGCAGACTGATTACAAAAGGACTAGGAATTAAAGATACCACATGACTGGAAGTTAATGGCAGAAAAGTGTAATGCACCTGCAAGTCTCTGATTCTAGTAACTGTGAACAGAGCCATATGGCTGGGAAAAATCAATTCAATTTCCAAAGCAATCTTATTTTCTCTGCCAGTTGCAACGGTTCATTATTGAATATGAATCCAAACAGCTCTGTCTTCTTTCTTTTCTGCACTTGATTCCTCTGTGCTCCTTTTGAGATCCCATTGATTAAGATCCCACAGTGTGTGAAATAGCTGGGCGAGGGAGTTCTTGTGAGAGTGCTGCTGGAGGCAGTGCCATGTTCCCAATGCGACAATTAATCTGCAGTATGGGGTACAACTCCAAGGAATAAATCCTGCCACAGAATCAGTAATGATTGTGCCTTGGAAAGGTGTCTCAGGACAGGACCTTAGGTAGAACATTGGAGACTGTGTTGTGTGGATTAATGAGCATATCCAAAACACCTTCCATTAAAAAAAAAAAGGTTGAAAATAATTTCTTGAGAGTGTTCTGTTCTGTTTCTTTGGGCTTATTATTGCATCATGTCTAAAGCAGCCATATATTTCATTTGGAAGTACTATCTATGTATGGTTCAATTAGCATTTTTAGAAGGATGGACAAATTTACTTTGAGTAAATTCTAGTGAATGCCAGAAACTACTTCCTGTAGTTTCCTGGGTCCTCCTTCTTGCCTTTTTTGAAGACTGGAATGATGTTTGCTTTCTTCCAGTCCTCCAGCACCTCTCCTATTCTCTGTGACCTTTGAAGATGGTAGAGTGTAGCAGAGCAATAACACCTATCAATTCCCTCAGCACCTGTGGATGCATCCCATCAAGGCCTATAGATTTTTGAGTTCTAGTTTGCATAAAAAATCTCTAACCCAATCCTTTTCATCCAGGGGAAAGTCTTCCTCCCTCTAGATTTTCTCTCTTGTCTCCAGGTTCTGTAGTTCATGGGAACTACCCTTAGCAGTAAAGACTGAAGCAAAGAAGGCAGAAGTTGCTTCTGCCTTCTCTATATCCTCTGTCACCAAGCAGTGGGACCACATTTCCTTAGTCCATGTCTTGCTGCTAATGTATTTGTAAAAGCCTTCCCTGTTGTCCCTGGCATCTCTTGCCAAATTTAATTACAAGCAGGCCTTGGCCTTCCTTGCCACATCCCTTCATTCTCTGACGGTGTTCCTGTATTCCTCCCAAGTGGTGTGGCCCTTCTGTCACATTATGCATGCTCTTACCAAGAGCTCCCTGCCCACCCATACTCCATCCACAAGATCTCCTGCCTCACTTGCTCAACTTCTTTCTTGTAGGAATACACTAACCCCGAGCCTGGAGGAAGTAGTACTAGAATGTTAGCCAACTTTCCTCAATCTCTTTTCCTTCTAGGTCCCTGGCCCAGGGGATTCCTCCAAGTAGGTCAATGAAGAGGTCAGTTAGCTCTTTTGTTGGAGAATACAGTGTGTGTGTGACTATTTTGTTTGTTTCTGAAAGTTAGCCTGGAAAGGCGTTTATATCGGTATATCCTTGTGCAAATCTTCCCATTATGATGACTAGCCTATTTTTACCACGTAATGTGGTATTATAACCTGAATAGAAGTATTGATTTGGCTGTAATTGTGCATGCAGACTTTTGGAGTGATAACAATTTTTGTCCCTAAAAACTGCAGTTGGATCAGTTGGTTGGCTTTCAAGACCTTCTGTGTTAGCAAAAGGAGGATTGGGGTTTTTAGGAAAGTTGTTGTTTCTTTGTTTTATTCCTCAAATTTGTAATAATCTTTATGCCTGTCCTTCTGGAAGGAAGATAAACACAGCAGGAAAAATTGCAGTCTTCTTACTGACCTCTTTCAAAACTGACAAAATGATAATTCCCCCATGCTGGGTTTGCTCGTACATTCAATGATGTTTTACAACGTGTAAGGTATCAGATCATGAAAAAAGAAATTGGTATAGCAGATCTTATCCTATATTTATGTTCCCTTTTTACAGCCTTTATGCTGATACTCTCTTTAAAAAAAAAAAAAAAAGTGGGGTGGTGGTGGTATAGTAGAGATATTGATTGTTCTTTTGTTCCATACCATAATCCTATTATGTCTCATACAGGTTAATCCTTAAAAAAAAAAAATTAAAAAAAAAAATCTGTGATGGAGGCAGGCAAAGCTTCCTGCTCTCTCCTTTACTGGCCTCATTTTGCTGCATCATGAAACCGTTTCCTGGGAAGGATATATCTAATACTGCAGGGGAATTACAGGCAAGACTCTAAGGAATTTTTCCCAAGTGCAGAGATCTGCCCAAGTAGGGGACCAACAGCACAGCTTAGTCCCTACTGCTGGGATTTTTTTCTCTTAACACATGCAATATGTACAGAACTATTTCCCTCCTGTACATACTCGAGTGGTGTCTTTTTTGGGGTAGCTACATTGCTGAGGATGAGTCTTTGTATCATTTGTAATAATAACTAAATGTTTTGCTGAGATTCAGCTGGGCATTTCTTTTTAGTTTACTTATACATCGTTACATGAAAGTGATGTTATTCATGCAGTGCTTGTGCTGTATTTTCTCACTCCTGTGTATTGTTTCCTTAAAAAGGCTGCAGAAGCTACTCTATAAGCAAATCTTTGATGTTCTGGAGGAGGAGGAAACTGCAGAATGCTGGGAACACAGTCTGGCCAGTGCGGAGTTAGTGTAGGAGATAAGGAACAGAATTTTCTCATGAGGAAAACAGTATCAGTGCTGACACTTTGGTCTTTGACACTTTGTCACTTGAGTGAACCTGCCAAAGTGCATGTATGGTTAAAATGAAGGGTAAAAGAACGAGAGGAAGGAGTTTATAACAGAGCGAGTAGTTTTTAGGAAGAAAGTTTTGCCTGTCTTTGATTTCAGACTCTTTTCTTGCTCCTTTCTTTGTCTTACCAAAAAAAAAAAAAAAAAAAAAAAAAGTAGCAGCCCCTATCTCCAAACTCTTTTGCCCTGGGACTTTCAAGGGTCTCATGTGCTGAAGTAGAAGAGAGAGATTGTTGTTCTCATCAGGACCTTACAAATTAATGCATCTGTGATCAGATCACAGCTTGGCTCTTCAAATGGAGGATACATCTGTGATTTCCTTTTCCTGAAAATAGGAGAGAAAAGGATTTGGAGGCTCCTTGACTGATACAGACACAAGGACGTTTCTAACAAAACTGTATATTTGTGCTTTTCTGCATATGAGTCTAGAATACAGAACAACAGTGCCAGGATTTGATTCTAATCAGGGTTTTCTACAATTCTGACCTTGAGCCAACTCTTAAAGTATTTACACACATCTGAAAGGAAAACATTCAACCCATACCCTTTGAGGCCATGTGTGTGTCTCATGGGTTGGGTTTTTATTCCAGAATGCCAGGCTTTACCACAGATAATCTACTTTGCTAGACATTACAGTGCAGTGAAGTATGCGTGCAAAAAGATAAATGAAGCAGAACATGCAGAACATGCCTGGGTACAGGGTGAATATGGTCAGTATCATATGACTAACTGGCAGAGGTAAAAACAGTTAATTCATTTTTATAACTCAATTTTAGAAAGTATGTATTGCTGTATCAAAAGCTGCATTTTGTAGATTGTAGATTTTTGAAGTTAATTGTTGAAGAACTTAAATTTCTGAGTTCCTGTTGAGAACACCATAAGACAATCTACAGACAGTTATGGAATGAAGGCTTGGAGTCACCTTGCTTTCTGCTGCTGACTTATTCACTTGACTGAAGTCTGTCTCTGTTTTGGTGCCCTCTATTCCAATGTGTTCAGTTGAAAATTTCTTCTTGTAGGGGTAATGAGGTATTATGCTCTTGACCTTGTTCATTTTTCAGTGTGAATTAATGCTATCATAAGAACAAAGTACTTCAACAGTGGCAAAATGCAAATAAGTTAGATGAGGTGGCAGAGGTGTTATTGTTGTGAAATCAGAGGTTGTTTAATTGTCAATGACTTCTAAATGTCAATGACTAGATTCATTTTGAGGTAAACTACCTGACTGATACTAAGACATACTACCATCTGTACCACAAAGATACTTATTTATCAATGTTCTGTCCCTGGCTACTGAAAAATATATTTGCTTATTCCTTGAGAAATTCATACTATATTGTATAATATATATATTTTGAAAGTATGTGTGTTTTCAGATACATGAAGTAATACTGGTATTTCAATATTTCCATCTTTCTAGCAACACATCATTAGTCTTGTCAAATCAGTGATGTTACAGTTTTGGATTGCTGCCTTATGAAATGTTAGTAGTAAAGCTGCAAGCCATATGAAATTTGGTTTGGAATTTCTGATTAATTAGGAGTGTATTTATAGAGAGGTGTTATAACTGAGTTGCAAATATTTGTGTCACTGCTTCAGGTCAGGTGATTTCACTGAAATAGTAAGGACAAAAAAATCTGTTTCCATGAAAAGTGGAATGATTTTTATCACCTGAACCAGCCCATGTCATGAAAGAAACATATGTATAAAAGAATATCCTAGGTCCCAAAATGCATATGGAAGTAATCCAGAAAATACTAGTAAATATATTAAGGTTGTAAGACCTAATATAATAGAGCTGAAGAATATAGACCTATCTTATGTATTACTGTTGCTGACATATAGTAGTGGAATAAGGAGAAAGGTGAGAGTGAGAGCTAGAAAGGGCATGCCAAAGGAAGTGTAGTGCTATATCCAGGTTGGTTCTGGGATAACCTTGATCTTTGAGCCAGTACAGTTCCTACTGGCCTCTAAAGCCAGTTGAGAGAATTCTGAGCAGTATGGTTGGGAGGAAGAGAAAGCGTAGAGACCCATGGGGAATGGGGTTAGAAACAGCATGCCAAAGGCAGGGTGATTGTACAAGATTACTGGCTATACAGCACCATTTGTTGTTCAGCCAGGCCTGGCCCTTGTGGCCTGAGCCTCTGCACTGACATGAGATTTGGTTGCCAACAAGACTTCTCTGTCTCAAGCCTGAGAGAGAGAAGTGGTAGAGCCCCACGGGGAGTGGGGCTAGAAAGGACAGACTAAAGGAAATTTAGCACCATATGCAGATTGGTGCTAGGAATGTATTTGCCCGTTAGGCTGGCAATAGGCCTGGTGAGGCCAGGCTTAGGCATAGTTCTAGGGGTTGGCTTAGGGTTGAGAGAGAGAAAGGCTAGAGTTCCACAGGGAGTGGGACTAGAATTTTTGAAAATCATTTGTTTTTTCCCAAAAGCCTATCTCTTAAGTCCCAGCTGTCCTCTTCCTACCCATATTCTTTATAAGGTTGAGCAACCTGTGCACAGGAAGTCCAAGTGCATTGGATGAATCTAACCATATAATTAAACTGGTATATAACATATTTTCATTTTTGAAGTTAAATATGCTCACATTACTTCTTAATAAGAGACTATTTCCTTTGAGTAGTATCTCCATGTAAAGACCTCTTTAGTATTCTTAAAGATCATTTGAAGGAATTAACTTTCTTCTTGAGTACCTTTAAAAACTAGCTTTTTTTTCCCCCATAGACCACTGATATATTTAATAAAAGGATGTTCTGGGGCACAATGGCAAAACACCGCTAGCATTTTAGCACTGTTACCAGTTTGAGACACAGTTAATTCTGCCCTTTCTTGTCTATATAGTTATTCCATACATGCATTATACAGAGCTTTCTGTGTATCCATTTATTTTTCTCTGGGCATGATAAGTTATTCACATCCTAGAATTTTAATTTGTTGTGGGAAAAGGGGAAAAAAAAAAAGACTTGAATATCGGTTATCTCCATTTCAGCAGCACAATCGTACTGAGATCCATAATTTGCATCAGTGTCATCTGTATCAGAATTCAGAAAAGATGTTAATGACTCAGTGTTACACATAAGAAAATAGGCTTGGGCTGGGGAGGCGAGGAGAACGCTCTTTTTGTGTGCATGGGGACATTAATAAAGCCAGATAATCTCCTCTTCATAAAACAGCCTGTGATTGAAAAGCCTCCCTGTTCCTGCCTGCTTCTGTTACCATGAAAGCTAATGGGTGATTTAAGTTGACTTTTGAGCACTTTGTATGTCATGTTAGCATTTTTTGTGCCTCAAGTAGCCATCTGTTTTTGGAGGAAAATGAAACAAGTCTCCTAAGCAACAGTTCAACTAGAACCCTTTGGCACTGGTCTAGATAGTCTACCAGTTGAGCCACACGACTTACAGACAATATGGAGTATTAAAGGTTAAATTTATTGTGTACTCAAGGCTTATGTTTCTCCATAGAGCTAACACAAGATTGGTAAACTTTGTGAAATACTGTATTTTAAAATACATAGGTAAAGTTTGAACTGGGATGATTTCTCCTACAAACATGTATTTAAGATGAAGGGCTTTATTATAATTATTTACTTGCACTGTGCTTTTTAGCTGTTATATTGAAATGAAAAGCAGTTCAGGATTTACCTTTTTCCTTTGCATAGCATAAAGGTTGTATTTCAGGAAAGCATAGTTCCTGCAAAATACTTTACACTTCACTACTAAGGAGCACTAAAACAGAAGGCCTTTCATATTTTCATTGGAGAAAGTATTGGGAATTAAGATGCTATTGTGAGAACCTGGAAGAGTAATGAGACAAGTATCCTACAAAGACTGCAAATTCACATGGAAGTCTTCTGCAAATCAGCTTCCTAACATACTTTATTTCAGGCTATGTGTATAACCTCCTCTTCAAAGGCTGAAAAGTAATGCATATGTGTTGAAATTAACACATACTGAAAATGCATGGCACAGGATGAAAGTTTATTGCTAATTTTGCTGAATATTACTGATTATGACCAGAAAAAGAAATACTAGGGGAAATCATATGGTATTAACTGATTTGTAGACTAATAATTAACATTAAAAGTTAGTACCTTTTTGTAACAGGGCATAACAGAAAGCTCATATAAATCCAGCTGAGACATTTTGAATCTGTTTTTTTTCTGTTGTAGTCCCAAGTCTTAGAGAAACTTACTGCAAATAGTTTCTTTTTTTTTCAAGAAAGATAGTACTGAAAGATAAAAGAAATAGAAAAATCAAGCAATAGGTAAGTTTGAAAGGTTTTTTTTTTTCTTTCAATTTTCATCTGTGACCATTTGTAAAGTGAAATTCTGATTTTTGAAAATCAATGTTAATGATTGTAGCAGGCTAGCAATTCCTATGCCTTTTCATGATCCTGAAAATTTTTAGTCATTCCTTTTAGGCTAAAATTGCTCTTGATGGTAATGCTGAAAAATTTCAGTGGTCGTGCTTTAAAGAGCGAAAGCTTTTTGTAGAAGATCTCATCATGCCAGTAGCACTAAGGCAGAGAGGTATCAATTGGAAATACCTTTAATGAAAAAAGGTGCCATACCCTATGCCCTCTATGAAAGTTCTGTCTAGTACTTTTCTGCCAAATATGAAGTATTCATGGTTTTCTGCTTATCTTTTTCTCCTCTTTATTCTATCAATTTTCTATACTGTCTCAGAAAACTGGCATTGTGTCAGCTACTGGCTGCTACTTTCTTACTTGCATATATACCCTTTGTGACCTCTATCTCTTTTCCAACTCAAACTTAGATTCCCTTTTCACTTATTTGTATGTGAACAATTTTCATTCATATATTTGCCTGGTTTCCCCTGGATTATTTTCTCTTCATGAAATGTGGTAAAAGTAAACAGCAAAGGGCACCAAAATGAGGTGGTTGCCTTCTGTTCTGTAGGTATGCCTTACAGTTTCCAAGGAAACTTAGAAATACTAGATGCTAGAAGAACTATATTTAAATCTTATCTAACTCCTCCTAAAGATTCCGAGTGCCTCAATACTTTCAAGCTTAGGAGTATTCAGAAGATATATACAAAAAGCTGCTATTTATTTGTAGAGCCATAGTAATTACTTAAGGGCCATAATAAAAAGTCGTCTCCCTTCCCACTCCTGTCTTTTTTTAATAGTTGACCATCTAGATCTGTACTTGAGACTTGTCATATTAAGAAACTGATGCTTTGTCATCTTCTGATTTTGGGGGAAGATTCTATTCAGATCTGGTTTGTTTTTGTGGAAGGATTGTATTCTCTGAATTCATTTGGCCTATTCAACTAGTTCAAATGAGGACACTAATCTTTTTATGATTAAAGGATGATATGATAGAAAAATTCTATTAGAATTTTCCATTTGCTATCAATAAAATATCTTTGTGTGTTTTTTGCTTTTTTTTTTTTTAAATGAGAACCTAATTCAAGCACATCTGGTCCATCCTGAGTCTTTGATTTACAAAATACTATATCACTTGTGGCTAAAATGTTTACTCAGAAGAATCAGAAGGATGATTTGAATGAGAACAAAAGAAAGGAATTAAAATATACAATGACTAGAAACTATTTCAGAGAAGAGAAGATTTGGAACATTGTTATAACCAGAGCAAGCAGGAGAAAAAAAAACCTAAATGCTTTTAAGATGGTGCTTGATCCATTTTAAAAGGGAGTATTCTATTATGGTTGCTTGGATCTGGTCTCCAAAGGTTTTTCAATCCAGTATTGCTATTTTTGTTGCTATTCTAGAAGCAGTCAGCAGCAGTGATTGGTAGCAGCAGGGACAGAGAGCACCATTAAAATGGCTGGCTGCTCCCCATGCCTGTCTGCTGCAGCATCTACCCCTCTGGGGAGAGGGTAGAGGCAGAGAACAAAACTCTGAATTCCCTCAAGAATTCTCTCTCACCTGTGCATGTTTGTCCTTTCTGCCTTTGGACTCCCTTTTAAAAGGCATTCTGTTCCTTGAACTGAAGAGATAAAAGGCATTTCAATGGAGAAGGAAAAAAATTACTCTCTTGATCTGCTTGAGGCTAAGGATTGGGATGTATTTTAAATGCAGAGCAATTGTAGTTCAGCAGATCTCCTGATACGTTGCTTCACTTGTGTTTATTCAAGCATTTTGATTGTATATGACTTTGGTTCGAATCTGTGTCACAGAATGTAAAGTATATCATACTTCCAGTGGAAACTCAGCTTTTTTCATGCAGTATGATATTCCATGCTGATGTGAAAAGCCGATACCAGCTATTTCGCCAAGGCTGTGAATCAGCAAAGTCTCTAGTAGGTGAATTGGTTTGGAGTTGACAAGGGCTATCGCAGAGGAAAAATGCTTTGGCTGAAATGGTTGCTCCATAACCTTTCCCAGCCATGGCTATAGAAAGCTGTTGATTTCTTTCTTTGCTGAAGTTTCTTGAGTGCAGTAGCAGCCTGGGAGTGCAGCTGGGAATGGAAGCACTGGAAGCAAAGTGGGGAAAGGCTTGCAGCGGCCTCTCGCACTTGTCTCGGGTGAGTGCCTGTATTGGGAACCTACTCAAAATTCCAGGAAATCCATGTCTCCTTGTTTCCAAACTATTAGAAAGGAGCAGGGTAAGTGTAATGAGGTGGAACTGAGGAGGAGACTTTGCATTAAATCTCAAAAAGAAACTTCTCTACTGTTTTGGAGTAGTCTCCCAAAGGAAGTGTCGGATGCCTCTTTGAAGTTCTTTTAAAAATAAGGTAGTGCTAGAAAGCATACAGTACATGAGTAATGCATCCTGCCCTAGGTTAAAGAAGGAAAATGGGCCTGCTTAGTGCTTTCCAAACACAATTCTCAGACTTTTTAAAATCATTATTTGGAATAAAAATGTTCTAATTGAAGATATATTCTCAATCCACTCCCAGAATATATTTAAAAGTTTCCCTTTTCTTGTAATCAGTTATTTCATAAAAATCAAGTGTCATTAAACTTTGTTATAATGTCACTCAGCAGATTGTCTAGCAAATTATATCTGTGATATATATGAACTTCAGTTTCCAGAAGATATGGAAAAAAAGTTATACATTCTTCTTCCTCTTCCACTCCCATCTGGGTCAATGAGTGCTGGCAGCTGTTGCAACAGGCAGCTGGCTCACATGTAGGTATTCTGGTCCCTTTTGGTGAACCCTGAAAGGCCGAGGGTTCTTTTGCTCATCTATTCCTCTAGTTGCATTTCTGCACTTAAACTCTTTAAGTCACAAACCCAGTAGGTTTGTGACTACTTGCATCTTAAAGGCTTGGGCAGGACTGGAACCTTTGAAATTAATGCATTGCTTAAAAGATTGCTAACTGTGGCTTAAAACATCCTTCCCATATGGTATAAACTTGACTTTCTGTGTAAGAACAGCATGGGATAGGTAAGATTTAACACATGAGAATCCTTTCTGCCTTAAAGAGGCCATGCTGCTTCATAGCGCTTTACCAAAATCTTCCTTCTTCATGCCTCGTTTTGTGTACTGTCTGTCAGTATGTTTGTTCTTCTTTACTTCACAGAAGGTACATCTCAAAGTATTCAGTTTGTAAAGGATGTGCACAGGTCTTCATGCAAGTGTTATGTGCACGTCAAACTCTTATTAGAATCCCTGATTAGGAGAGATAATCAAAATAAGCAGAAGCAGAAGCTTTAATCAATACTCAAATGATCAATAAAAATGTATTGCATCAAATCTATTGAAAATACTGAAGGCTAGCTGGTAGAATTCAGCACCAATAAATTTAACCTAATCTAAAACAAGAATGCAATCAGTAGATGGGTAACATTTGGCTAAATTGCCCATGCTAATTGGCAGTAGAATTGGCACCCTATTGAGCTAGACTTCCTGTTATCCTTTTAGCTTCTACTTTAGCCTTATTTTTATAGTTCCTATCTGAATTATTTGCTGGCTGCTTTACTAAGTTACAATGAATATAGTTATGAATCAGTGTCTCCTTTCAACCACTCTGTGAAATCAGCTAAAACACTTTGCAGACTGCTTTCCAAATGACCAAAATAGAGCAGTTTTGCAAACTATGATTTTGCTGCAGTAATTGTACTGGAAGCTTTATGGCTCCTCCCACTGGCATGGAAAAACAGATGCCTTCAAGGCTGATAGAACTTACATCCAAACACGGTGTATTTCTGTATTGGTAGATGGCCCAGTTTCTTTAGAAGATAAAAAAAGTCATGGAAATTCCACCTTCCCCTTCTTTTTTTCTTACTCCTGATATGTGTGTCTTTCCTTTTTCCTATTATGTCCTCTGGGAGAGGCAACCTGTTGACTCTCACATCTCAACATGTCACGTTCCACTCTTCACACCACAGGATGCCTGACACTACTGCTGAAACAGGGAACAGCAGGGATAGAGAGCACAGGTGCCAGACTGGCAAATGATGCAATTTACTGTAGTAAATCAGGTTGTTACAGCTGCAAAAGCCGATGATATAAAAAAGTGTAACGTCTGTGGGGAGAGCTAGCTTTCTTTTTCTCCCTTCCCACATTTGAAGGAGTGAGTATACTTACAAACTTATGGATGTAAAGTGGATGTCCCTCATGTATCTTAACATGTTCATAGAGAGTTATATTCAGAATAAAAAGTACTTAATATTAGCACCAAGATCTGACACTGTAGATGCCTACTGGCCTTTGTAAATGATGTTGAAATGTACTCTAAGTCTTATGGGCTAATGATATCTGTTCATGTATGATTGGTGTTAAAGATGCTTAATATAATTATTGCAGAAAATCCCTGATTTATAATTTACTGCACATATTACAATTTTTACTTGGAAGGTAGCTATTTCTGTTTTGTGTAAAGTGTCAACATCAATAAGCATACATTAGACTTCTAGCTGGAATTAATTCAGGATTCCATGTGCATCTCTGGCATAATGAAGTTGTCATCTTTTGAATAAAGTAATTTTTTATTGAAATGCTAAGGGTAAGCATGTAAAAGAATTTGTATATCCTCTGTAGTCCTTATAAGCTCTTACTTAACCATCTCTACTAGCATCTCTACTACATGGTGTACTATATGTTGCTGCCTCTGCAATGTCCGTTATTTTAATTCTGTGCTCTTTCTGGGATTCATGGGGGTTGGCACATACAGTTTTCTAAATAAAGAAATATTAATATCTGCTTTCTCATATTATGAGAGCTTCCCCTGATAGAACTGAAAATATGATTAAACATTTTCAGAAGAATAATTTAATCTTCTGAGAAGTTGACACCAAATTTTTTCCTTAGTCTTACTATTCTTTTCTCAGTATGGAGACTATATGGTTAGAGTTCATGCAGATGAAAGATAAGTCAGGCAGACTACTGTGACTGGATAAATTTATGACATATTGTCTTTGACACTATTGCTTGAAGTGTCAGACCCTGTAATTTATCCTTTTGAACTCTCTTTGTTACTTTATGAATCAATGCTGTGGTAATGAATAGATGGAGGACTCGTTTCAGTAAAGAAAGTAAAATTAAAATTAAATGACAGTAATTAAGATTAATTAAATTAGACTCAAACAGGCTCCACTACTCTTCATATATTAAATGGTCAGAATAGAGTTACCTTTGCTAATCCATAGCTTGATGTAGAATTCTTTACTACATTTTATTTACGAATGCATCCTGACTTTTTCATATGGAGGCTTTATAGGATATAGAAGATGGGAATTCTGAAAGGGCAATCTGCCGCAGGGCACTCCTGTTCTGCCAGGATTTGTGTGAACTAGGATCCAATGCCCAACCCTAGTAGCTCCATAACAAACCAAAATCATGTGAATGAAATAATTTTCCTGTAAATACAAGTTTCTGAACTATGCAAAGCAGAACTAAGAATCAACACACAGAGAAAAAGAAAGTATCTGGTCTGTAAATAAAGGATATAAGTAAGCACAGAGTAGATAGGAAGGTAAAAATAATAGCAACATCAGGCTTTGGATGAGAAAACAAATAGTCAAAAAAGAATACAAAGATAGTGAAGCTGTCTAAAAGGTAAACAAAGCAGAGAGAGAGCAAGGTAATAGTTTTGAAATGTGTAGTAGAGAATGATAAAATGGGTTCAAAGTAGAAATTGCAAAAGAGCTGGAGAAAGCATTTCTGCCAGAAGAAATATGTTTCCTCAGGAACATAGAATATTATTACTTTGTGAGAAAGACAGTTTTATTGTGTTGTATTTCTTTCTATCTTTCTGAATTTGGCAAGAAGAGTATGTAGGAAATGGATATCTGGAAATTTAAAGTAAATCAAAAAGAAAAGAAATACTGATAATTAAGTGCTCTTTGTTCAGACACAATTTAAGAAGTTCAAGATTTGAATCTTCTGATGTTTTAAATGTTCCTTTTAGTCATGATACTTGGACTTGACAGAATGATGATCACATGTATTTAGCCAGCATTAGGAATTCCTTTCCAGAGTGACATCTAATCGGGGTTTAGAATCCTTGTCCATCTTCTTCAAGAAGCATGGGATATTTGCAGCCCAACAAACACTGTTCTAGTTCTGCTCATGGACAAGTCTCATGGTGCTCCTGTAAAGTAATGCATTGTTCTAGGTGTAACTGGTTATGGTAGCTCTCACTTAAAATAAACAACCTCTTTTAGGTCATCAAAAGATATATCTCAGAAACAGCTGTTTCTCCTCCATCTTTTGAACTCAATATAATTGTCAGGCTCCTGTGCAATTTACTGAAGTCTCTTAATGCTCTCTATGCTGAATATGCATGGATAGGAATGAGAGAAATGCATACTATTAAGTTTCTTTGTTCCATCAACTTTTTTTTAGTCTTTATAACAGAAGCCTATGATAAATCTTCTGATAGGGTATTTATTTGTGATCAGCATGGTGATTTTTTTAAAAATTCACTTAGAAAGATGCAAACTCTGAAGGTCTGATTTATGTCTGGAATAATTAATATTCTCCTAAGGTTTAGGAAATTAGAATTCTGGTGTTTCAATTTGCCTTACATACTTTTAAACCAATTCTTTTAACTATTTGTTGTATACTGATATATATAAAAGCAAATTCTTGATTTAAAAGCAAAAACTACAATTGGTAGCCTATATACCTGATCCAAAATGTGAAGAATTGATTCTGCATTTTTCTAATACTTTGCTTTCATATTATATTGAACCTTGTAGAGTGAGTAATGTCCAAGGAGGGTTATTAATTGTACAAGAATAGCCAAAAATATTGCATGAGTTATCTTTAGACATACATTTGTGATTTAAGAATGAGAGAAAAGCAAATTTCACATCTGTGGGATCTGCTGAATTTTAGTGGGCCTCAAGCACAGAAAGACGAGGCATTCTTTATTTCCTTCCTTGTAAAGTCATACTGTGAATAGCACTGACAAAATAATTAGGTTTTTTTCTCTTCTCTTACAATACGAGATGATAGTGTATTGAAATTTAATGAATACTTTGATTCAGTCCTATTTCTTCTAGGTTACTGTTATTGCCTTTTTCCCCCCCCCCCCCCTTATATTCAGAGCTTTAGTTATTGAAGTTTAAAATGCAGTAAAAGCTTTTGCAAGGAAAACAATAGTGATTTCTTGTACTTGAAAGTGATTAACTCACCCATTTTTAATGTAGGGAGTTATTTTCCAATAAAGATCATGTTTAGTAGTCAACCTGGTAGCCTGGAGTTGACTGCAGAAAGAAGAGCTGCATGTGTTAAACTGTCTTAAGTCTTTAACAGTTTGTTTAATTCTGGATTTCTAACTTCATCTTTTTATTGTAATGTTTGAAACTGCAATATGCAATGATCTGTTTGGATATACTGCTAGGTAAAATATAAAAGGAGAGTTGTGTTGAGTCAAGCTATCTAAAGTCAAGGGAAAGTGAAACTATGAAGCTTTTTTTTTTTTTTCTCTCCTTAAGTTCTGACTATCTGTAAAGTGGTGAGACATGAGTTTATTTATAGCATAGACTAGTGTTGTTCAAAATGAGGGGGGTATTTTTTCATAATATCCTTAGCAAAAGTTAGACTTAGCTAAGCTATTTGCTTTTATAATTTAAAAATATTGTCCTCTGATAATGAATCATGTAAATAATGAATGCAAAATAATTCAGGGTATTGAAGTCTTTTAATTGCTTGTATTGATATTTGTGGATTTTAAAAAATAATAATCAGTCTCTGTTGTATTCCTTGATTTATTCATGATTATTAGGTAACTAACATGGTTAACTGTGCTACAAACATGTAGGCATAGATTTTTTAGGATGACACCTGACCTGTCATTAAGATTCATTAAGGATTACTCACTGTATCTATCTCTGTGTTAAATACTAGATCTGTGATATACATTTTTGCTTTGAAATTATGCAGTTGGTGCATTTAGGGATCTAGAATACAATAAAAAATGAAATATGATATGCACATATACTCTCTTACTCAACATTTTAAAAAGCCATCTGGAAAATATCCTTTGAGTTCCTTCATTTGTTTTTCTTGACCTGCTTTGAAAGTTTCGCATTCTAAGAAGAAACTAACTGATTCATTGTACGAGGTGGAACAGTAAAACAAATTGCACATAACGCATACAAGATAGAACATACGAATGTATAAGGTAGGGAGGGAGGAGATGTAAGAAGCATACCTTTTCTTCATATTAGTGATAATACTGCTAAAACATATCTATATATGTATCTAATAGAGATACCAATTTTATTGTCAGTGCCACATTTGATGCATTTTGTGTGTATGGTGTGTCTTTTTTATCCCCTCCACCAGAAAAGAAACCTACTGATAGACTGATGCCTCATGTATTTCAAGTGAGGGGTTGGAAAATCAACTTCCATGGCCTTGCGGTGTCAGATGACTTCTGTAACATTCAGTTCACAAGGTGACATTTTATATGGTCACTAATTTTACATTGCTTCTGTAATATTTTATTATAAAGTTGTCACTGTTTAGTTTGACTAATGTTTTCAGAGAGGAACATAAATCTTGAACAGAATAAGGTCTCAGAGGAAGCAAGTAAAGAGAAGATGGTGAAATCCAACTGACATAGAAATACAAAGAGGAAGAAACTTAGTGGAAGCCAAGAGAGGCAAAGATAGAATACCAAAACCCAAGGACAATATTGAAAATTCTTTGGCATATGCTTTAAAAAGCATCCAACTCCTTAAGTGACATGAATATGCAACAGATTTTTCTCAAGAGAGGAAAGCAGCACCTTTTCCTTCTGTAGCAGTCAGAACAGTCATAGTTAAACCCTCATAAATGTGTGTAAAGTAAGTTTGGCATGCAATGAGATTCATGCTAAAGTAGACTCCTGTGTCATTACACCCTAGTTGGGCTTGAACTCCTTTAAACTGCTGAAGAGTAAGCAAGGGCAAACATAGAGGTTCACCCCTGTATTCTGCCATATTGGACAAATAAAAAGGTAAAATACTCAAATCCCTTTTTATGAGGTATTTTGCAGTTTTGAGAGAAATGTCCAAAATGTATTATGTATAATTTTATGTATCTCTACAGAACATTAGGAACAATATAATTTTATACTCTTTAGCTTAAGGTCTTCCTTTATTGGAGTTTGTCTGTGTTTGTAGAAATTCTTATAAAATCTTTTTTCTTACTATTTTTTCAAATACAAAACATTTGAGTATGATATATAAATAAATCAATAAAATATTAAGGGTGAGGACATATAGAGACAAGACTTTTTGGTTATTTGGAATTCTGTTGAGTTTAAGCATAGTTGAAGATAGAGAGTCTAAATAAAAATGTTCTTCTGAGAACTGTGACACTGATCTGGCACAGGTTTCTAAATATAAATACTTAATTGAAACCATGAAATAAAAAGCATGGCAACATGTTATATTGAATGAGGTACAAGGGCGTGTCTGACTAAACCTGAGCAGTAGAATCACTAAAAGGAAAGCAGCTGGAGCATAAACTATTGACGTTTTTTTTTTTTTTTTCTGTAAGACAAGGAAGAAAAATGTTTAAGAGTTCAAATTTAGGATCAAAATAGCTCCCCTCCCCTTTAAAGGAGGCTAAGCAGGGAGAGAAGAAAAAAGCAGATAAATCCAATATGAAAAGACCTCTCTACTCAGTTAAAAAAAAAAAAAAAAGTGTGAGTTTTCACTGAAAGAATCACTAAAAATAAATTTTTAAAATTCTTTCAACTAGGAAAAGAATAAGCTACAGAAAAGCATTTAGAATGAGCTTTTCTTATTGTCCCAGATACCAATAGGTCCAGCTGTTACTTGACAGCAGAGCTTGCTCTCTTCCGATCCCCAAAAAATAATGGGGTATTTTTCCTTTACGATTTTACAACCTGTTATAGTTCTGGCTCCATCTGTAATGGTGGCCTTGTAAAGCTGGTAGTCATAGATTGTGTTTAAAGAGAGCTCAGCCTTCTCTTCACCTTCAAAAATGGACTGGATTGTTAGCTTTTGGTGACTATACTCTTGTACTACCCTGAAGAAGAAGAAAAAATAAATTTGTTAGCAATATTTGTATATTTTTATAACTACAAATAACCGATTTACTATACCCTCAATCTTATAAAAAAAAAAATCCATTGATGATTTATTCCAAAAATGTTCTCTAGTTCAAAAAACACAAAACTATTTATGAAGAGACTGAATTTTGTTACTAATTTAGTGTTTGGAACATCTTTTTCTCTAGGAAGTAGTTTTAATTTCTTATGGCTGAATCTGTCCTTGGATGGAAATAAAATTCAGCATTCTTAAGCAATGTCATATGATTTACTAGAAACTTTAATTGCTTTGAAAATATAAAACCTGTAGATTTCTCTAAGCATTAACCCTGTTTCCTGAAAAGACTGTTTTTGCTTCCAGAAAACTTAAGTTCCCATTTGAAACCCATCTGATGGAGAGGAGCCAATGTGGTGAATGCATTGCACTGTGTGAGTGAATTGAGTGGAGCTGCAATATAGTGACAAGGGAAGTGTTCAGAGTAAATACTAGACTGTTACCTTTTAAAAACCAGGCTCCAATAATAGCCCCCTCCTTCATTGCTCTTTCCAGCTGTGTTTCTTTCTCACCCCTTTACTAAACTTCTTCCTGCCCCCATATCACAATGTAATTAAAAGTGATCTTTACAATTAATTCTCTTTGCGTATGCTTTAGTCTGTACCTGACTAGCTGCCTTAGTGATGCATGATCTATGTTTTTAGATGAGAAAACCCCTTCATCATACCTGAAAAGTAGGTGTCTTCCTCTTTGATTAATTTCTCTAATGAAGTTCAGGCTTTGGTTTGCTTTAACATATCATATATTAAAAAAAAAAAACCAAACCTCTAAGAATAACTGAAGAAAAAAATCCCACTGCAGTAAACTTAGTATGAGCACAGTGTTAGCAGTTGAGACAAAAATCAGGGCAGCAGCTGATGAGCCAATGCTACGGAGCTATTTCGTTACTTCTTTCATAGAGTTTAAAGATTGTAAAGATGCAAGAATTGGTTAAATATGAGAAACAGAGTAGCTGATTTAAAGAAATGTCTTAGAAGAAAGTAATTTGTTAAAACCCATGCTCATCATGTAAAGTTGGGTATAAATGATTCCCATCTTGATTAGTAACCTTAGCCAAGTTGAAAATGGAGTATGTGGGTAACAAAGGAGACTGAAATGGGTCTAGAGATGCCAAGATAATTACTACTTAGTTAGAAAACTTAAATGGTTTTTACTTTAAGTGATACAAAGAGTAATAAAGATCTTAAATGGTTTTTTCAAGTGGCGTAGTGAGCAATAAAAGTCAATTAAAGCCTAATGACAGACTGCAAAAAAAAAAAAGCTTTTTTCATCTTTTCTGCAAAGGTAAAGCCAATGATGTGTGTTACAGGGAGGTAAGAAAATGGCAAGAGAATTTAAGGAAATATATCTAATATTCTGTGAAATACTGCAGACATAGGAATTGCCTCCAGCTAATCTGGCTGTCAGAATAAATTAAAAATAAAAAGCGTCTCAGTGATGGTTGGTGGGTACTGTATAATGTCTTTGAGAACAGCCCTGATGAGAGCTTTTCTTTAGAGGTATTTCAAGGCAAAGCATTGATAAATTGCACTTTCCATTTATATGTTCTTGAATCTCCTAAAATGTTTCCCCAATTGCATCCTGTGGCTCTTTTTCCACAATTTTTCAAGTAGATATATAGTTTTAAAATGTGTGGTGACAACAGAGGTTTGAGCAACTACATATAAAATAATCACTGTCATTTAAAATGAACAGTTCTGTGTTATTTGATGGGAAGATTTTTCTTAACCTGTGATTAAAAAGGCTATTCATTTATATTTAATAATAAATATAAATTACAACTTGGCTTTTGCTTTTTCAAACCAATTTAGCATCTAATTGCTAAATTTGCTAAAGATATTTTTAGGCTGTACTCACTTTATTTCATAAATGTTACTGTGCATTGTAAAGTCTGTGTAATCATAGTGATGCTATTCTGTATTTGGTAAATAAAATGGTCCTCAACTGATTTCTATAAACATGGACTATAAAACATAATATATATTGCACTAATGAAGTAGCAGCAGTAGTAATGGGAGAATTACATTGTGCCTTTACTGGACCTTTTATCCTATGGAATAATTATTTGTTAGTTAGGAACAGATTTTAAGTGGAGTGAATGGATTTGGTGAAACTTAAAATTTGCTTGAATGCATCATTATTTCCTATCTTTAAAGTAATTTTAATGAGCATGGAAGAAGCTTGTAGGATGAATAGCCAACAATGCAGTATACTTACATGTGTCTTAGAAATTTTGTGTGTGCTTCTTTACGCATGTATTTCCTGTCAACACACTACAAGAAGTATAACCTCTGTTGAGAGTGCTTTAGCTCAGGATCTAGGTTTGATCGTCAGTAAGTGCAGATTGTGATGAGTAAGCCTGAACAATGGACCGTCTCGGGTAGCTTGTTGTAAAATAGCTGTTGAAAGAATGAAGACTAACAAATCAGGCAGAATCTTGACATCAGCCAAGAATTGATGGGCTATCCTGAGCTCTTAGGCTGGAGAAGCTTTTGTGAAAAGGTTTGTTTTGAGAGAGAGGTTAGAACATCATTGCAGTGCTCTCACAAAGCAAGAATCAGTATGTTTTACAGAATCTGGGTGCTTCTCTGGAGTTCTTTAGATTGTTTGATTTATTCAGCGGGAATTTTCTTCGTGAGTTCCTCTGGGATTGGTGACCAAGCTGCTTGTTGAAGCAGCAGTGTTGTTTATACTGCCATTGTCAATCAAAGAGATTTGTTTTCTCATAAATCTGTTGTAAATCAGTCTCTTAAGCATGTTAATCAGCAAGCAGAAGCACTGTTTCCATATTACATAATACATCTTTTTGGGTAGATTTAGCTTTTTTGCTCAACCAGACCCTACTTTTGCTATGAATAATCCATCACAAATTTTATCAGAAAGCTCTATTTCTTATGAGCTGTTACTCTGTTGCAAGCCTTCCTAAGATAATTAACTTGGTTTCATAATGCTTTTCACTAGCCACAAAAGTCATAAATTCTGAAATTTAGACAATGGGCTTTGTGTGTTATAGGGGCTTATATTTCAAAACCATTTGGGGCCATTACCTATTGGGTCAGTCTAATAGCATGCCCAGTTTTGTGAGGTTTCAATTATGATATTTAGATTATGTGGGTTGGAAAAGATACTGATTCCACATTTATTATATTAACTTCAGTCAACAGAAAAGGAACATTTTGGACTGGGAGTTGCAAGTGTGCTAAGTACCATGTACAGTGAGAGCTATTAAACACTTCTCAATCAGTTTTGAAAATGCAACCTAAAGATGCCACCTGTGTGCTCAAGTAGAGTACTTGCACACTTGCAAGTTGGGTCTGTGTATAAATCTGTCTGAATGGACTGTTTGTGTGTGCAGTGTGTTTTTCTGGTGCTGGTATTATAATAATCCCTGAAACATGTGTTCATAAAGATGATAAAGTCTGTCAGAAACAAAAAACAACAACAAAAAATATAATTAAAAGCATTTATTTCAGACACTGCTATCCACTTTGAGCACTTCTCCGAATAAAAGATTTTATTCTCACACTGAGAGTTTCCCTATCCTAGGAATGGAACTATCATTTTCTCCATTTCTGTACTGTATCCTGGAGCACAAACCTTGTTTTGCAGTAGTGCTTTTGCAGGTGGTTTCATTAGGTGAAGTAGTCCAGGACTTTTCTCTTCATTGAGAACCAACAAAGTGTTGTTTAGGTGTATAGCAAAATGCTCGTTCTGTTACTCTGGTCCTTAAACCCCCCTAAGGGGCCACACATGCTATAATCTCTGCTCTCAAAGAGATTTGAAGTCTTTTCTAAGCAAATTTTCTTAGATTGAACTAATTTATTTTTTCATGGACTGATATGGCTATATATGTGAGGTGTTTTTTTCCTTATCACTGAAGCCATTGAGTAGATCACTGCATATATTTTGATGTAATCATCCTGGAGCTCAGTATTCACTAAATGTTTGTGATTGAGAATTTGGAGCTATGCAGCTAGATTGGCAGAAAAAGTCTCAAAGTCCAGTTCTGCTTTAGCAGCTAGGCAAAGGATTTTGTATTAAAAATTATGCAAGTTTAGTCTAATATGACCTGCTTTGACAGTCTGACTGTATAGTAAATTGCTTTCTGGATTATTCAGTTATGTTTACTTTTATAATCATGCTTTTATTGCGCTTCCAATACAAGATCTTTGTGCCATATATCACCCAGAGTTTTTCTTGTCTACATAGTAAGTGTTTCTGACAGAGGACTTTCAGAACTACTGTGACTAAAAGCAGGCATAGTTAATGAGAGGTGCTTAAAACATTAAAATGACAGATGAGACTTTTTTTTTATAGTAAATACTTGGTCTTAAAAAAACACGTTGTGAACAACAAACAGTCATAGTGGGATTATTGTTCTATGATTTTAAGCACAGAGAGCTTCACATGAGGGAATTCATAGAACTGTTACATGCTAGTCATTGCTGACAGAGCTTGTATTGCACACATGTTTGCCTTTGGCCAAAAACTGGCTCCAGGCAAACCTGCTTGAAGTTCCTTTGTTCAGAAAAACAACTGCACCCCAGGTATGTTCTCTGAGATGAGTAACTTTGGGCTCAACAATTCCAAGGTGAGAAGATTGGGGTCTGAGGCAGAAGTCTGGCAGTGCTAAAATATTAAAAGTGCCAAAAGGGTTACGTTTTCACCAAGGCCTCTGCAAGGAATTGCCCTTGTGCTGCTTCTAAGTCTTTCTGTTCAAGATAAATGCTAGAAAATGTCTTGATCCTATGTCACTGTTTTTCTTTCAGTGAGCATGTGAGCTGCTGTAATGCCCTGAAACACAGTAAAATTGAAGTGGGGCCAACTACTACCCTCTTCAGCAGACTGTGAAGTTAGTATGTCTTGTATCAAAGACCAAAGAGAGTTGCTAATTTATGAGTGAAGTAGCAAGTCACTCATAGTTTGTAGTGCACAGGAACATACTTGAGCATAAATTAGGTATTATGCATTCCATGGGGATGTGTGTGCTGCCTATCGCCTGTAAATAGGCTTTCTGTTTTGCTTCGGGTTGGCTCTTTTGCCTGGTGTGCCCAGGACAACAAGCTCACTCCTGTGCAAAGCTTTAATGCTTCTGTACCAGTCTGCTTTTGGAGTAGCAGGATGCTTAGCAACAGAGCGAGAGGAGAAGCACCAGTTCTAGTGCGGTTCCCTCATCTACTGCATACACACCCATGCAGAGCTAAGCACAGTCCAACTCGGAGAGTTTTGAAGTAAAGTGAAAAATGACAGGGAGAAATCATTACTATGACAACCCCATAGCGTGCATGGGGAGCATATGACTCACTGCAGATTTTTGAGTTCAGTCAGTCAAATTCATAAGCAACTGGCCTTTTTGTCTTACTTCATGGGTGAAATGGAGTAACAGGCCATTTATGCTCTGGAGGCTGCCTGATGTGTTTATAGGAAAAAAGTACCCAGCATGTGTGCCTCTGTGTGGCTTTTCTTTTAAGAGCATAGAAGGAAAAATGACATAAACAAGATCATGTGTTTGTATTTCTTATTCCCTCCTGCCACAAGTAGCTCTTTTTGTATTTTGGGGAATAGAACTCTCTATTAAGGTCTGATGGTGCGAATAGTATTAGGCAGTGGGGAGCAGATGTTGGGCAAGGCAGTGGCTGCAGGCAGTTTGCAAGAGGAGGTTCTCTGAGGAAACCGACATTTCTTTGTTGTCTCTTTGCATAGTAGGCTTTCTAGACACTATGTGATGTGAATAAAGTACTGACTGAGATGGGTTTTGTTCTGCCTGCCTTGTCTTGCCTGCAGGAGCTGCTACATTGTACCACCCCACACTCCTCTGCCATTCCTCCCTCTGAACAATTTTCCTTATTTGATGCATCAAAGAAGGAGGAGCTACTCCAAATCCACAAAGCAGATGTATACAGATAACTCACATGAGGCAATTCTAAGGGCACACTGATAGGGATGAGAGCCTCTTAAACTTCTTGCAGGCAAATATTCTGTGGCTCTTTCGGGTGCACTTATGCATCCTCAGCCAAAAATTATAGGTTTTGTTCTGTTTGGTTTTGAACAGTAAATAAGAACATAAAGATTGTAGTTGATTACTGTTACGACTTGCTTTCTTCATGCCCTGGCTATTTGACATAATGGTTGTTGTGGTCAATTTGCAATCAGAAACTATTCACTTTGAGATGCTACTTGCAGATTTACTTTCTAGAATAGAATGGCTTCACTCTGAATAAAGAATCCCATTAATATATTTGGATTAATTAAGTTTTGTATGTGACTTTTGTCTCAGGTTGAAGATGGTAACCTCTAATCCAGTAATCCTTTCATCAGGAAGCTAATTCAGATGTTTAATGAGTGTTTCTGTATTCATGCAAGCACAGATATTCACAAAGGAGATTAAAATAATGGTTGTGAAAACTGAATATCTGCCCAAAATCTAAAAGATTCAAAGGAAAAAGAAAAATTATTAAGTAGAGAAAACATGAATATGTGATCAGGTCAGGACTAATTCCTTGGGACTGCACTGATGACTGTCAGAGATGTTTTGCAACTTTTTTTAATGGTGATTGAATCTACATTTTGCATAGCAGACAAGGAGCCAAGACACAAGACAGGATGCCTTTTTTTAATCAAAAATTCTGATGAGAGAGGTAAACTGAAGAATCATGAGCAACATAAATGTCATGTTTGAACAGGGTCCTGTAGCTTACTCTGCTGTATCTGGTCAGACTTGCTAGTTCTGGGCTGGTCCTTTGCTGGATGAACTCTACAATCAGCCTAGTTTCAAAATTGTCTGAAATATATCATGAGGGATGTTCTCCCTTTTACTTTTTGGTAGCCCTCTGAATAACTCAATAGAACTGGATTCAGGGGCAAAAGCATCAGAGAAGTTGTCACTCTCTTCCTTTCTCCTCACTGGAGTTGGAAAAAATGGTACTCAAAAGTCGTATAATTATCCTAGTTTGTTGTTCAATATGTTCTGCTGTCTAATCTTTGACAGTCTTGTCTGTTCAGATATGCTTGTTAACTTAATAATGAGGAGAAAAGAGGAACCTGAGATTACAAAGACTTTCAACACTACATTTCACACCTTCAGGGTAAGGGGCACTGAGATGCTTATGTCAGTTAATCCTTCACTGAGTCTTCAATAGCATGCAAAATAGACTCCTAGTACAGTAGTCTAAAAGGAAATTATTTTCTCCATTTATTCTGAAAGTTAATGGGTTGTTTTTCAGCAAGTCTAGGATTCATCTGAAATTTATATACATAGCCCTTTTTTTCATAAAGCAACTTAAATCCTGAATTATTCATAGTTCCTCATTTCTTTCTGTGGTTGGTTGTCCTGGAAGGAAAGAAGCTAGAATTTATTCTGCAGGCACTTTCACTTTATTGAATAATGAGAACGTTGCACTGGTAATTGAAGTTTTACTCATTACACTTACTCATTTATTTAATCTTCATCAGAAGAATGTTATTCAAGTCTGGTTGCTATTTGACACTGTAGTTGGTTATGAATTGTAAGCAGGAAAGAGGTCAAGTCTATTTATCTGATCTTGTGCCTGGTTCTCTATTAGATTTCTGTAAGACTGCTTCTGAAGGAAGGCTCAGACTGCTTTGAATAATTTTAACAGTCTGTGGCGCTTATGCTTATACAGTGCTAATGTCATAGAGTTGGAAAGAATACACAAGGTTTTCTATCCCTGCTATTGGTTGTACGTTGTTATCGCAATTGTTGTGGGGGGGGTTTTTTATTGCTTCATTAATAAAATTCCTAATGTGTTTCTGCCTCAAGTTAATTAAAACTAGTCGCTCAGAAGACTGCTCTACTTGTTCTGCTTAAAGCTAGTTCACTTTTTCTTTTGCAAAGTAACAGAGATTTATTCTTTTTTCTCAGAGAATATAGGGTGAGGTCTAAAACGCTTTGAAGAGAAGAAGGAATTCTCTTCATTTTTGGATAAGGTTTATAATGGAAAAGTCCCTGAATCCGAACAAATTAGCAAAGCGTAAATTCCAGCTTCAGATTGTCATCTGAGTTCTGTCGCTTTCTTAGGTGAGTTAACTTGTTATGCTCATGAAGTGTGGAAGGTTAAGTGAAATCAACTTCAGTGCTTTAAGCTTACGTATACGTGTGTCATCTGTTTGGATATTTAATATATGCAGAAACAGAATGGCTGGTGATGAGCAAGACAAAGGGCAGGTAGTTATACAATGTCATGTCTAATTGTGCCAAGTTCAGTGCATGTTAATAATTCTTAAATGTGCATTCTGACTACCCAGCAAAAAAAAATCTGTTTTGTAAAAATAATCATTTAGCTTATATTGCTGCATTCATGTAACGGTGCCCATGGAAATCAGGTACTGCTTTTACTGCTTGCTGATATTATTAATAGGGAACCTTTAATTAGGTGCACCAAGAATTAATGCTGAGACTGCCAATAATTATTCCTAAATAACTGTTTAGCATGAGAAACTTGAAAGATGATAACCCTATGTGAGTTTCTGTGGTAACATTTTAACCTTAAAACTTCATTTTGTATTTAAAAGAATCTGTGAAGTATTAGGGGTTGCTGTTTAAGTAAAATTCTTGCAGTGAGTGTGAAGCTATGGAAGCAGCCCAGATTTGATAACCGTAGGATATTAATCCTTTGTTTACTTGCAGAGCAGAAGCATGATAACAGAGCACGTTTTCTGTGTCTTATCTCCTCAGTTTTCTTTCAGACAAGGTTTAGAGGCCAGCTCATTTCCTCTGCCTGCCCGTGAACAGATTGTATCTTTAATAAAAGGGTGGAGAAGGGCAGTATTTCCCATGTAACTGCCTTGATGGCTAACAAGGCTGCTAAATGCTAGGAAGGTGGGAGCTGAAATTATTTTATTTGCCCTGAACCTGTGCTCTACTGATCTGAGCCAGGATTATCAAGAAATTTTGGGTAAAAAGAATCTTGAGCGTCATTTTTGAGATACTTTTAGAAATCCAGTCCTTAGAAAATGCTGAATATTTGCATTTTCAGGGTATCTTATACTGTGTAACTTAGAATGTTTCTGGTGACTTAACCACTGGTAAATTCACCTTGCAGCAGGGCAAGGTGATTTTTGCTAATCAGCCTAGTCAGGGCTGATTAGCAAAAACAGCGATAAGACAACATGATGATTCATCTTTGAACCCTTTCATATGAATCCCCATATTTTGGGGATGGTTGTGTTAAGAGTTGATTTATTTTATTTTTGGGATATAAACTCTGCCTTTTATTTTTATGGTACTCTTGAAATAAAGGTATATCTTCTAAGAAAAATGATTTGAATTCTGAACTTAAGCTTTTAAGTAAACAAAGGAAAAAAGAAAAGAGAAAACTGGTTTTGCAGTAGGAGACATCTTGTATTTTAGTAGTTATCCTCTTCTGGCATTTTAAAGCTCTCATAGCACTGCCAATCTCCTGAGATAGAGAGAGGAAAGAGAAATTAGAAGTATTTTCTAGATAGCCTGTTATTATGTGAGCAAATAACAGAAGAGAGAGGAGAGATTATGTCTGCCTCTGATCGGGGGATTGATTATGTTTTCTGCCAAAATCAGCAATAAGAAGAAATTCCTGCTGACATTAGTCTGGTTATCAGCTGTATACCTGTGATTATATACAGCTCTGTGAAAGGCATCTTCAGCTGCAGAAAGCTTAGTAGAGGACTGGGACATTATAAAGCTTAATTGTCTGTACATGTGTGCATGTACATGTCTGTGCATACACATAAATATGAAAAAAATTATTTAAAGTGAACGCATTTCAAGTCTCTTCTACTAAAGCTGTCTTACTAATAAAATTATAATTCATAAGACTGAAGACAAAATATTTTAGTAATTAATTCCTCTATTAAGCTTTCCTCTCGGGAATATAAATTGAGATTATAGGGAAGCAAGTTAACCTTTCATTAGTGATACCCTGTAAAAATTACAGCATCTGCTGTATTTTGAAAACAAGCTATTACAAAATTAAGTGACATTTTAAAATATTTTGACAGAATTTAGTTTTGAAATGCCACTTTTTTTTTTTTTAATTACATTAATAAATTGATGCAAAAAGGGTTTTGTGGTTTTTTTCATTTCAATATTTCACAGAGGCTTTCAGGCCTCTAGATGCTTTTCTTGCGCTTTTTAGTTAGGGCTTGATGGAGAGGAATGCACGTACAACCTTCTGGGGTGCCAGTTTTAAGAGAGAAAAGTGGCTCATGAAGTGGGATTTCAGTTTTTAAGTACTTTACCGTATCAAGTTCTGCCAATAGTTTGTCATTTCCAAAGGGATAGAACAAAATGCTAGCTTTGTGCTGATGAAAGCCAGACAGTGGACAATGGTAGCTGGGCTGTTAGTGCATTTACTAGAGTTGTTTCAAAGCTGTCACTTTTACAGGTTATAGTACATGCTTCTGCATGTCAACATTTGCACTAACTATCCTAAAAAGAAGCTTCCAGGGAGGTTGCATAGTTGGTGGCTTTTCTGTGTCCAAAACAGACTTCTAACTGGGAGACATGCCAGGATGCTTGGGACATTGACATTTGGAGATCGGTGATGTAGCACTAGCCATTTTGGCTTCTGCTGTCCCTTTTTCTGCCTTTCACTCCTCTGCCAGAGATCATTACCCCAGCAGAGTGAGTTGTGTGCAGAATTTCTGCTGCTGCAGAGCTCAGCATTTCACTGAGGGTCTGTTGGTGACCTTGGACAGTATCATGTGAGGGTACCTCCTGCGCTTCAGTGCGGAAGCAACAATTTCCTGCAAAGGGGCAGGAAGAACAGTTGGGAGCATCATGTCTTTTGAAAGTGGTACTTAGCAGCTTCAGTTGCTTAGGCAGAAATCTTTCCAGAATATAACTCTCCAAGTGATGATAACCTCAGTATTTCTTGTGTATTTACTATCGATATTTTGTTGAGTTAGAATAATAATAAAAAAAAGATGTCTAAAGAAAAAAGGATGCGGGAACAGGATAGGAAATAATGAACTGAAGAGGGCAACAGCTGATGTTGACAAAGAGGTGAAGCAATCATACTCTAGTAAGTGACATTTATAGGTTATGGAATATTTGTAGAAAAATCTCAAAAAGCCCACATTTGAACCAGACTTTTTTCACTTCTGGTGATCCCTGTTCTAAAGGGACCGATATTCTATGGTTTATACAAAAATAAGTGTATGCTTTCATTGTCTAATGCAGATCTACTGATGAGCTGAGTTTCAAATTATACAGTATATTATATATATATATATATATATACACAGCGTTTTTGGTATATAACTATGGAAAGTGAGAGTTTTTTATTCTTAAGAATTTCAAGTTTCCAGGGGCTCTGGATTTCTTCCTAACCTCGTCCCTAATTCATGTAGTCTCTTTCCCCACAGAGACATATTCCTTATTAAATAAGATACAAGATCTAGAAAGATTCACATATGCCTACCTCCTTGGAGAGGATGAAATAAGGATCAGGTAAGTGGAAGGATTTCTTTTTCAAACTGAGTAACAGCCAGTCTAAATTAGCAGTTGGAAATGATTTTCTAGAAACTTGCTCCTGTGAGTTGTTGGCAGTCTGGACAATTACTGCTCGTAGCCAGGAACGACAGCAGGAATTTGAGAATACTTGGCACAAACAAAATAAAGAATATTCCAACCCAACTACTAGAGAAAAATGCAAAGGCACATGGGTTTATTCTATCTTCATTCTTTCTGACTTGCCTATTTTCTTCCTTTTCCATTTCCATTTTATTTCATGATAAGATAAGTTTCCCTTTCTTTCTATTCTTAAAGTCATAATTAGGCTTCTTTTAAATGCCTCCAGGCAAAGCTTGGCAGTTTCTGTGGGGAACTGAATATAGTTATTGTCGAATTTAGTCTTTGGGAGCACAAAATTTATTTTTTATAATATTTTCCTGATGTCACAAACTTGATTTTTTTTCTGTGCTAATTGTATTTGAACATAGCTTGCTAGCCAAAGGAGTTCTGTTTTCACTGTTTTCAAGAACTGTAATCCATTCCTTATTTGCTAAGAGAAGATTACAGGAAAACAATGAATGGATCTCTCCATGGATGAGGTTGCTGCAGAGCACTGAACAAGCTGTTGTGCAGGTTGTGGGTTGAGTTCCTTTGTTCTCAGCCATTTCTCAGCAGAAACACACAAACAGCATTTAAAAAAAAGTATTATATTCAATTAGAAAAACCTTCAGTAGGTGTCATGAATTCTGTTCATTTGAGCAACATGCTCTTTTGGTGTCATGAAATTTCTTGTGACTAAGACCATGATATCTTTAAAGGAACTGAGGTTACTAGAAAAGGTATTACTTAGACGTATCAAATGTAAACTAATGATTTAATACCATTGGAATCAATAGAATTAGTCATGGTCTCAAAACATCTGCATATATTTCAGTGCTTCCTTTTGTTAGGATTAGGGAATACAAATAAACTAATGGATATAAGAGATACAGGAAATAGATGGTAAGTCTTGGAAGCTGAAACCTACAAAGTACACAGAAAAGCCTTTGCAAAAGCAATACAAAATTTATGCTGTTATTTGTATAGTATTGCTTTGGCCATGTATAAATTCCTCATATATGACCCCGTATAAATATGCCTGATAGTGAAAATCTGGAAAAAGAAGTAGTAGAATTCACTTAATACTGCATGTTCTAAACTCTAAAGTCTAAAACTTCCCAACATTGCATATAAAATATTTAGTTAAAATTGATTGCACTGTGGGTCTGTTTGATACATCTTTGAATTTGAATACATATAGCCTATGTTTTGCATTAAGTTAGATATATGTATGCTTTTTCTGCTGGAATAGCTTTCAAAGGTAATGGTTATGTTCTTGTTTAAACATACAAATTGGATTTTGGGTCCATTCCATTTGAAGAAATTAGTGCTGCTCTAGTAGTCATAGAAACTGCAACTAAGAACATACTGTTGAATATAACCATGTGCATAAAATTGGAAATGAAGCTTTCTTATTATTGCTAACTACATAGGAAGTTGATATTAGAAAAATTTCAGAAAACTACAACAACGATGAAAAACTTTTTGTTAATTTTCAATTACAAGAGGGCAACAGGGAAGCAATTATAAGGACTTAAGTAAAAGACTGTTCTATATTTGCTCTCCATCCTCTCACTAATGATTATTGAAAAATATTGTCTGACATTAGCAAAAAATGTTGATTTTTGTACATACTACCCTTAATGCCTTAAACAAAAAGGCTGCAAATATTCTTCTACAATTAGATGAAAACTTGTATAAAGAGCATGTGGTCTTACCTAGAGTCCACCTTTCTTTTAATAGTATTACTGCATTTGAGCTGCATTTGAGCATAGACCCATGTCTACGAACAGCATAGCTCAGGCGGGCCCCAGCCCTGCCCCTTGCTGACCCTGACCAACTGCCTGGACTTGACTCATTACTTTGCAAGCACAAAATATCTGTCAGTCACAGACTGTTTATCACACCTGTTGCTGTCACCAGACCTGCTCTGTTCTCCTTGATTGGATGCTGTGGGTCTTTGCTGTTGGTGGTGTCTTGCTCTGCCCCTGCCTGCCTTCAGTGTCCTGTCTCTCAGGCTGCTCCATAGCTGTTTTAAAAAACTAATTGGTGTATTGATTTGAAAGGTCCTGAGGAGCCAGGTTGAACTACCTGAGGTCTTATATGATCCACTAATTCACAAAGATCTGTGGCTTCGCTGACTTGTATCAGATGCCCCATGTCCAAGAATGTCAAAATAGTTGATGCTAGAGTGGGAAACAGAAGATAACAGCATTGCTATTGACCATAGCATACATTTAGAGTGAGAACTGGCTCTAGAAGATAGATTTTTTTTAAAAATTTTTTTTTTGTAGTTTACTAGCAGAGTTTGATTTCAGATAAATAAGTAGCTGCCAGTAAGGTCCATGGTACTTTGGGAGACCCACTGCTATAAATCAGGCAATTACTGGCATCATTTAATGACACTGCAGAGACTGCCTCTAAGTTATTTATGTGTTATGGGCTTGTCAGGAAAAGAAAAGTCTACCCGAGGCAATTTACTGGCAAAGTGAAGGAAAGTGTGGAATGGCCCTTCCACTTCTATATCTGATACATTTGCCAAAATCTTGGGCCAAAACGAGAATAACACTAAATACTGTAAAAAATTACTTTTCTGTTTGCAGAAAACTTGAAATGTAAAATTTGCACTGGTATGCAATCTACCTGCTTTTGAGAGTAGTAGCAGGAATTTTAATAGCTCTCTGGGTTATCTGAAAAAAAATCATAACCAGGAATCCTGTCTAGAAATATAGTTTAGAGCTAGGCAAATAAGTGTCAGGTCTATAGCTTCTCCCTCTCCTTTTAATATTTCATGGAATGAGAACTGTATACACTTTTTATCTTAGAAAACATTTATTTCAGAGGTTGTATTTAGAAACTGATCTAGAACACAGAACAGGCCTCTCTTCATGCATCAAGACTCTCTCTATGGATTAAAACTCTTAGGATCACAGACAGGGGCTATCGCTATACCAGCAAAATAATGTGCTCATGCATACTTTGCATTTGCTCGTGCAGGCAGAGACAAGAGTCAGCTCTTTCTGATGGTCTGCCTTTTTTGTCAACTATGTAAAATTCAGCTGTGATTCCTGTCAGTGATGGTCTGAGAACAGTTAGATATTTATGGATAACAGAATTGTGAAAAATATTAATAGATAATTGTGAAAATAATCTCTACTACTCAAGTATCTTTTTTTCACAGCTGGCAATAAAATGCAGTGCATAGAGAGAGCATCACATCATTAGGAGGGCTTGTGTGAGATGACTCTGTATTACTCTAAATCTGCAACTGGTTCATATTGGGAAAAGATATGGATTCCCAAAATCTATAGAATATTTTTATGCAACAGTTTCTATAATTACTGTAAATTACATAATTAATAGTGAAAAACATATTAAGTTGTTACTATAGATGCTTTTTCCGACAAAAGAGGGATTCACTATTTACTAGGAGAGACATTTCAAGTGAAATTTCAGACAAAAATAATGTTTGCGTAATGAAATGTATGTTAACTTTATGCAGCAGTAAAGATTTTTCAAATTAGTTATAAGCAAGTTTTAAAATGCTTTTCTAAGATGAGATGAAGGAGTAATGGCAGCAGAATCTTCCATTTTGCTTCTTTGATTGTGAAGAGGATAATGTACCTGTGTATCAAACGATTAACAACTTGGTGTTCAGACAGATTTCTGAACACTAACCTAAGGCAATATTAATAGGTAATGTAAAAGTTGCCTAGTTGAGACTGCTTAAAGGCTATTGCAGTTGGAAGATGTTTTTGCAGACTACAGGATATGTGCATATGCTCCTCTAGAAATGAAGAACTGTTCTGAATGCCAAGTGATATAAAGTAGGTCATGAAGATGAATAGTGTCGGGTATTTATGACGCACAGGATTTATGGAACAGTGCGTGCCCAGAACAGTGGCCTCACATATTTCTCCTTCTCAAGTACTACATGTCACTGCTTTATGTTCTGTACAGGAAAAGAAGGCTAGAACTTAACATTTTGTAGTGTTTTAGAACCACAGTTTGTTTTACAGAAGCAACATTAAATCACACCAGTTCTCTGTGATGCTAAATATTTATTATAATCTCATTTTTAAGAATAGAAAGGTTCAATCTCTCCTCAGAGAGCAAAAGGGAGAATGACTTAGCCAAAACCACCACAAGAACTAAGGTCAATCAGCACAGAGTATCATTTTTCAGCTTGCTATTTGCCTGCTCTAAGCAAAGGTGCTCAAAAATGCTAAGCTAAAAGCTATATAAAATTGATATTTGAGTCCATAGCCTATGCAGGATAGCATAAGAATTTAATTTACATCTTAACTTTTCCTTAAGAATAAGAATGCATCTGATGCAAATTCATTTAATTCTACTTTTTGAATGCTAATAATTTCTCTTTAATAAAGATGTAGCTACTTAGCTTGAAAATAGGCATTTCGTTAACGGATTTTATCAATTATCTAAGCTGCGGTTAGGTAGTTCAGCAGAATGTAACTGATATAAGCAGATATAAGCAGTTTTTGTAGAAGGAATGTATTCGAGTGAAGGATGAAAAAAAATTGTTCCACTGCAATCTACCTTTCATGAAGAGGAGCACCTTAGAGAAATTTTTGCAGCCAAGGGAATCTTAAAACTAGTGAAGCAGGATGCTATAAAATCATCCTCAGGTTAAAAGAGGAGGCTTGTAATATTGGAATTTTGGTGAAACAAATGTGCTTTAGGTTAACATGAAATAATTTTGGATAAAGAATGTAAAAATCCTCACCTTCCACTGACATAATTTTTGATACTCTAATTTCACTTTTCTTGCTATCTGATATATGGGAAAGTGGCTGGCTTTTTGTTGTTTGTTTGTTTTGCTCTCCAATTTTTGCATCATTGAGCACTATTGGGGCCTGCTCTTACTGCTGATGTACACACAACAACCCCTGCAGGAGCCCCTGCACTGAGATACTGGAACAACTGGTTGTTGACCTAAAATACAGATATACTTCTAGCATGTTTCATGCTCAAAATGGGTAACATTACATAGGCTTTATATTCAGAAGTATGCAATGGATTTTACTAGCAGAAAGAATATTTAAAAATGGGGATGGGTAAGTTGACAGTTGTTCAAGGACATTTGATTTAGCTCTGCCAGAGCAGATTAGGCTGTTCAGAATACAGAAGTGACCATTAGTTGAATTAGTTATCCTCCCGCTGTTTTATTTCTCTTAGAGTGGCCTGGGGCTGGGAGAGAACTGTTACCACTGTAGAATTCAGAAATATGCTGGCTATAAATCGTCCAGTTAAGACTTAAGTGTGTAAAATTTCCATTTCAAGCTTGAAGTTCCCTCCTGTCCTTTTTCTTCCCCTTGTACTCTCATTAAAGCTATAAAAATCTTTATGTCATTTTCGAAACACAGAACAGGTTATGTTTCATCTGGGTCATTCAGGCAGCTAATTTACAGTGTGGCTTCAGAAGTGGCTGTGTTGGTGTACCTATAAGGAGGTGGGAGCTGATGTGTATGTAGCATGAGGAATGAGTAGCCAGGCACAGGGGAAGCAGGGGCTTCTCAGCCACAACTCCAGACATGGAAATCAGTGTCTCAAGCCACTACAGTCGTGACTTTTTGTAAATAACTTGATCTGATATTGCATCTATTTTCTTTAATGTGTAAGTGAGGGGGTGATAAGCCTGACCCATATCCTGCCCTTTCTAATATGGACAGTGACTTCTTCAGGGTAGGACTCCATCTCACTGTGTGCTTAGGACAAACTGGAGACCCTATCTTATCTGGAACCTCTCTCTGACAGTTCAATTAAGAAAGTTATATGGGTTCATATGCATTTGGGAAATGTTAAGCATGATTTTAAAAAATCCTGTTTATATTGCTATCATAGCTTTGTAGATTTGGGTTAATTTAAAAAAAACCAATAAAAGAAAAGCTGTATTTCAATTCCATTTTTATGGTAAAATATCATATAACTGCCTAATCATACCTTTAATTTTTACTTTTCCATTACCATTTTTGAGTGATGTCTCCTTCATACCTGTGCTTAAGAAAAAATGCACCAGTTGAACAGAAGCTTGGATTTACAAATGGTGTCTCTGATTTCCTTGGATCATTCTCTTCTGAGTGTCACAGTGTAGTCATTTGATTACTGTTTGTTTGGACATAATTTATTGGTAACTAGGCTGTTTTTCTGCCTGTCATTGATCCCTGATCAAAAAGTGATGTATGTAGAGAAATTTTTTAAAAATGTTTTTATTCCAGTTATTTTAGGTGACTGGTTTGAGGATTGATGCTGTTAAAGCTGAGTGGATTAGCTTAGACAAACCTTTGTTTTTATTGGCAGGTAAGAAGGCAAACAATTCAGTTAAAGGAAAATGGTGACTGCAGTTTAACTGGATTTTGCAGGCGATGAAAGCTTTTTGGATGTTCCTATCAAGTTGAGAATCAAGGCAGGGAAATAGTGAAAGAAAAATTAAAACACTTCTTCATTTACTTTATGGTTGGTGGAGTGGTTATTCCCTATCAGAGCTGAAGAGAAAAAAATCCTCCACAAATGTATGCATTTGAAATTAGCCGTGATTTTTAAATTAATAAACATGCAAATGCTTAAATAGTACAAAACTCATTACCCCTCCTAGTCTACATGTTTGTCAGAAATGACTAGTGTGTTTCTGACTGTAACCTGCATGTTGTTGTTAAGCAATGAAATGAAAGAGGTAAAATAATGCAGAGTCATCTGTGAATGAACATAGTCAGGAATTGCTTTCAACATGCTGAGAATATTTGCAGGATGCTAAAATATTTCTTATTTTGCATCAGGCTGAGACCTTCCATGTGAAGAAGGGGGTTGCCAGATAGTGGCACAAGAAGGATTTGAACTCCAGGCTTCAAGAGGAATAATAACCAGTAATGCAGAAAAGAATCAATTGTGAAACAGTAATACAAACAGTATTTTTACTGTAAAACAGTAATAAGATAAATATGCTTAATTTTCAGCAAATGCTTGTAATCCTGTGGCTTTCTATAAATATTAATAGAGCAGACTATAACCTAGCCCCTTACTGTTCTTGATTCTAATTAATGTGAGCAATATGTTCAGTGTGTTAACCTAAAAGATTTTAAGAACTGAAATATCCTCTGTAGAATCTGGGGAAGGAGAGGAGAAAAGTGGAGGGCCAAGGCTCTCCTTGGATTTTGTTGTGGTTTACAGAATTTACAGAGGTCATAGGATTAAGTCAAGTGTCTGTCGTTATTCTCCATCAAGGCTGTCTATTATGTCTTTTGGATTGGATGGTAACAGAAATAAGAGGTTGATCAAATGGTGGAAGTGGCTCTAGGAACATAAAAAAACCCCCAAGAAAACAAACACAGCTTCATGAAATATTTCACGCCTTCTCTTAACTTTTAAATCCTCTTTCAGAGGAGTATTGGGACAATCTCATCAAGTAATGAACTTTCTGGGGAGGAGGGGGTATTGCAGACCACAAACTAACACAACTCTCACAACTATACTGTGTTGTGAAAAAGTAATTGCTTCACTCCCAATAGGAACGAATAGATTTTTTTTTCCCATAAATATTTTATGGTTTGTCCGTTGCCTTTTCATGAAAAATAATACTATTTTAAACATTATTTTTCCTGCAGTTGTAATTGAAAATAAGTACATAGTTTTTATTCCAACAGACATTGCATGATTCAATGAAAGTCATAGTTACTTTGTTTCACTGTTGTTTCTGATTTTAAAAAACAGTCCAGGACATAATTATAAATCCATTTTCACAGAAAAAATAAAATAGTTTGAATGCAGTGGCAATGTTTCATACAGATCTTGTTTTGAAAGCTGTTTCTCTTGATACATCAATTAATCTGTCAGCATAGTTTGACAGTACTCAGAGCAGTAGTAGTCAAGTGCATGATGATCCTGGGAGTCGCTTTCTCATGCCAAGGAAAAAACAACTTTGTAAACCTGTCATGTTGTTATTACTGTCTTTAGGAAACCCAAGGCCTGGCATGTGCAGCTGCATGTTGTATTATTTCGTTGTACCCTGCACTAGGGTTCCCTGGTTCTTGGCTGTCAGTTTGATTGAAATAGATAAGAGAGGGAATGATAAACCTCATATAAATCATAGCTTACAGACCGAAAGTAAGGAGAAAACTGTGAACCGTTCTGAGATGTTCAAAAGGCATATGACAAACTGATTTAGCAGTAGCATGCATGGATATGAAGACAAACATGTGTTCACTTTGTTTCTTTTTGCTTCAAAATACTTTGTGCAAGCTATTATAGAAGGGTGAAGAGTCTTTGACCTTAAAAGACTTTTTAGAGGAGGAAAATGTGCTTGCAAGAAGGACTAAACTAAAACTTGCCATAGGATCTCTTGATATCATTGTTTTGAATTAAAATCTTGGATTATAATGTCTGAGTCTAGAGGAGAATGGTGACACATGGATGAAGTGACACAAATTATGGTAAAGTTCGTTGACTAAAGATGTGCCTTTGTTAACTCTGCTTTTGTATGTGTTTTTATATTGTATTTTTTCCCATTTAACTTGAAATTTCACTTACATGTGCTATTTTACATTCTTCCTTGAATAGTTTAAGAATTTAGTACAGAAGCAATTTTAAAAGGCTCTTGAAGTCAAAATGAGTTGTCTCCTGGACATTTGAAGACACTTCTCTTCAGAAAATCTTGTTTTCTCATCAGTTTTCCTCTTCTGCTCCTCTGTCATTTTAGCTTCAGAGGCATCTGAAATCAGTCTTTTCAATTCATTGTTGGAAACATTCATTATTTCATCCATGACTTTTAAGAAATGTTATGATGAACATTTTTTTAAGCAATATGTGACAAACAGAGGTTTAAGATGGGGAAGAGTTATGCATATTTAACTCTTAAGCCTTACCATAATAGTTTTTACATTCCACATGTGCTAGTAGAAGAACATACAGTCCTGCAAGTCATAGTTTATATATACAACTTTATGCAATGAAGTAGTGAGGGTCACCAAAGTGAGTCTATGGCATGAATCAAACTGCCTGGCTTACATCTAGGTAATCAGCCCTTAATAAGGGTGGATCTTTGGTGGTTCTCTTTGGAATTAGTGGGCATTTTGCTTAGAGCAAATAACTCTCTATGAAGAAAACCGCATCAGAAATTAACACATGGAAAGTATCTTGAAGCATTCCAGTTAGCTCCAAAAAGGAGATGAACCCTGCAAGGAGAAACTACTTTAACTGGTGTGATTAATAATAAATGTTACAGCTGGATGTCTCAGAACTACCTCCAGGTCAGAGGGCTTCATCGTTAAGCACCAAGCATGAAAGGAATTATTTCACCATTAAATAGATTAGTCTAAAAGATGAGACAGAGCAGATAAATGAAATAAGCAGGGAAAAGAAAAAGTAATCAAACTGGCTGCATATCTGAACATATATAAAATAGATTTATAGTTCTTCACATGCCATCACCTATGAATAAAGCAGCACTGCCTGTTCAGTGTAGGTAATTAGTTGACATCTCTTCAGACGTTAAACTGAATTTTGCAGGATGTCTTTCTCTGAATTACTTCCCTTAGTTTACATTTTCAAGTGATTTTCTGTTTCTAGTACACAAATTGCTGACTTTCAAATGTAAATAGTAATGATTGAGGCATTTTTTGCGCTCGCTTTCCTTTACCTAAAAAGGGCAGTTTACATTCAGGAAGTGGAACCGACCCTGTCCTTTTCCTACTGAATCTACAGTTCTGCTTTCATGGCAATAAGCTAATGTCACTGGATACAGGAGAATTTATGCCAAAGTGTAAGGTACTTTTTTTTTTAAAGAAAAACCCCTTTTTTTGTCTGTTCATATTATGTAAAATTACTTAGAGTTGTAAATCATGTTAACTGATAAATAGAAACACATGTGAATGACAGATATTTTAGTGCTGAGCCATGTATTGTAACAATATGAAATAACACAATTTATGAAGTGATTGCATCCAAGAAGTTTTCCTAGAGATACATAATGCTGTCTTAATCAGAAAATTATTTGAATGATGTTCAGTGTTTTGTAAGCATATCATTTTTAATATATAAAAGCTAGTTTTTAATTCAGATTTCTATCCTTATTTAATGCTAACTAGCCACAATGCTTCAAAAAAAGTTGGAACTAGCCTTGCTTTGGAAATTCTATGTCAATATTAAAACATAAAAAAGAGAGAAGTGATTGTGGTCTTGTTCAAAATATCTAATTTCTAATATCTAATTTCTTGACGCCCAATACTTGAAGCAGTGTCACTTGAATCAATTTTTGCTGTTACTAAAGGAATATCCTGTGAATCACTTTCTTTTTAAACTTATCCATACTTTTCTTCCTCATTTTTTACCTCAGGAGTTCTTTGGCTGCTCTTGTAATTCAGTTTTCCTCTATAAACTGTCATTTTCAATGGGAATTTACCTAAAGAGTAGTTAGATTTTTGGCGAGTAACAGATATCTATGTTTCTTCATAAAATCTAATGCAAAACCCATAAAAACATTTCCAGGGTGTTAAACTCCTTTTATCCTGGTTGTAAGTCCTGCCTATGAGGTCAATAGGATTGCATATGTTTTCTACATTTAGCACTTTGTCTATTTTCTGTGGTGTTCTCTTACAATTTCAGTGTATTTGAGTGGCCTTGCAATCTCCCCTTCAGAGACTTAGTGAAGAGTTATGTGTGTGCAGTTCTTATTCATTTCAACTGAGGGCATGGGGGACACAAACCCAATTCTTTTTAGTTCAAAATCAAGTCAAGCAATGCCAACTCAAAGTTCAGAATGAATTTTCCATATAATTAGTTTTATGAGAGAATAGCATGGCAATAATTATTTTTCTTGCCCTAAAATGTATCCATTCAATATGCAGGAAATATGTGCTTAAGTGCATAGAAATAACCTAATTTTACAGAAATCATGCTTTTTGGTTCTGTTTTGTGCAAGATTGCAAATAGTAATGTCAATGAACATTTGACGCTTGAAGACCTTAATCTAACATTTCTCAGGTAAGAGAAATATGTGTGAAATACATTTTTTCTCTTAAAGCTCACTTCTTTGGTTGCTTTTGACCACTTATAAATTATTTCAGAAACAAATCTTTTTTTTTTTTTTTKTGGTCCAAATAAGATTAAAAAAAAAAAAAGACAATGACCAGAGAGATTGTCTTCACTCAGTGTCAGCACAACTACTAGAAAATGAGTCGTTAGTTACAGATTTCAGACTCTGAGATTGAAGAGAATTCTTGGCCTGCGCAGCTTGTCTATCCTGTGTCATTTTGTGCTGCACCAGTATTGAGACATATGGTTCTGTGCTCTGCCTGTATCTGGCTTTGCTGGAAGCTCCCTCTATTATTCCAGAAACAAGTTTCTCAGACTTTATCCTTTTATTGTTATAACTTTGCTGGAATTTATTTTCTATTACATTTACTCAGATCTATTCTATATAAATTTCTTTAGCAGGGCACCTGGTTTGACCCAAAGTATACTCAGGCAAACAGCTGGCTTCAGATTTCCTGGAAGAGTTCAGAAAAGATTATGCTAAGCAATAAAAGCTTTAGGCTGTGAATAATTTGAATTTTCTGCATTGGTTAGAGAAAGTGATTATGTTAACCAGTGAATTATAGGAAGAATTTGACTGAATTAATCTAAAAATATAGTACAATATTAATCTAAAAATGCAATATTGTGTTGCTGTGGAAAAAAAACCTTAGTTTAGGCTAAATTTTTTTTAAAGAAGGAATATCATCTATGTCATGTTATGATGCTGCTTTAAATTGGGCAGCAGAATAAACGTGCCAAAATAGGCCAAAAATAAATACCATTCCTGAATCATTTAATCTCTAGCCCTTGGACTTTTCCTGCTAGTTTTAGGGGGAGAGAAAGGTGCTGATTAAAGCACTACTTTAGTATTGAAGATGTTTGAAATTAAATTCCCAATTATTCCAGTGACTTTGGATGCGTCTTTTATTCTGTGTGCCTCAAACCCCATCTTAAAAAAAAAAAAAAAAAAAAGGACCATTGGACCAGTTTCCACATAACCATTAGAAGCTTTTTCCCACTGTCATTTGTTGAGCATTTTGTACTGGGCCATCTTCATGTAATTCTTTCGTGACAATAGTAAGAATAAAGCAGTTACTGACAGATTTTATTTTGATGGAATAAGGCAGTCTTAATTAGTAGTCTCATCTTAAAGTTGATTATACTGTGCTAAAGCTATCATATAACTCTTTCAAACTGTCATTCAAAAATAGTCATTTTGCTGTGTCTTGAAACCATACCTCAACTGTAGTCAGAAAACTAGTCAACCAGTGTTTTCAGACACGTTTTCAGAATTTTTCTGAATTTTAGAAGAATTCTGTTTTGTGAGACAAAAGACCCCTGTGTGAACTCAGAACTAATTGTTATTTTATATGAAAAAGCTTCACTGAACTTAGTTTAAAGATTTTAATTAAATGTTGGCCTTCTGTGCCACTTTCCCACATAACCTTTTGTGTAGAGTGGTCGGTGCATCTATATAGTTTTCAGTCTCTGTATTGCTCACAGTCTGTTTTGGTCAACACACTCTGGGCAAATGTGACACTATTATCATGCTTATGATGTACTCAAGTGGTGAGTGGTTTCTGAGTATAGTCAGGAGTCAAAAGTACTTTTCTAATTGGCATGACAAAATGATAGATACTGCGGAAGCAAATCTAAGAAAGGGGGAGTGTATCTGTAAATCTGATTGCCTTTTTTCCCAGCAGTATTGACTGAAAAGAGACTGCTACCTCTTCTAATAAACATTGCATGGCTTTGTATAGGTATCCTTTGATTGCTCTCCTGTATCTACTGAAGAAAAGCACCCTATTTGGTTAAGCTATCACTGAAGCAAAAATATTGCTTACTCAAAGTTTGCAATACCAATAGCATGAATCATGTTAGGAAAAGAAGGATAGATCTCTCTTTCCACAGAGATGATTTCATGATCACTCATTAACCAGGTTGTTGCTACAGACTTGCCCATTATTGGAGCACATTATTGGTAAAAAGAGAGCTTAGGAGTGAATAGAATAGAATAGAATAGAATAGAATAGAATAGAATAGAATAGAATAGAATAGAATAGAATAGAATATCAGCCACCTATGGCTTTGTTTCTCTGCTATGATGGGAAAGAAAGTTGTCTTTGATTGTATTGTTCCATTGTTGATCAGAACATGAATAGATTCTGAGAGTAGCTCTTTGGTGGCCTGTAAAATGACAGTAACTTAAGCATCCCCCTTTTATCTTAGTCTCTCCCATCTTCTGTATTTCTTTTTCCTCTACAGATCAGTTTATAGGTATTCCACACTATCTTTATCACTATACATAATATATATATATTTTTATATATATTTTTATATATATATATATATGAAGGCTATGATCACAGTTGGCACACAGTAATATTTTTCTCCATGTGTTACCTTAGCTATTGCTATGTGATAATCATAGGTAGATGCAGAGGCTTCAAAGGTTATCGCTCTACCTCGTGGTGGGAACTGCAGTTACATGGTATCTCAAAAATGACTGACAGATATCTTTCTCACTCTACATGACTGTCAAGGCTGCAGGACGTTGACAGACAGTCAAATGAAAATAACTGGAGAAATAGATCCCTTTCTGTTAAGTATAGTGGGTTCATTTTAGAGGTGTCCTCCCTGTTTAATTTGGGAGAGGAGGAAAACAAACTCTAGAGTTTGTTTCTTCTCATTTCAAAGATTTTTGTCTTTAATCCCTAGAAATTGCACAGGTAGATCCAGGCAAGCTCTTAAAGAGAGCTGGGAAATATTCTAAGGGGCCCAGTATCTTTCAAAGTCGGTGATAACGACTCTGACATCTCTCCTTTGTGGTATCCTGGTGTCCACAATATTCTCTTTTGTGTCGCTCAGTTAATAACTTTGTGATGTATCACTGTGATCCAAAGAAATGGGATGAGGACATGACTGTTAAGCAAACAAAAGCGTGGCATCAAGAAAAACGGTTCCATGAAAAGAAATATATTTGGCAATCTAGAGTATAGAATAGCACTCACAGTAAACAGAGCACATACTGCTTAGCAGTAAATTAGTCTAAATGTACACTGGCAATTCATATTTCACTTTGAAAGTGTTATAGGAACTGTGCAAAGTATTTCGCAGAAAAAGAGAACAAAATCTTACTGCAGATTGAACTAAATAATTTGCTTTGGCTGCTTCTAAATAAGTGTTGCTAGCTTGACTCAGTGTATTTTCAGTGTTTATTTCTAAAAGATTTGTAGTTTTATATTGTTGTTTTTAACTGATTACTGTTAGTATTGGGATAGGAGATGGTATTTTATTGTCACACAAAAGTACCTTTTAGTCCAGAGCGTAAAGTGTTGTATTTAGGATTCAGGAGTCTTGCGCTTCTCTTGCTTATTCATGCATTGTGTAGCTTGGGTAAGACACCTCTGTTTCCTACACTGTGCCTATTTTTACTAATTACAGAGAATGAGAACTGAATTCTTTTAGGTGTTAATTCTCTACACATCATCTATAGATAATGCTCATCTTGGTTGTGACCTTAGTGCATCGAAATAAATAATTCATCAGTTCATTTACCTTTTATGGAAAATAGAGGATCGCTAATCCTGTTTCTAGTCACTATCTTGTTTCAAAACTTGGGAGGCTGTCCTTGTTCTGACAGATTAGATGCTTCATCCAATGCAGTAAGGTGCAGTAAGGAACCTTAGCACTGATGTTTGAGTTAGAACTTTGATTTGCAGATTGTTGGACCATCCTGACTTCTACTGTTTAAAACCTTATCATTCTGATTGCCTGTGACATTTGCGCTAGAAGTATTTGCATGTGTCTTTATTTTAAAAGAAATATGTAGGGAAGGAAAGTGGGGAGACTAGACAGGAGAATGCTAGTTTATAATTTGTAATGTGGACTAAAAAGAGCATGAACCTTAGCCAATATTAGTTTTTGAGAACAAATGTTGAAGAATAGACTAATGTTTTGTCAGTTCGTGCTGCATGTCTGTAAAAATAGTTATTGTAATAATCATAAAAACAAATGTAATTGCCACTATGCAGCAGACTGTACTGTCTGCAGGAACAAGACAATGCCACAAATTTGATATGAGTTAAAATTCTATGTAGAGTGAATACAAACATTTCCATTAAGGCTGGAGATGAGCTACTGTGAACTCCATTTTAAAATATAGATTACAATTTAGGCTGTTTTCCCCTGTGTTTATACTTCATTGTTTTCCATTTCTCAGAATCTGACAGATGTGTACAGGACAGAACGCCCTATGAAACAAACTGTTTTAAGGATTCTTGATGAAATTGTTCCAGTTCCTGCGCAGTTGCTGACTAAGATTTATTTTCTAACTGATCTTAAGACCTGATCACCAAGAGCTAGGCCAAGTGTAGCAATAAACCAACCTAAAAATGCCCTAGCAGGTGACTGACTGGATATCTAACTGCCAAAAAAAGTGAGAAACAGTTGCTGAAAGCCTTAAGATACTGTTATAGTATGTTTGACAACATGCATGATTTCTGTATTTGGTAGGCCATTCAAGAAAGCAGTAGCCTTAAGTCATTCCAAGTTCATGAATAAATATAAGGATATTCATGGCGCACACACACAGCAGTTAGCCAGGAGGCAAGACGTCTTCAGTTTGAATCCAGTGAGGACAAGCTCTGTGAATACAGCTCAATGATACAGCAAACCAGCTATAGTAATAGTCGGCTGTGGGAATATGCTGCTGAAAATTATGATGAAATAATGAGCAAGAAAAACTTAAGACTAAGGCGTTTGACTAATGAATGTTGGGAAGTAGTATGTTGCGGGCTTCTTTGCTAGTATAATTTTCAGAGATGAACACATCTTACTGTGTTTTTTGTTTGTTTGTTCTTGAGCTCAAGTGACTCCGTGTCCTCCTAGAGAAGTCCCAGATGAGCTTCTCGTTCATGTTTGGCCAGACAATCTCTATCCCTGAGTTGTAAGAGACAGAACAGAGTAAATGCTCCACATGCTGTTCAGAGCCCCTGTTTTAACTCCCTATTTATTACCACCATCTGTACTGGGAAGAGAGGAAAAATGGGAACCCCATCTTACACTAGATATATTGACACAAAGCAAAGGAAAAGTAGAACTCTCTAGCTCAATTCTCTAGCTTAAGAAAACCTGAACAGGCTTGTTCCCACCTGAACTGTGCGCTTGCAGCTTCTCTACATCTCCATTTTTGCAATAGTTTTAAATAGCAGTTACTAATACTTTCTCACCCATGGGGAGAATGTGAAGATTATTCAGCGTTTCTAAAAGAACTGAGGACAAAGTTGCTCCTTTAGAGTTGTCTATGACTTTGCTAGGTAAGTGCAGGAAGGTTAAAATTTTTTTCTGATTTATTTTGTTGGCAATTTGACTAGTGTTCGCCTGTTATACGTGAAAACCTTGTTTTTCCTCACTTTGCTGGGCTGGATTGTCCTGTGAGACTTGAACCTAAGCAGAAGGTGAGTGTGATGCATGAGCTGTGCTATGTAGCAGCTCTACCAGGCACTGCCTGCTTGTTCTCTGAAGAACTGTTCCTTCCTGGCTCCTTATATGACCTCTTCATTCCTGGCCTGTAACATCAGCAAACTAGCCAGAGCAATGGGAAAGTGAAATTAAGGATCAAATCTTTTTTAATTGCAGACCACTGATCTCTCTTTTTCTGTGGAGATATTTAAGCAGCCTGGACAAGTTAGTACATACCTACCCTTGCCTGCAGAGATGTACTCAGAATCCTTGTAACTGATTGCGTTACAGATTGGTTTTTTGTTTTTACATTGAGAGATAATCTAGGTTATAATCAAAGTCAAAGGATTTGCAAGTATCTATCACATTTTAGTAAGGGAAAAAATTGCTACTCTTGTGAAACACATTCCCAGAATTCCTGCTATAGGCTGTGCTAGGCAAGCTTGTACTTCTCAATTCTTTATATTTAACTTCTGCAAGATTTCTGTCATCATCACTAAAGTAAGACTCAGATCCTGTATTACGAGATATATCAGCTATGCTGGTTTGCTATATCTTGCTGTATGTCCGTGCAAATTCATGGCAATTTTTGGAAATATTTATCATAATTGCTCTGGGAGGCACTGAATGTTGCTACACTATTCCTTGTTTTATATTTCAGGTATCTGAAAGTTTATTATTTGGGTTAATGGAAGTGAAGGATGTAACACATCAGTGCAGGAGAATACAGTACAAAAAAATGCAGAAGTTTATAGGTGTGCAAGTAGCTGCAATTCTGATTGAGGGCCAACTTTTGGTTTACATTTGGTGCTCACAGCTACCAATAGGCAGTAGTGAAGTACCAGCGTTAGGGGGAGTATAAATTTATTTGAATGGTAATGGTGCAGAGGGAAAAACTAAATAAAGATTGGATGAAGATTGAAGCCACAGATCTGTTCAAAAGATGATTATCGCTGTGCGTCCTGCAAAAGGTGCATATCATGCATATGCCTATACAGACATTTTTGTATTCCTGGTAGGCACATCTACAATCACTAGGGCCATTATTTGATTTACCTGATGATAAAGGACTTGGTGACAATAATGATTAGTTCATCTATTTTGAACCTTTTTGTATGGAAAAATGGATTAATTACCTTTTTCTTGCATGCTTTTCTCATGTTCCTGTTTTGAATTACAGAATATACATTTATTTAGTCAGCTCAATGTTTTAGAGATACCTGCTGTAAGTATAGCTATTTGCAGAAATGCAACCCATCAATAAAGCTGTGTCTATCAAAGTATCAGAGTCTCCTCACTACAAAGTAGATGTCACATTTTGGAGTTTGAGTGATATTACCAGATAAAAACATGTATTTGCAATCAGTGTAGGAATAAAGCAGACCACCATTAGTATATTATCTTATTGGCAATAACAGCAGATAATTACTCATTGCTGTAATTTCTCTTGACATTTCTGCTTCTAAATTTTTTAGAGGAAGTACAAAATGTTCTCAGATGTACTAGAAATCTATTGATAGATGTTCAGTTGGTATTAAGCTCCTACAGCAGCCTGTTATTCTGGATTGCCGCCTACTTAATCAGTGATTAATGAAAGCTTCCATTTTGTATATGAAATTGGAAGCCTGTGTTCTTGGCATCATTGGAAGCATGTAAATGTCTTCCTCAGATAAAACATGACAGACAACACCTAAAGTACAAGTGCTTTGTTCTGCTGCCTGTCATATCAAGAAAATTTCTGGGCTCCTAAAGCTATGAATTTAATTGGGACAGGAGGTGAAATGGCAAGTATTCTGTACTCAGCTTTTTCTGATATATACTCTCATTCTGCATAATGAAGGTCAAAAACATCAGATGATTTACACTGATGCCATTATCAAAAATATTGTGTGTTTAGAAATAAGGAACTGCGGGCTGCATAAACACTTTATTAAACAAAATACTTGAAATTAATACATGGCCTCATCAATTGTCCTGCCAATGGTAGGGTGGATATCTGAAACCTTATAAATAAAGTATTTAGTTTAAATATATTTTTTACTCAGTGAGATCCTATGAAGTGATAAATATCTGCAAGGCATTCTGAATGTGAATTGTGGATACTTAATACTCTCCTAGAATTTGACCCAGAGTTTACAGAACTGCCCCTTTTGACTGCTGACAATTTCTGCAATGGAACTGTGAGCTGCCGTAAGCACAGTGTTGCTGACATTACTTTGCAATTCATCCATTCTTAGAGCTTTCAAAAGTAGCTCTTGAAGCTGACAGCTGCAGCCTGCATTGGATCAAGTGCTTTATATAGCAACTTTAATGAAAACTCGGATGAGTGTAAGGTCAGTCACTCTATAGTACATTCTAATTAGATTTCCACTTTCCTGTTAAAAAAAAAAAAAAAAAAAAAAGAAAGTAGATCACATCTGGCCCAAAGACAGAAGCCCAGTGTGCCAGAGGCGTAAAGGAGTAGGTGTTATTTTGCACTTCTCATCTTTGTAAGATAATGACATGGAAAAATCATTCTCTTCTCCTCTTTAGTAATTTTCCATCTGTTATTGTAGTTGTTTCTGCAACTGGAAACAAAAGCTAATTACAAATGTCTGCTTTAAAACATTTTCTGTGTTAACTCTTATATCAACATTAGCTTATGTAGGCAAGGCTGTTAAAGCAGAAGTGTTGCAGAGCAATGTGGAACATAGCTCAGCTGTATATGGAAGACTGAAAGATTAAATTGCAGCATCCATACAAAGTAGTTGCTTAGAATTTCCAGGACATTTCCTAGATTATTGTCCACTTTGTTATGTTCTAGGTGAGTTCCCTAATTCCTTGAAAAGTATATCCATACTTGAAATGCAGCATCAATACTTTTATTGATTGGATTTTCCTTTGAACTCAGGGAAGAATCTGGCCCATTGGATTCTCATATTCCATTCATGGTGAAAGCAACTACTTAATGAAGCAGCAGTGTTCTCACTGTATTGGCTCGAGATTAAGCTAGTGATGATCCACTGAAATTTTTCTGAGTAAGAAAATCCTAATTTACTGATCCTGATTTCTTGAATCCTAATTTACTGATCCCTAATGAATCTGCCCTGAAGCTCAGGACTATGGAAGCACCAGCATCTTCCACCTTGGACATGAAGATCTTAGGGTACATGTGCACCAAGCAAATTGCACTGCAATCTGCATTGCTGCCCCTAATGTAAGAACTTTTTTTCAGGGCTTGTTTCCATATCTCTACCTGCTGCTCTTAAGTAGTGGGTGTATCTGCCTGTTCTATACCTACACACTTTCCTGCTACAGTGAAGGTAAGTTAATTATTCATGTGCCTTCTCCCTGGATCCTGCACGAGGATGTAATCTTTTTTTTTTTTTTTTTTTTTTTTCCCTTCTCCACTTAAAGGTGTTCAGTAATGTACAAGGATCTCTTTGTGCTTTTGAAGGAATTTTTGTGTAAGCATTTGGCATTTCTGAAAGCAGCAACGTAAGATTCCAGATGGCTTGAAAGTGAACAGAAATCAAGTACATAGAAAAGAAGCAGGATATCTCAAACCACATAAATTTCATATTCTGACTCCCAAATGTATGATAGCCACATTTCTGAGATGAGCAATTTGGAGACAGTATTTCTGGCACTTCTGGAGTAACATGTGCTCTAACCCACACAAGCACAGAAACTGCTTTTCTAATTTTGGAGGAGAGGGTGGAAGCATGGAGGTGATATATTTCTACTGATAGATCCTGCTGAACCAAATCCCAAGAGAGGTATGTATAAGACTATTCACTCAGTAATATATGCACCACCAAAGATGTGCTGGGGATGGGAGGAGAGACACTGTATAAAGTGTTAACTCCTTTAAAGTGTCATTAATTTTAGAAGAGTAGATTTTTACTCTAAAACACTTAAAGAAATAGAAATTACTTGAAGATGGAATGACAGCTGTAGATGAAACAGCCAATCCATTACTTTCAGTGTAAAATGTACCTGATGCTGCTCCTTATTTGCTTTTGTATTGTGTCTAAACAGAACCATAGGTATTAATTTCTCTGTTAAGTTGCTGGTCAGAAAGGCAAATACAAATGAACTATTAAGGAGTATCTCAAAATGAGCAGTGTTACCATGGAGCTCTACTAAAGACACCATGACTGGACAAATGCTCTTAAGGGAAACAGAACATGGGAAAGCTGCAACAGCAGACTGAAATAGAGAGCTAAGCTGGCAGCCAGCCAACAGCTCTCAACCAAATGGAGAGAAGAAATCACAAATTGCTCTTAAGGAAACAAATAATGCTCCCAGATATGGGCATGGGCAGCATGGGTGCACCCTTTGCTTTTCCATCCTCATTTGAGGGAGCCTTGAACTACTGCATTCTTAGCAGTTAACAAATGTTAACTGTTTCTGGCAAGGATGCCCTGTGCAGAATTTTTCCTGCTGCATCTGAATCCCGAAAGGGCTAATCCTCAGTGGAGCTGCATGCTTTAAATGAAAGAAGCCAGAGTGAGAAAGAAGGTACATAGCAGGAATCCAGTCACAGCATAACACAGATTTATCTTTGTAAAATAAATAAAAATTAAAAAAAAAAATAAAAGGAGCAATGATAACAGCTTTAAGTTCTGGGAGGCAGATTGCTGAACTGCTCTCTGCAGGCAGCCATTTGCAGGAGCCATAACAGCAAAATAACAGCAAAATACTAGTTCAATTAATTAATTTTTGTGAACTCGTCCATGTTTTGAAAGTGCTTTTTTTTTTTTTTTTTTTTTCCAGCACATGCTTAAATATCTTCCTAAATAGTGATTCTGAAGTAAAATAGAACACCACTGGCACACATGGGTTTTCCTGGAGCTCTTTGGCTTTGCCAAAGAACCTCAAATGGAGAAATTACACAGCAGCACCTTACTGATACTAATATATGCCATTAATTCTCTTAAATGCCATCCATAAGTCCTCACAACCTGAAAACTTTGTTTTTTATCACAACCATCTGCTCCATTATTTTCTCAATATCTTTAGATAAATAGGTGAATATTCCAGAGCTTGATACATCATTTAAACTAAATCTTTTACTCATTTCATCCAAAATTTTGTTTTCCTTATCTTTTATTCTAGAGTTTAATTGAATATACCTTAGTGTGACAGTGTCGCTAGTTCATGTCTTCTGGTAGAAAGTATTTTCCTATCTTTCATAGAATCACAGAATGCTTAAGGTTGGAAGGGACCTCTAGAGGTCATCTAGTCCAACCCCTCTGCACACGCAGAGACACTCAGTGCACATGGCACAGGGTGGTGTCCAAGCGGATTTTGAAGATCTCCAGAGAAGGAGACTCCACCACCTCTCTGGGCAACCTGTTCCAGTGCTCTGTCACCCTCACTGTTAAGAAATTTTCTTAAATTCCCATGGCCATTTCCTCTAGTCTTATTGCTGGCCACCACTGAGAAGAGGCTGGCCCCACCTCATCCCTCCTTTCTTTAAGGTTCTTATATACACTAATTAGATCCCCTGTCAGTCTTCTGCAGTCTGAAGAGACCCAGCTCTCTGAGCTTCTGCTCATAGGGCTTTCCTTTTACATTCATTAGCTATATGAACCATTATTTGCTCTGCAGAGAACAGCTTCCTTGGAAAAACACTGCAGAACTGTCAAGGTTTGTGTGAAACACACACACTTCCCGGACAGAGATAACAGAGAGAGTCTGTAGCTGCTGGGCTTAGAGAGAGCTGCATATTTAACTCCAGCCACTCCAAATCTTAGGCTTTTTTTTTTTTTTTTTTTTCCCTCCTCCTACGGAGACCATTGTATTTGCCATTTGTATTGACCATTTGTATTTTGGTATTTGGAGCCCTGTTAGTAACTTCTAACTGCTCTTAAATCCTTAAGACGTATGCTCTCCTTCACAGCATGGGTGGTCATGAATACTGTACATCCCTTACACTTTAAGCAGCTATAGTGCAGCCTTCAGGCTATGTGCATCTGTTAGCTTTTCAAAAGAAAATGTATGCCTGGTAAAAAGGCAAGAGTGCTGGGGCTTAAAGCCCTAACAAGGTGCTTCAGCTTTGTTCTTCTGTCTTTGAGACCAATAAACTCTCAGTATTACTAAGTTACGTTTCTCAACTGGTGGCTTATGAGCTGCCACACTGAAGGTAAAGAAAAAGCATGAGCTATTGAAAAATAAAGCTGCATACTAAAAAAATATGCCCCTCTGTTTCTGGGCACCTTTTCACATAGATATTTGTCCTGAAAGTGTCAAGTTATTTAAAAGACTGACTTATATGAAGGTAGTAGACCTGGAAACAGTGCAGAACATTGCCTAACCTTTACAGTGTGTTTGCTTTTTAGATTAAGTTTGATTTTAAGTGACAGGAAAGCCCATGGCCACTTTGGAATTTGCATTTTTGGCAGCTTCACAGGGTTAGAGAGAGTTACAGAATGTGGTCTGGGCTGAGCTATCCAGAGGAGGTAGCCTGAAGAGAGCTTACAGTTTGTGATTCCTTTAATTTCACTAAATTCTCTTACATGTTTTCTGATGTCTCTCTTGTTTCAGTTTTCATGAACCTCACAGTAAGAAACCCACCTAAGGAAGCTACTTGGCATATTAAATATAGTATCTGAATGGCTTACAAGCAGTAAATGAGTGTTAACTCTGAATTGGAACTAGTTACAGTGGAGGAGAGAAATTAATTTTCAGCAAAGGTTTTACTGTGATACTGAGAATATTAGGACACATTTTTGTCTTATGTGATGCTTTTAGAGGTCTCTGAATAGGAGACTAATACAATTCAACGATGGAGTTAATCTTTGGTGATATTCTAGTCTTTATTAGGCAAGAAATATACATTTTCTTATAGGGAGTTTCCTAAAGTCTGTCAGATGAAAATGAAGTAAGTTCTGAATAACTGAGTTAGAGGATGTCATTAGAGGATGCCATGAGAATGTCAAATATTTTTAATAATTGGGCTCTATTTACCAATAATTGTCAGTGATTCTGCTTCCCTGGAAATATCTTGATTCCAGAATATATGTGCTTTTATAGTGAATGAATCACTGGAAGGAGTTTTCCCTTTGACCCTTAACATCATATCCTTGCTTTTTCAGTTTTATGTTATTTCTGACAAGAAATCAGGTGTTGTAGGTTGGTTTTGGCTGTTTACTGATGGTTTTTAATGTATGCTTTTCTTGCCTTAGGTTCTACTGGTATTTTAAAAGTCTATCTTTAGAAAGAAATTGCTAACACATTAACTTTTCCTAATTAAGAACCAAAACATAGTTGCCCACAATTATACGTGTTCAGTGAAGACTGTTAGGTGTTTGACAATTTAAAGTGGGATAAACTTTTACATATTGTTTACAAATTAGGTTCTGCTGACCTGACTGCTCCATGCATCCTGACTGAAGAGAAATGGCAGTGACTGATGTGAAGTAACATACACGATTAGTGCTGATTGAATCGCTAATTACAGGATTGACTTCTCATTCGCAATGAGATGCCACCAGTCTTTTGCAAAAAGAACTGGCAGTGTTGTCACATATTTTTCTATTTCCATCCTTTTGTGGTTTGACACTCTGTAGCTGGACTACAGATTCAGTGTCATCATGTAAAGAATTTCTTGTAATCTAAAAAAAAGCCTTAAGACAAAAAGTGGTCACCATTCCTTTCCTGCCCCAAATTAAATTTCTCTTATTGTCTTCTTCTACAGACAAACTGTGCCACACTATTGTTTATTTTTATTAGAGTCGGGTTAGTTGTCTCATAGTGAATAATGTCTGAAAGGATTTTAAAATAAATGCTACAGTCTAGCACAAGGTAGATGCACCAACAGGGAAGCAGGTATGCAGAATGGCCTTAAAGCTGGAAACATAATGAGAGGCTGCAGGAGACAAAAGGTGTCTGTATGGCTGTTCCAGCACACAGAGCTGTCAGTATTTCTCAGCTGAGTTTATAAGCAAGGAAGCCAGTGGGTAAGTATGGAGGTTTGTATCCTCAGTGGTCTGAGCAGGCTTTGCCTCGGGCTTTTTCTGGAACAGACTCCACTTGTGTAAGCAAAGAGTCTCTTAGCTTAGGGGACTTTTGAGGAGGCTGCGTGCATGCCCTTTGATATGATTCTACCTTTCATCTGTTAATGTTATTAATTTAATAGTCAGCATGAGTTCTGCTGTCTGTGGCCTATATAGAGGATCAAAAAGGAGATCCATCAAACCAAGCAGAGTCCAGAAATGTGTAGGATTCAGAAATGTGAGGATACAAAGCAGAAGCAGCGCAGGCTGAGCCACAAATGGATATCCTGAGACAGAAACACTTCCTTTACCTTCAAGAATAACATAGTGTGCAGAGAAGACCTCTACATTCCCCCAAAGTCTGCACTCCTGCACTGCCTGTGAGGAAGAAGATTCAAGGATAGCTCTTAATCTTGACAGCTGTAAATAAAAATAGTAATCCTCAGCTCAGGTGCTTCATGGCTGAGGTTAGAGAGGATTCAATGGGTGACCTTGCTAGTAGGCAAGAAATTCTAGTTCCTTAAGGATCCTCAGTGAAGTATTTGTAATTGATGGAAGGGAATCAATTACTCTGAGTTACTCCACACCTTACTTATGCTCTAGGGGAGCACTAGGAATGGAAATGTTGTCTTGTAAATAATTATTCAAATAGTGGATGTTGTACTTGCTTGCTTGCTTGGTCACCCTTATAGCCCTATTTGCTTGCCAAATCTGTCCTAAATGGAGTCATGTTTTATGAGGTTCAGTGGTGACCAGAATGAAAAAGAAAACCTTTTTTACTCACAAGCTATTTCATTTTTTGTCTGACAAAGTCTTAGTAATTCCACAATCTTTTGAGAGATAAAAGTAACTTGAAATATTTTTAACAGCTGAATATTCATAATAACAGTATCTAACAACTGCTATCTTATCTGGTCTCTCAAGTAAAATATAACAGGAATTTAACGCTAAGTGCCTTCAGTCTAGCATATGCACCTCCAATTCCTTCTCTAGAAGTTTACTTATTCTGATAGCTGAAATGTGAAAATACTTAGGAGGACATGCACCCTTCTCATAAAAAGTCATGCTTTCTCTAACAGCTAAGACCTGCCAGAAGACTGTGAATTGTAAACATCAGTTCTTTTACTATCTTTATTAATAGCATAAGGAATAACGTGGTGCTCAGTGAATTGTCTAGAATAAAATATTCTTACAGAGTTGATGCAATTGGCATTTACTAAGGGGAGTGGGAGAAATACAACGTACAAAGACTGAGAATTGTTTTTGAGTCATTTTATGCTTCTTCAACTTTGGTCCAGTCATTCCCCAAATACAGTCCAGTGGAAGATAACGAGCCCTTTAATTGGCTTTAAGATCAGAGGCAGCGGCATAAGATTCTTACGTTTGCTGACTAAAGTCACGGATATTTTTAGCAGGCTAGACTGACATACTTAACTAAGTAGTGCATAGAGGCTCTGCTTCCTGTACATTATTGTTGCTGAATTCACAAAAGTCATCCAGGCCCGTCAAGGAAATCATCACTTTTTCTGTTTATACTTTCACAACAGCAGCATGTCATTCTTCTAATCCCTGCAGGAGGATAAATATTTTATGACAGATTAGCTAACATGGCATACCTAATAAGTTATTGGAAAAACAGGTCTGTGGTGGGCAATATTTATGCTAAATACAATTTGAGCGTATGATGGCAAGAGCATCCAATGAGGATGGCAAAGAAAGTTGCTATAATGTTAGGACGGATAAAGATGACAGAATTTTTCAGAAGAGCAGCTCATTGCTTGGCCTGAAAACAAGCATCTCTCCATCCAACAGAGATGCAATGTGTTTCTGCAGTGACGAAATCTATGATAGTAAGGGTGAGATCCTACTTTTTCGGCTGGGGCCAGCAAACATAAAGTTTTAAAGTGAGTTTAAAAGTGATAAAGTTTTCCTGGTAGAGGCAGTTTATAATGGTGATACACAGAACATGAGAGTAACAGAAATAATAAAAATAACTTTACATGGAAAAAATATAGGTGACTTACAAATAGCAGATGGGTGAATGACTAAGGTTTTTCATTTAATATGTTCCAAAATACCTGTATGGGTTAATTACACCTTGTTTTGCAAATATGCATACAGGAAAAAGTTTGAGAGCTCTGTTTTATGGGCCTAATTTTTCTGAGCCATGTGAAATACCTACAATTTTAACTGAAATTGAAAGAGAGATGAATAATATTAAAGTAAATTGAATGATGCTCAATGTGACTTTGTGTTTGGAAGATGAGGTAGAACAGTGAGGCAGGAAAACTAATAGTTTTCTCTACTCCATTAGACAAGGCCAAGGACCTGATTTCTACTTAACAGGTCATATTTCCTCATGGAGAAAGAGGAAGACAACCAGTTTTCAGCTGCAGCTGTGTTTGTATATGAGTTTGTGTGCATCTGTGTGAATGTAAAGGCAGGAACTCAATATTTTTATTCAGTCTGGCTTAATAATAAACAAGGGTTTCTGATTTCGGTTAGAAGAGCAGTAAAGAGAAATATGGAAGTTAAACTGGTAACTCAAGAAAACTTGGAGCTTTTCGGTATATTAATGCAGTATAGTAAATATGAATTTGTGTACTGGATTTGTATATACTGATAAGTAACCGTATTCCACCAATATGTAATTAAAATCTTAATAATGAAGCTCTGTCTTTAATCTTGACTGATTTGAGAAAGTAGGTATTCATATTATCCAGTTTAACTAGGGGGTTATGGTATTGGGGGGTTCAGAGCTTTCAGTACTACCCTGTCTTTTAAGATGCATCATAGTCATTTATCTTGTGGAGTTAGAAAATTGTAGCATTTTGTGTACTTGATTGGGGCAATAGGAAGTTGTGCTGGAGAGAGAACCATAAGGGGCAACAAGACCACTTTGTGTGTATATTTCATGGAATAGATTGTACAAAGGCTCTCAGAAAAGCATATGCACTACAGATGTAATGCTGCAAGGAACCAGTATGTAAGTTTGCTTTTTATTGTGTTGTATTGAATTGTAAACCTGCTTCAAATATATACTGTTCTTAAAATGCTCTTTTATTAGAAGTAATTGCATGTGAGGATCACCTCCCTTCCTGCTTTGCTCATTCAAATTTAAGGCCTAACTGTGAGGAAAGACTGTGACCTAGGTTGTCAGCTAGCAAATCATGGCTCTTTGCATCCTGTAAGGAAGCAGACTATTTTATGGAGGGAGTAATAATGATATTGTTGTTATGATCCCATGCAATTTCTAAAAGGATATTCCTCATCAGACTCACTGTGGGGAAAAAAAAAAAGGGTATTTCTAATAACAAGTATACTTGGGCAGCAGACTTTATCCCACAGAACATAAGTTTCCAAAGCTTAAAAAATCACTGGCCAGCAAGGTGGTAGGATGATAGAGCACTGCTCTCTACTATCATTCTTCTTTGGGTTAAAGATTAAAGGCCAGTATACGAATGACGGGAAAATGCTTCTACTATATGGGGTAAAAAAAGGACCAGGTTTCAGCTCCAAACTCCTGGGAATGCAACAAACCCTCTTTATACAATAAGGAAGGAGTGTTGAGATGCATGTGCCAATGAAGAGTTAACATTCTGGCGAAGAGATTTTTCTGCAAAAAATTTTATTATACATACTCTGTGGTAGAAGAGAAATGAGAGATGGCATACTTAATCGGACAGCATTAGAATATGTATTCAGTTAGCTGAGAGTTTTAGGGATGTATTTTTTAAATAGTTCTTTCAATATATTACCCTTTCATTCTTGGCTAGTTTCATTTGCCTAACAGGTTTATTTTTTATCTGGTTCTATTTTAACAGGTTTTCACTGCATAGCTTTGATCTGGAATAACTGCAACAGAAGAAAGTTTTTAGCAGTTTCTTTTCTTATACTGTAAGTGGCATTTCTTTACAGATATTACATTCATGGATATATTAAGACACCATTTTTATTAGATCTATTCACATGACAAAACTGCAGGTACTCAAACTATATAACTTATGTAGATAAAAGGTCGGGCTTCACTTTCAGATTCCTGAGAATCATTAGCTTGGATAATTAAGGCAAATGAACCAGTGTAACTTACATAGAAATGTACTTAGCTCCATGCTATGAGGAGCTTCATATATCCATACCTACACTGCTTTAAGCCTCATATAACTATACCTACACTCCTTTAATCCTATGCTTGATTTGTCTTGTCCTCAATGAGCCAAAAGTACTTATCTTTGAGTGCTTTGCTGAATCAGGGCCAGGTTTATTAAAGTATTTTGGTAGTTTCTGTGTTGGTCATAACTTAGAATTGATATCAAGAATAGGAGCCTAAATATTTTATTGAATTTGAGCTGTAAAGTGTTTGATTATAATTTCAGGGGGACCTTTCCCTAGTGAAGCCAAAGTTGAAAGTAACACGAAGTATCACAGTAAAATAAAAGTAGGTCTTAAAGAACCAAGTACCATTTCCTGTTTATAAACAGAAAACTGTTAACATTTCAAAGCTACACAACTCTAATTCTAAAGGTAGAAAATTAGGAAATGGAAAGTGTAAATATTTGTTTTCTAGTGTCTGTTTCAGACATAACGCAAAATTGCTCTGGGAGCAGAAAGTAAAGCTGTATATAAAAGCAGATACCTTTAAGCAACCCTGTATATAGATTTTGAGGAAATGGAGAAACAGAGCATACTTAAACAATTCCCGGTTTGATGCTCAGTATTTAATATTTTGTAAAGAGTCATGATTAAAATAATAACTAGGGAGGTTTGCAAAACACAATCTGTCTTAAGGGAAATACAATTTCAACATTTGCTTTCAGCTTGACCTAAAAAAAGTCCAAGCGTCAGAACTAATCGCTGAATGAAAAGTTCAGAAAAAAATGAATATTATAATAAAATTTTCTAGAGTTGGAATATCTTAAGCTCTAAGTCAGCCTCTGCATGTGGCTGAGTATAAGCTTCAGTTTGGGGCGTTAAGCTGATTACTATAATCCTGCCACTTGGTGCTGCCTGGTTTGTCCTGAGTGAGGCAGGTGAAGGAGCCCTATGGACCAAATGGGTTTGGGAGAGCGCAGGCAGCCGCCCACTCGCCTGGCCGCAGCCGGTGGTCCTCGAGAGGAGGCTGTGGGGGAAGAAAGCACTTCTTGGGATTGGGAAACATTTCGTCCCATCTCTAACGGTTGCAAGCTGGCAGAAGAGAGCTCTGAACCTCATATCTCACCGCTTAAAACCTGCTTCTCAAAAAAACGTTAAACAGTAGAACCAACATTTTTTTTTTTTTTTTTCTTTCTTCCAAAAGAGCACAGATTTAATTGCCTTGGTAGGTAAGGTAAGACTTCTCATCTATTACACTGAATAAAGCAGTGTAAGCCTTGAGGCGATTGCGAACATCAGCCCAGGCTATCAACCTAGCCCAGGCTGCTCAGCAGGGTCCACTAACAGCACGAGACCGCTGCCGCCGCCGCCGCCGCCGCCTCCTAGTTTCGAGAAGGTTCGAGACCGCGACCGTTGGGGCGGGGCGGGGTCGGGCCGCCTGGCAGGTTCGAGACACTGTGACCCTTGGGGCGGGGCTCAACGACCTTTTGTGTTGTGCCGCTGCAAGGGGATCGCTGCTGCGCTTTGCGGGGTTTGGCGTCACTGGTAGATTTTATAACTGCTCAACGGGGTGTGCAAGGTAGGACTTAATAGTAAGGGAATGGGGGAATTTACTGCAGGAACAATCAGTGTCAGAAATTTATAGGTTTAAATATGCTGTGTGTGCTCAGTTGGGGTGCAGGTGGCAAAGGGAATCTCACCTTGCTTAGGCAGGCAGTCCCTAGAGCTTCACGAGGTGTGATGAGCCTGTATAATGTCTGTGTGCACTCTAGGCATAGATGTGTACAATTTCACCTTAATAAATAATCGCTGAAGGAATTGCATCATTCTGTCTCCTGTCTTAGGCTATTTCTCCTCTGCCCCAATTACTGGAAGTTGGAGCTAGGCTGTGGTTCAGAATACGTTTGTTGCAAATTGCTATCTTCAGAACACTTCATTGCTTCAGCAGCAAAAACGATTTTAAGTGTCCCCAGAGTTGATGGCAGAATATTCTCACCAAGCCTTTGGGGCTGTCAGGTCACATTGCTAAGTACCATGGGCTGCCTTCTGCAGTACTTCTTGCGGACTTAAATTCATGCCGCGCACGCCTCTGAACTTCTATAAGCGCAATGTCTTATTTAGACTTTTCTCTAGTACATAGAATTATTTAGCTCCAACTCCTCTATCTGAGTGCACGAGGTAGCTACAATTGCAGTTGTTGTGCTATTATCTATCACAGAATTAGTGGGCAAGATATTTTGTATCCTGGGGGAATATTTTAATCTCAAATTTTAGATGTGGTTTGAATGTTTTTATTGAAACTATTTTATCTTAAACATGCGAAAGAGTGAAAAGAGCAGCATTGTATTTTGATATAGCTGTGGAGGGAGATGATCTGTGCAATGGTAATCCATTCGGGACTTTTTCTGAGTACTTTCACTTAGATGGTGAGAGTTGCAGGAGAAACAGTATTTTTATTTATTTAGTTTTTGCTTCTTGGATGGAGCATAGTTTACTGCTAAGTAGAATTTTATGGATGTTGGGAAAGGGGTGGATGATGAACAATAAGGATGTGTTTTTCCCCCTTTCAAACATGAGGATGTTTGGTACCATTTCATTTTGTATTGTTTGTTTCTCTAGCTCCTTACTCTTCTCAGGAGTGCAGAGAGTTTAAGTGTTGCTCTTGTGATTGTAGAATGGGTTGTATTTCATATAGTTCTACTGAGTGAAGGGAACGGTAAGGTTAGTAGGTACAGCTTCTTGCAGTTTACTGCCTGCTGTAATAGAAAGAGTTAAATGCACTCCTGAACTACCTTCCTTCATCTTTTAAAGTCAAGGTGGGTTTATTCTGATATTCTGTGGATGATCTATTTTGTTAGTGCATCAGAATGGAGGAAGCAAGTTCTCACAGTGTAGCTTGAAGTTCTGAGGCCAGAAGTATGGCTTTGAGGACTGGAGTATGTTTGTGGTAAAATCTAGCCGCAAATTCGGCTATATATTTTGCTCTGTCTTCAGCTTGTGTGTAGCTTTAAGTTGTAGCCCTGTGTGGTGCACAGTAATGTGGCTTGAGGTGAAATTAAAGTGGAGTACTCATTGAATTCGTAAGGAATGGGTTTCATGGAGAACTTATGGAGGTAGCCTGGGTCACATTCAGGTTTTATTTTCTCAAGATCATTTCTTGTTCAACAATGATGCACCTTTTGGAGGGGAAAAAATATACATATATATATATATATATTTTAATGGAGACTTTCATTAAGAGGCTAATAGTTCCTCTCTGCAGGTTTATTTTTGAAGGTTGATCTTTAATGTGCTTTGTATCCAGTATTTTGATATGACCACATACAAGAAGTCTCTTTTGAAGTCACCTTATTCTCAAGTCACCTTAATGTTTATTGCTAATAAATAATTCTGTTTTCCTGTATAAAAGATTAGATGTAACTATGTGTTCCTATGTATTTTAATACACTTGGCTTCTGCTTTGCTGAGCGAGGTGGCTATATCTACATGTGCAGATCAGATCTCTGTCTCTGTATGTGAACTTATTTATATTGAGAGACTTAGTTTAGTCTTAAGCATTTGTTTAGTATTTCTCTTTATGGTGCTTTAAAATTTGCCTCAAGGTTTTTTTTTTTTGGTTTATTCAGAAGCTGCAAATATGAGAATTTGTCCTTAGAGATTACAGATCATTCCTTTAGCTGAGGAAACAAGTTATACTGCTTTGCTCACCTGTGCTACGTATTTCTGTTTAGAAGAAGAAAAAGAGCTTAGATACAAAAAATGACACCTACATTTTGTAGTACTGCAATATTTATGCTGTAAATGCTTTGATGTGTATATCATTGGAAAGGTATTAGCTTTGCTGCTGTCATCTGTTACCTTGAAATTGAAAATCACTTTATTTTTATGGCTGTTAAAAGCATATAAAAATACTTTTTAATTATCAGAGCTTCAGATGATACTCCAGCTAGGTTATAGGAGCTTATTGTGGCTCAACAGGTATTTTCCCAAAGCATATATTAATGTGTCCATTTATTCAAAGTCCCTATCACACTTGCAAGTGTAATTACAGATTGCATGGAGATCCTTGATAAGGAAAAGGGGGAAAAAGTATTATCAGCAAGAACAAAGTACCTGAAGTTAATTATAACTTAGCACTGAAGTATAACTAGTTGAATACTGTGATTATTACTGAAGGTTTAAAAGAAGAAAAAATACCGCATGAATCTTGAATGTTCGTTATTTTAAATGAGAGTCCGTTCATTATTCTTTTAGACATCAGATAGCTGAAAGATGATTGATAACCAGCCTAAGAAAAAGAAGCTAGAAATGTCATTTGTCAAAAGTTCTTACTGCACAGGAACATAATACATTTTGGCTGTTCTTCATGTTGTCAGGACCTCTGTATTCCTACAGAGAAAATTATTAAACCCATTTAACATACAGTATATAAATTGATGCATAAAAGTGAATTATACTGTTAGACTTATCTAAGTATTGTTATTTTTTTCTAAGTTGACCTCAAGAAGATACATAAACTTCTAATACCAAATTTATGCTTCAAAGTTGAAGCCCACTGGTGAACAAATATCTCCAGCTATCATTGTCCACTGGGTCTGTGTATATTCTTGACCGGAGGTGCAAAGCGATAACCAGATTCTTGTGCAAGTCAGAGACCTAGATCATGAAGCTGGCCTTAAGTTAAAGGCTAGCATTTGCTGTGTGATAGCACAGTACCTTTTTTCATGTGATTTTGCTTAATTGATTTAAGGGATTTGATAGTAATGGAGAGATTATCAGTTTGTCTATAAGCAATGCTGTTATTCACAAAGGCCCAATGTGAAGTGGAATAATTCCAAGTCTTCAGCTTTAGAATCCAACTCAAGATGTGTAGGCATTTACATGTGTATGTGTATACATATCTTTTCATCATCTACATATTTTAAAACTTCTATTTTCTTTTGATTTTAATTACATTTTTATGTTCATGCGAAATGGATTCTGGTTGCTAATTCTTTGTATTTCTTTGCAGTCCAGTCAATCTTCATGCCTTCTGTTTTGTGCTCGATGAACCTATCTAAAGAGTACTATTGATAAAGTGTGAAGTAAGGACTTAGTGCCTGCAGAACAGGAGAAATCTGACACTTTGAAAGCGCTTAATTTTAATTTCCTGCTTTTTGCTTGGTCATCGTTACAAAGAAAAAATGATACCTCTGTTAAGAAATTTTAATATGGAAGGGGAAGTAAACTCTAAAACTGTTAGTGAATGACAAGATTGGGGGGTGGCTAACTTATATTTACCATCAAGTCAAGGCCGTATAATATACGGGTTCATTGTAAACAGATGCGGAATATGCAACTGATAACAACATATTGGAATATAGAATATTGGAACTAGAGGGAACTAGAGGAAACGGCCGCAAATTGAGGCACCAAAAGTTCCACAGGAACTTGAGAAAGAACGTCTTAACAGTGAGGGTGACAGAGCCCTGGAACAGGCTGCCCAGAGAGGTGGTGGAGTCTCCTTCTCTGGAGATCTTCAAAACCCGCCTGGACATCACCCTGTGCCACATGCTCTAGGGGACCCTGCGTGTGCAGGGGGGTTGGACTAGATGACCACTAGAGGTCCCTTCCAACCTTAGGCATTCTATGATTCTATATTAACAATGGCCTTTTTCGTTTCCTGCTTTAGTAAATGTTAGATACATTTTTTTTTCTCTTGATCTATTTAATCTGCAATATTCAGAGGAGGAAAAAGAAAAGTTGATCTATGTTACCTCTGCTTAGAGAGATTTTCAAGATTTTGTTGAGTGCATTTTGTCATTACTTCAGAGATTTTTCTTCTGCTTTGTAAGTGTCATATAACCGATGCAAAACAGGTTATACATTTTCTTACTAATACAGATTTTTTAATATGTAGGACAATTTTCATGGAGGATATTGAGAAATTTCTCTGTGTTTTTATAGACATGAACAGTAAGAGAAATAGATATTATACCAGAGCGTCTTTTTATCACCACCTGATTGCAGTAAAGCTTGCTTACTACCACAGAAAGATCAGCTACGGAAGCAAGTAGCATGTTACCCAGTATATTTTGATAAAAGGGGCCTAACTGGTATGTCAGAAATCTTCAGTTGCAAGAATCGGGTAACTGTGGGAGTGTTTGCAGGATGTGTGTCTAATATAAACAAAGTATTTAGACTGCTCTTAAACTAAGCAAATTTCCCATACATCAATAGCAGTAAGCTACCTTCAAAAACACAGAGTACAACTGGAAGCATACAAAACACTATGCTTGGGGAGAAACACAAGATATGCTGCTATTGTATCACTTTATTAGTATTTGTTCCTTACATTCCCTCTCTTACTAAATCCTGTAAGATTTCTAAGTAGTGATTACTACAGAGATTAATTTACTCAGACCCTTATGCATATTTCTTGGCCCCTTGCAGTAACAATCCCCACATAACAGGTTTATTGGCATCATTCTTAATTAATAGACTGTGTACATCTTAGTGCTTTCTTGGATGTGGAAAACGGTTAGCTTTCCTCAGTCTAAATAGTTCATGAAATGTAAGTAAGAGGACAAATTATCCTTGCATAGGATTAGAGTTGTTCAGTCAACCTTTAATACTAAGTACAGTTACATAGATAATAACTTTTGGAAGTAATGGAAGTAATGTATATAGCTGTTAGTGATGAGTATCATGATTTTTCAAAGTTTATCCGGAATTATTTAAATCTATCTATAATTAGTGTGAGCACCAGTTAGCATGTAAAATTAAAATTTTGCGAGTTATTAAAACACAGCATTGTTTAAGTCTGTTCATAAACTATGAATTACCACCTCAGTCTGCCTCTGATGTTATAATTGGATTGAATTCTACTCTGAATACACAACTGTTATTGCCATTTAAGAAGAAAAAATCCATGAACAGCTTTTGAATACCCTGGGAAGCAAAGTCACTTACCTGCCAGTACAAAGTCAGTTATTAAGATAGGATGAGGAAGCACTGATCTCTGTTGTTCCAGGAATGTGACAGAAGTGTCAGGTACACAAAAGCTATGGGGTTTATTTAGTTGATTTTTGCAAGTGACATGTATGTCCACGTTGTTCATTAAATTCTTTTTTATTAGCAGTGAAAGCAAAGCTGACACCTAAGGATATCAATCGCTTAAGGAAATCAATCCTAATTATTAAGCCTAAATCAGCTGTCCAAAGAGTAATCAATATTAAACCAAATGCTCTCACTGGTGATCCATCAGTTTCCTTTTTAGAAAGCTGCCAAATTTGCATCTTTAAATGCATCTTTTAAATATTTTTTCATAAAAATCTGCCAGATGTATTTTAAATTAGTACCTACTAGATAATCTGGATCCTTTGTTTGAAATTAGTTATTCTATAAGTTACTCTTTTTGCTGTGTCCTTTCAGTACTTTATTGTGCAATCTGTTTAAGATCTTCCACGATTTTTTGTACTGTCCATTTCAGGGCAGTAGAAATCTTTTATGATCAGTGATGCATTTTCTTTGAAAGATTCTGCCTACTACATGATTTCTTTTTTTGTCATGTCCTAGAGGTTCATAACCATTTCCATTATCTTCTTCCTGCTGTTCAGTCCGTAAGCTTATCCAGATTCTCCAGTGGAGTTGCTAATGTCACTTTTTATTTATATCTTTCTTATACATCCAGTCCATAACTAATATGTGGAAACTAGGTCTCACTTGGAGGTATTCCTTGTTGGTGTTTATGGGAAGGGATGGCTTTCCTGGACAGACAGTGATTTCGGAGAGGATTTGAGGGGGCTTGGTTCTATACACTTCCTTTAGAGTGGGGGCTCCGTTATAGCTGCCTTGAGAGGGCATTCCCCAAGGAAAGTCATGTTCTACAAAGCAACTGCTAGTTTCAAGAATTTTAAAATCTATGATGTGCTCTTCTTTGCATAGCAAGAGACAATAACAGAGCTATCATATAGCAAGAAGCTGATGAAAATAAAGGTGACAGAAGTAGTCTATTAATTAGAACATTGAAACAGGGCCATCCCACATATGAACTGTGGAGGGAAATTATGGTTTGAATATGTGATCATTTTTGGAATAAGATCACCTCTTTTGCCAATGGCATTTGCTAAGCATTTATATATTTCTCAGATTTTAGCCAAAATAATCAACTAATCAACTAATCTGTATCATCTTTGATTTTGTTTCATTTGGAAATCTCAATTCTGTATGAACAGAGTGCAGAGAATGCCAAAGAAGAGGTAAATGTTTTCAGAGGAATAAGTAATTAAGTTCATTCTAAATGTAGGGAATATGGAGAAAAAGGAACTAAAACATTTTCTGTTTTATTTATAAAGATTTTCATAGGTTTTTTTTTTTTTTTTTTTTAATGTGTCCATTTGTAATACCTATTAGTGCACAGGGAGAAAAGATAACACAGCGGATTTATCAGCATATTACTTAGATTGGTATATCTGAGTATTATCACTGGAAACCTCTGCATAAATAATTGCCTTGAAATTGCTGTCGAGTTAACTGTGCGGTCCGGTAGATTTTCAGTCAACCTGCATACCTGTGACAGCCTGGAGTGCAACCTGGATCTGTTTTCTACTTGAGTGCTTCTCTTGAGCTATGAAATCAACAAGATGTGAAGCATTCCTGATACTTACAAAACAATGCACAGCGTTGCATTTTTCAGGGCTCCGCTGGCATGAAAACCCCATATGGAATTGCTCTGAGGAAAAGAGAAGTTAGCTTCATGAAGAAATAGTCCAGTTTGTATTAATTTACAATACGATCTTAACAAAAAGATAAAGTAGAAGTCTTAACTGTCTGCATTGCTTCAAGAGAAGAGACACTCTGAACATGTAATTTTTTTCCATGCAAAAAATAAATTCAAAGTTTGGGTTTTGAATAGGAGGGAATTAATAACATTGTGAAGAATGTAATCTCATATTTCTGAGTTTCTCTAAGAGCTTTTTGCGTTTGCTTTTTTAAATCAATTTTCCAAGGAATCATAAACCCAAAAGATATATGGCACAAGTTGTGAGTTTGATCAGCAAACTAACTGTGGCATTATGGTTACCCCTCTCATTCTGTCAGTGAGATTCCTTAGGTACCTTCTGTCCTGAATAGTACATTACCTAGTGTTGCAAAATGTGTTGTCTGCTTCAAAGGCAGACATATATGGGACCCATTACTAACTTTAGGCTTATTACTAACATAACAGGAAATATATTTCCTGTGATCATCTAAACCTCGCATTTGTTTCTCTATATTTATATTTAGGTTATCAGCTCTCATGGGAGTGTCAGTTCTTATTTATTTACAAAGCCTTGAGAATTCTTTTTTCACTAACTTAGGGGAAAAAAAAGTCAACACTAAGTCACGTAACTACTTGCAAACCTTTGAAGGAATTCCAACAGCAGAAGATTGAAGTGCAGCTTAGCTAATAAATACCTGGTTCTTCACAATTGGACCATGCATAATAAACATTTGCAGTCTGCAGTGCATGTTTTTGAGAAGATTATTGTAACCTGGCACCAAGAGTTACATATTGGAATTTGTATTTCAGTATAGGGACAACTGTAGTCTTCTTTACATTTCAGTATAGAAAGAAGTTAAATATCTAAAGAAAAAAAAGTTAAATATCTGAAAAAAAAAAATCTGAAGTGTTTTTTCATGTGGTGAGCAACAGCAGGATTTAACTAGCTTAATCTCAGTAGATCTGAGACCTCCTGACTTCCATGGCATTCCACAGGTAGTGAGTTTTGCTTACTATCTAAAGCACCAAGTAAGAATTATGAATTAATTAAGAAGTCCAAATAACAGGCTACGTAGTGAAGTTACTGACCACTATTTGTGGTCATTTAAAAATATTTAAAAATATAGACTATTAGATAATTTTTAAAATTTTTTTTTGTTTAAAAAATGGTTTGTCTAACTGGATCTACTAACATCTATACAGTTAAATAGCACAGTTTTCTTAGTAAAAAGAAAAAATAATGGGGAAAAAAATCTTCTTAATCCTTTGGAAATTCATAAAGACATTCAGAAAAGCTTTAACCTGAAAATCCTGTTATTTCATACCCAGCTGGGACATCTTTCTAAAAGCGTTATGTGGCCAGTCCCATTGAATAGAGGAACGTGAGAAAGGACTACAGACGTGAAGACTGCCGTTAGTCTTGTTTATTTTTCACTGGTTTATCTGGTGCCTTACAACATATATCTCACTAACAGAGGCTCTACTTGTACTTGAAGAAAGCAGTGAATGGCACTAAGATTAATTTATGTCAGTCACTCAAAATAGTCTTAAATTTTACTGTTAATTCCCTTGCAGGTAGCTGCCGTTTAATGTGTGTATTTAAGTCTCTATAAAAGCTTTAAAGAAAACTTGGGAGTCCTGTTTATTTTACAATCTTACTGAAGGCAATATTTAATGTAGCTCTAGGACTCACTCAGTTCATAGCTATCATCATAGTGTTTCAGAGAAAAAAAAAATCCTTAGAATAAGCACAAAAGGGTCGTACAAAACCACTAGTTACAGAATTTTGATATAGTGTGGGAATTTCCATGTTCTATATGTAAATTTTATTTTTTTAATCTTAGTTTCATGAGGTAGCACGTATTAGAATGTCATTAAAAGATAGTCATCAACAGTGAAGTAATAGGAAATGGCTAGATATAAATGAGTCCAAAATGGAGTGAAGCATATACTCTTTAAGTTGGGGAGTTTTCAGGACTGCATTTTACATATTCTTCCTGGTGTTACTGTCAAGTAATACAGTATTGATATTTTCTCTGTTAAGCTGGTGTTCTAGTGGAAAGCAAAAGGAAATGAAACTTATGTGTTGCTTGCTCAGTAATTTCATTTTATTGAACAGAATGTTTAATGGAAAAAGTCATTTACTGTGGCTTACCATCTACAATGGCTGATGCTGTCAGCTTTCATATCGTAGTTGTGATTAGTATTTGGTTAAATATTTAGCTTATATGATTGTATGAGAGATGAAGAGTTGTAGGGCAATGTAGTAAGCTAGGAAATAAGAATTACCTCCACTTAAAATTCCTTTTATGTATATATACATATGTGTGTGTGTGCTTTGATTATAATTAAATCACTGTTGTGTATTATTAGGAATATGTTATACATAGAGGCTTTAGTATTTAAAGGGTATACGCTGATTTGGCAAACCATACAGATCACATTCCTGGGAGAGTGCAGACACTCAACCCATACTGACTTTGGTAGACACTAAATTGATTCAGAATCTTGAAAGAAGATAGCCTGTAGAGAGACCAGAGACCAGGTGCCATGTGAATACATGTAAATATGGTATAATTGGTTTCTTATGGTTACATTTGCTATAATTAACCTTACTCTAAACATAGTTTGATTTTTGCCAAGTAGAGCTTTCTAGGCTAAAAAACGTCAGCACACAGTATCATTACATGGCATGTTGTGCACAAGAAAGCCATTGATCTTTATTCCTGTGCAGAGAAATAGAAATGATCAATTCCAGAGTGGATTGCTTGCAAAGAACTTGATTGCACTTCACTGTCCACAAAATACTGACTGTTGTCAATTAATTACGATCTTTATGTCAACACACAGACCTTGCGGAATATAGCACTTCAATACTGTTCAGGAAATACTGTGCTTTTCTTACTGTTGTCAACAGAAAGAGGTAAATTAATTTAGCTGCCTGAAAATGTAGTTTAAATTATTTGTAATGTAATTGAGTGCTGACCATAAGAAGACATTAGGTCATAAGGACGTTCTAGCCATCCTGAAAGGAAAGGCAAACAATTTTGGTTCACTGGGAATTAACTGAGATCTGCTAAGGTCATCCTGCAAAATCTGTATTTTAGGTTGTTTATCATACTTTATAAAAAAGCCTGAGATTCTACAGGAAATCTTTCTTTTTATTTGTTGTTATTTGTTTTCTGTTATACACTGAAACATTAGAGTTTTCTAACCCTTTTAACCCTTTTACAAATTATAAATTTCTATAAAAAATTATTGCTTTAAACTGGAATGATTTCATAAAGTATGAGACCGTTCTTAAACTTTTTTTTTTTTTTTTTTTTACTTCTAAAGAGACTGTAATAGCCTTACATTTAATCCCTTTCCCGGGGGAATAATGAAATTGCCTGAGCGGCATTTAAAATCATAGTCAGAGACCCACTGTGGGTGAAGGCTTTAATCACTGGACTAGTGAAGGAGAAAGGACACAGCATGAAAATTTCTTGGAATAAAGTGAGTTCCAGAATCTTGAAGGAAAGCCTTGTACCTTAAGTATTTCTGGAGGTGCACCATCCCCTGTTTCTAACATCTCTGCCTGGTTACCTCAAGTCGCCCTGTCTCAGCCTGGTAGCCTTGGTGACCCAGTATGTAAAGCACTGTTCTCCGTGACAACAGAATTACAGCTGTTCATTTCTGATTGAGCTGAGATGTGATGTGGCACATTTTTTTCTTTCTGGTCAGTCTTTTTAGTCTGTTTTGTGTGGAAATAAGTATTGGACAAGATTTTTCTGTTACACACTGTGCGAAAGCATCATTTTACCCTCTAATTCAGAATACTTTTACTTTGTTACAGTATTGAAAACATTTTTTTTTCCCCACTAGGAATGTTAGTGAGCCTCTTGGTATTAAAAAACAGTATTTACATTGTTAATCCAGCTGCAACACTGCTACTAACTAGCTATCATTCATACACATCTGAAATAAGATATTATTAGTAGGACTCATTAATTAAGCATGATTATTTGTTTATAGTTAAGAAATTTATGGCTTTGGAAAAACAGCTATAGTGGCTGATAGAAACACATTAGGTAATGACAGCATTGCCAAGTTGAATGGCTTTGAAGAATTACTGATAGTAATACCACAATCCTCACTATTCATGTTTGACAGTGCTATGTAAATGTAGCAATTACTAGTCTTCTGCTCTAACTTTTAAGGTTACTTTATTCATTTTGCACAATACGTTTTCCAAAATGTCAGTGAAAAACATTCCATGGCTACCAGACTTAACAGAACAAAATACAGGCACTGCATACTACATAATAAAGAAAATCTGGAAATCCCCGCTATAGTCAGATCAAAGACAAATGTCTGGATTTATCCTGCCTATGCACATCCTGATGCTGTGCTTCTAAAGCTAAGGCATGAAATAATTCACCCAATTCACTGTATGAAAAAAGAAAAGAGATCTTACTTTAAGAAGTGTGAAAATGGCTGTTTCATTTTAATATGAAAGTTGGAAATTTCTTACAGTTTGTTCATTAAGCAAATATTTTTGTATCTGAATTGTCCAAAGAATAGGTAGTATTAGTTCTATACATTTCAGTGGGACTACTGTCAGGTCCCTTGAATGTAAGAGAAGTGCAGTTGACAATGGCTGCAGGAAGGGTTGTGAAGCCAAGGCAAGCTTGAAGTTGCCAGAATTTCCAGGAAGAATGACTGAAGACAGGAAATTTGGATGATTCCTTTAATTGATTCAATTTCAGTTCAAATGCCTGAAATTAGGGACCAGATTTAGTGGTACGTTCTGAGATTTTCTAAGTAACTGCATGTCTTTTTGAGAAAATAAGACTGAGAAACTTCAAAAATGAAGGCATTTGCTTGGGTGACTTAATATGAATTTCGATTCCCCAATAGCAAAATTCATCGATTTTGAAGATGCTTAACATGTGAATAGTTTTGAAAACTTATTGTGATGGTGAGATATCTGGTCATCGCAGTGGTACAAACTAAACCAGAAAGTGTTAGGAATAATTTTCAAACAAAATATTTGGAAAAAAGCCACAGATATACTTGAACAAGATGGGAAGGATTTCTCCGATGAGTTGGTGCTTGCTAGAAACATAGGGCTAAGCGTTGATAATGTATATAGTTTCTGTAAATGCATGGATAGGCTTGGTAATGTCCATTACACAGAGACAACTGGACAACTGTACTGTCCTTCTGTATGCAGCTGTCATACTTCAGTGTCTTGCTTGTAATTCTGTCCACACAATGTGGAAAAAAAAAATTGAAGTTATACTTGAAAATTTGTTAAAAGGACCCATTAAAATACATGGCGAAGTAGAAAGATGGGACTCTTTTCCTTGCAAGACATGACAGTACCTGGACTGAAAAGCCTCACAGCTCATTTAGGCCAGGTTAAACTTTTAAGTCAGATGGTTGATGCTTATTTAGTATTGCCATGCATATTCAGTTAACTGGAATTTTGGAAAGTCTGTGACATGTATTAGATGTTCCTAGCTGAAACTTTAGGTATTTACCTGAAGCCAGCTAGTAAGTTTTTCTTAGAGAACTGTCTCACATATCATAGGAATCTATCCTCACAATAGGATAGAGTATTGTCAGGGTAGAGGTCCTAACTGAGAGACTGCTATGTTATCTTCAACTCAGATAAGGTTGCTGCTACTTAGAAAAGGTAGTAAGCAGAAAGTGAAAATTCTTTTGCTTTCTAGAGTGCTATGAGTGAATGGATTGTGCTTAAAAGACTTTGCAAAGCTACCCTGAGGGCTTAGAAGTAAGCTTCATTCATGCATTCTCATTCTAGCAACCCATACAGAAGGCATTTTGAATGTTATACACAAGTATCAAACAATTTTATCATGTTCCTCAAGGTCAAGACTGAATTTGTAGCATCAAAATCCTATATCTTTAATTGTTAGTTATTCCCTTTAAGATACTGAAAACTAGAAGATGCACTGTGTAAGCATTGTGTAGGGGAAACACGAGATCTCATGGTGCTGCTTCTTCAGATATTTAGTGAAAAGGTTTTGTTTGCTTTGGTTTCTGAAGTGAGGAAATTCACCAAATATACAGAATTTCTGCTGCTGCTGTACTACTTTGATTCCAAGGACTGAGTGCTAATTTTTTTCCAGAGCATAAAGACTGACAGAACTATACTTTAAAACACACGCAGCATTATGACAAGTAGTGGCCAGACTTCAGTTTAGATCAGAATATCAATTCACAGATGCCGTATATTTTAGTACTCATTTATAAGAAACACACAGGGCCCATACACAGAAATAACTCACTAAGCTGTTTATTTCAAGGTGTGAAAGCTCAAGTAATTTCTCAGTTTTGAATCTGATTGTCATTGCTGCTATCTTCAAATAAAGCTGAACAACAGACTACAGTTATTACACCTAAATAAACAAATCATTAAGCAAGTCCAAAGGGGAGCGTAATTTGAGAGTCACAGAGAAGCTGAGTTGGAGCCCTAAAACATGATTTTTAATTATACTATGCTAGCAATGGAGATGAGCAAATTATGGATATAACTGTATGTGCATATCATATTTTATTGTAGCAATCACAGGACATTGGCATCACCAGTAAAAAAAGATGCTGGCAGTAAAAAGGAAATCTATCAACGAATTAGCATTAGCTTTGCTTTGCTAAACTGATACTGTTCCATTTTTGTAACAAAGTTAAGTGAATAGAGTCATTTAAACAAATAAACCTACTTCCTCAGCCAAGTAGTTCTGACTTAAAATCCTAAATATGGGGTCTTGGAAACGTGTGTAACACTGATTACCCCAAGGCTTCAGTGCACATCAGTGGGAATGTCCTTCTGAGTAAATGGGTATGCTGATCAGCCCATTACAACTTGGTGTTAAACTTGGCTTCTTTAGAGACTAATGCCCAAATTCTGTATCTTAAACAGAAATTCTGATATCTTGTGTTTAGTTCTTGTGAATGTTCTTTCTTACTCCAGAGTAATGGTGACTGCTTATTCTGAGAATAAATGAGTATGACAAAGCGGGGGGGAAAAAACCCGAAAACATAGCACTTGAATTTTTGGCCTGTATTAAATTAAAGCTGTTGCAAGCCTGAGAGAGAATAGTGATCTCGGAAAGATACTAAATAAAGTTTAGTCTGCACATTTTTTTTTTTTTGTTAGAAATTCATATTAGCATTTAAACAAAGTGACTATACTCAATGTTGCAAGTAGCTTTAAAACCCTTACAAATGTTGCAAAGGATTTAATTTGGTGGGGCACACAAAAAGAAAAAAGTACTAGTGGTATTTATTTACCTAAATTTTCATCAACATATCCAGCACACCGTTAACAATTTATTCTAAAAAGATTACTGACTGGGATTTATAAAAGTATAATGGGAGAAAAGATCAGAAGTTCACATATACAGAACAGTGATAAAAATTCAACCAAGCTATTCTGCTCTTCTTGAAGGTATGTTCCAACATACTGTAGGTATACCTTCCTGTAGAAGGTATTATGCATACCTTCTGCAGGGGGGTCTTTTAGTAAGGTTTAGTAGCAGTATTTGACCTGTCACCCAGTGAACATGTCTCTTTTATTAATCTTGCTTTTTACCTTGTTCTTCAAGGTGAGGTAACTTGCACATTGCCTCATCTTTTCATTTTTTTCATTGCACATTCTTTTTCATGCACTTTTTGAGGTAGAAAAAACATGCATGTGGTACCAGCACAACCCAGAAGATCAGGCAGATGCTTTAATCCCCCACTATCAATTTACTATTATCAATACATTCTTCATTCAGGAAGTGGTAGCACTGAAACTACCTCCTCAAATATTTTGTATAAATAGATTTGACAGTCAATCTTTATTTTCCCATATTTTTCTGTCAAAGTTCTTGTTCAACTAAGATTGAAAATACACATATACAGAAACTTGTTTCCTTCTTTGAAGTGCACCCTTGATTGCTTTGCATCTGTCTCTTATTCAATATAGTGAAGTTCATGAAATTCTGATTAAAAATGTGACAAATATTGAATGTTTTAATTTTGAAGATTATTGATACATTTTTACAGTGATAAACAGCATATATCTGTCTAAATACTATTACACATTAATCTTGCCATAGTTTTACATTGCACTAAATCTATGTTGTGCTGCACACTGAGCTCACAGCAATAGTTCATTTGGTCATTTTGTCAGCCAAACAGTGGTTTGTCTCTTCTTTTGTCAACTTGAAAGTTAATTACACTTTGGTAGCCTGTTGTAATATTTTTAGTATTTATGTCTTATAAAAAAATCAGAGGCAGTAGAGAAGTAGCAGTTTGTATTTTAAGAGGAGACCCTTCACATATTTAAGTATTTAAGTATCAGTAGCTGCCATTTGGTCAATATCTTGCTCTTAGCAGTCCCATAACGGTCCTGACTTAAGTCACACAGCGGCTACAAGTGCTTAAGCAAATACAGCAAAAACACCATATATCAGCTTCTCCTGATTTTTTTTTTAAACTGCAGATATCGGCAAACACTGAAGAAGGTTGAAAAATCAGTTACCAAAGTAAAATGCCATGTATAGAGACAAAACAGAAAAAATATAAGAATTACTATATGTCCAGCAGTGTTTTATGATCATTTATCCCATTTATATTTTGATTGCAATCCTAAATTAAATTTTTTTAAAAAATCTAAATAGTCCGATTTTGCATAATTTTAGGGTTTCAGAGAAAGCAATGTTAATTAACTTCAGGAAGAGCCAAAGTAATTTTGGGTGCTACAACATATCTTTATACCACTTTTAACTTTAGTGAGCCTGACCTTCCTTATTCCTCTCAGAAGAGTCTGTCAGAAGTGACCATAAAACACCAGTTGGTTTCCTGTACTGATCTACCCATTTAAACTGAAAAACACTGGAAATTTCTAGATTCTTAAGAGGGGTGGGCTCTTTCCTAGAGTAAATAAAATCTCTCCATTCCTCTGCCTCCCCAAAGAAACAGAGTTGTAAGGTATCTCATAGTGTGTCCAAGCAGGAAAAGCTTGCTATCTACAACAGTCTTGTACTAAAACAGATCAGTTCAATTGTGCAAGCTTCAGAAGCCCAGAGAGCAACAACGGAAGGAGGAAAATTAAGGTAGCACTAGGTGTAAGGAATTAGAGATGATAGTACACAGCTGGGGTGAAGCCACCAGCAGGTCCAGGGGCATGGTCAAGAATATCTTTGTGAGGGCTAGAGAATTTTGCAGGTGTTGTAGTGGGGGAAGGCGGGGAGTTTCATCTTATCACTCCTGGTGTGACGTGGTAGCAGATGTTTCCTAGCCTTGCCTTATTCCAAATCCCAGAAGTCATAGAATGAGGACAGAGGTTTAAATAACATGTAGAAAGTTAGCAGTGACTGTAACTGAGGCCTTTTGCTCTGGGAAGATGGCAGCAGACAGAGTTGCTCTGATCACAAACATACACTGGTTCAGACTGCTCCTAGATTGGGACATCTGTGAAAGGTAAGTGACTTAAGAAGAATGGGCTAGTTAGTTGTTGCTTAGGTGTCCTTTCCTTAGGTTCTCATGGTGTTGCGTACTTTCCCACTTCTGATTGTAGTTGTCTTGGTTTGGCTTGTAGAAGTGGCTTGTTTGTTAAATATTGAATGATGGCCATTTTGTAAAGTAGAAGCTACTAATTTTACTGGATTTTCTTTTGTTCTTACAATTTGGAACTGTGCTAAATTACTGAGAACAGAATTCTTTATAAGAAGTCTGCAGTAAGACAACAGCGAGGTCTATGACTTTGAATAGTGCTCATCTTTCTCCTCTTCTTGTATTTTTCTGCTAATGCCTTTATAGTTCTTGAAGTTGTAGAGTACAAATAGCTAAGTTTTTGTTAAGCGCTGTCAGTACTGATACTTTCCATGATACCTAAAAATGCAAGATGAGTTTATATATTAAGATAAATGAGCTGTTATACTAAACTTTAAAAATCTTGACGTCTAATGCGTACACAAAAAGACAAAATGCCACAAATAGATGAATTCCACTTTGTTTCCTTGTTTTTGGTTTAAATTCTTGGTTAACTTCTGAAACTCTAATCCTTTGAATTACTACTCCCCAAAAAAACGTGGACAGAGCTCTGATACAGCTCTTAATAAGGTACTGAGCCGCCTACTTGTGTTTGTAATTGTCTTCTCTTAGGCAAGAGTTTGAGGAGATGTTGACCTGCAGACATAGTGTTGTTGCTGTTTTGTGCTCAGGTGAAAGTTTAGTTCAGGATCCAAGACTTTGAGGTTGACCAATTAATGTAAAAGTAATGAAATACTGCGGTGGTAGAGCATACAGTTCATAAAACTGTATGTTTAATATGTGCATAGAAGTTTATCACAGTTCTATGCTACTGTTTCTGCATTGGTGCCTTTTATGGTGCAGTAAATTTGAGAGCTATAGCCATGATCCAGATTTAGCAACTTACTGCAAGCCCCCTGGCTTGGGACTTTGATTGGCAGGAAGTGAAGACTTTTAATCCGACACAGGTTTTCCTGATCCTGTACTGTTCAGCTGTTAATTAGCTGAGTCAAAATGCAGAAGAAAGGAGTTAAACATGTCATTACTATATTTGATCACAGGCATGATGGAGCCAAATATTCTATGCTGTAGTAAAACATGCCTTCTCCTAGTAAAAATCAGTGTCCAGGTTCTAAAATTCAGAGTCTATTTGAGGGGGATTGTGAGGTTCATTAGAGCTAACAGTCCTGCATATAGCTCTGTGTAGTGAACCGTAGTTGTCATATGAAGGACATTCTGCATTTTAGAGATGCTAATTAAGACGTAAAGTGACACTGGACCCAGAGAAATGCACTGTACTGTGACTGCGTCATGTATTTGTCTAAACCGAAGGAATCTGGGCCTTTGAAGGAGAGTTCTAATGTGCATCCCTGTGATAGGGATGTTATCTTTTCTAATTTCCTGATTTTGAATATCTTGCTTTGCATTTAAAAACTACCATTTCATGAAATTCTGCTATCAGAAGACTTGTATCTCCTTTCACATAGGAAAACCAAGCCACTTGGGACCTGTAACGTTGAAGAGCTTTGTGCGTTGAGAGTAGTATTTCATGCTGAGTGGTACGCAAATTCAGTGGCAAATGCTCTTGCATTACTTAATGCACAAAGCCTATGACCTGACTTTGAACCGATGTTCTCAGCTATTAATTACATCAAACAATTATTACTATCTCTAAAAAAAGTCCTTTCAATTTAATGGAAATTTTGCCTGACCAACAAAAGCAGGATTGGAACTGGGGTCACTGGCAACAGAGAGTTGCCAGTTACTTGTAAGCAACAGAGATAAAATTCAAATCCCAGTTGTTTTGCACTGTCTTACCAGGTTTTGCAACAGTCGAGAAAAACTTCGTAATAACCAAAGAGCTCCATACGGTGTCGTGTCCGTCCCTCTCCCCCGCCCCCCCCGATTTTCAGTTCTAAAATTTTTAGATCTGTGACATCTTATAGCATTGTATGACATTTTACAGAAACCGGACAATGAAGAGTTGTTCAGGTGCTGTGTTTTGGAAAACTAATTAAGCAATTCATATTTTTTTCTTGTTCTCAATCTGAAAATGATTTCTGTTTTAATAGTAAATGTGTTTATTAAAACACATTCAAATGCTGAACAAAGTCTTCCATGTTAAAAAAAAAAAGTCTTTAGGTTAAATATAAACCAGCACCCCTTTCGAATGCCCAGTGCTGTTGGTGTCCTTTTATCTCATTAACGTAAAGATACTTTTTCAAAGTCTTCCTTTGATGTTTGACATAACTGATGATGCTTTAAGTTGAAAAAGATTGATTGATTTCTGACATTGATGAGATTGATTTCTTGGCTGAAATGTTTACTTTGTGAATATGAATATTTATACTATGCCTGTATTTATTTTCTAAAACAAAGCATATGACTAATCATGGAGGTGTTTCTCATTGTTAAAGTGTTACAGTTCATCCACATATCTGAAAGCAAGTATTTATATAAATCTGCAGAGCAGTATGCAGGCAGACTTTTTGGAAAATACGCCAGCTCCAATATTTGATTTTTTTCTATGTGCCTAGAATAATAATTCAGATGGAAAATCTGTGCTTCCCACAAGGGATCCGGGTTTTTTTTTGGGTTTTTTTTTGTCTAGTTCTTAAGTGGATGAAGTAGGAAGACAGAAGGTGAATCATGCACTTGAGTCAGTAACTCATTGGAAGAAATGCTGGTGTCTGTTTAAAGATTTTGGGTTGAATTCAAGACTCGCCTTGGGAAACTATGCAGTCTACATCCTGTTCAGTAAAACAACTGCTTTGATCTGTTCTCACATCTGCAAATCTTTGTTGCTGTGGAGAGGACTAAATCCATCAGTAACAACAACAAAAATATCTAGGTTCCAGTTCCCCTCTTGATATTTCAATTTAAAGGAATTTCTGTTATGGATTTAGAAGACATAATGGAGCATAAAGAATCATGTTAGCATTCTATTACTGCATTCTGTAATTGCAATCCAAATTCAGTTGTACTTCTGGTGTAGATAAGGGCAAAGAGGAGGCTGGTGGAGGTGTTGTGTGGGGTTTTTTTTTTGTTTGGTTTTTTTTAGTAGAATACTAATAGCACAATAATAGGTAAATAATAGGACTAGGCAAAATAGATGAGATTAGTACTCCTAGAATAGTAAGGACAGAAGGACAGAGCCTTTGACTCATAAAGGCATAACTTTGAAGAGAAGAGGGAAAGATGCTGGCCTGATGTTCTGTTGGAGACTGAGTATCTGTTTATAAAATAAGTATGTTTTTGACTTCATTAAACCTCTGGCTCAGAATTGTGAGCTTTGTGATGCTTTGTTCAGCATCAGATTGGCAGAATTCATCATGAAATATTGTTGTATAGCTCAGCAAATCACCGTTTGTGCATGTGAGCTTGAGCCATGGAATAGATGGACAAAATGGCAATATTAATAAGAGTGAGTGAGAGTGAAAGAGCCATCATACAGCTCTCACCAAGACTGTAGCTGAATTAAGCTCTGGATCTAAAATGGGGAAAACGGTTTATTTCAGTGGGGGATTCGTGTCAAATTCCTTTAGCAATGTTTGGGGTTTTTTTGCCTTTGAATTACACAACTGTAAAAATTTATACATAGGAATAAACTAAGAAAAATATGGAGCTTACAGAGCCTATGGAAAGATGATTTTTGCCTTTTAAAGGCTTTTCTTTAGATAACATTCTATTTAAAATTTCTATTAAAAATATTAATCTGAAATATCTGATGGTTTGTGAGCATAACAGTGGATATTGATATGCAGTTAAGACAGACTGCTGACTGAAGACTGACAAAGCAAATGTCAGGAAGAGCAGACTCATTGCTCTCTTTTTTTTGAGATGGTGCTGACAATACTTCTCTAAATCAAACGTGTCCATGGATTAAGTGGAATACATATAAGCCCCATTGAGTAACAAAAGTGACATGGTTGCAGTAATGCTGACAAGACTTACAGCTGTGTGCACCTGCAGCCTGCCAAATAAATGAAATACCATTGCTTAGCAGAAACACCTAAGAAGCAATCTATTTCTCTACCTTTTCTGTTCACACATTGTGGCATCTACAGTACAATTCCCCTTTTTTCCCCACTCAGCACAATTTCCTTTACGTTTTGTATTGCTGAGGAAATCTGTGTGAAAAGAAAACCTATATTTCTGAATCAGTGTTTTCATTTTTCCTTTGAAATCTCTTCCTCTTTGTCAGAGATTAATTTAAAGTAATTATCAAGTTTGTTTCAGATAGAGATATAACATGCCAATGACTCAATGGTATCCATTTCCTTTAATTCTGTGAGTCAGATTCTTCATCATGCAGAATAGCATCTGAGTTAGATTATTTCTGGAAGAACATATCCTCATAGCCAGTATTCTAAGTGACACTCTATATACAGTTTTAATTAATGTGTGCAACAGGTACCAGACAAAGTCTTAAACAGAAAGACACAACTGCGATAATTTTTTATTCAAATGATTGTTTTGAAGACTATCACGGAGTTTCTAATTTCTTTTCATTTTTATTAGTTTTATATTAAAAGCATTTAGAGCTAAAGTGGTTGCAAGAGTTTAAGATTCCCTGTGCTGTTTTGCCAATACACACTTTAACAATCAAAGTAAGCTTACTAGTGAAGCTAAAATAATTATTTTCCTTCACTTAGCTTTTACATTGCTTGTGCTTTTGCTTTGCATAGGTTGCTTGTTTTTACCACTAATTTGGTTAACTGTAGTAGCTCACAAGGGCTTTTTTCAGCATCAGATTGGCGGAATTCATCATGAAATATTTGTCCATCGGCAAGAAGGTGTGTTTTCCAAAATAATGATGCAGCAAAGGCATATGAGGTACCTTTGTATCTGGACAGTTGCGAAGTGTCAGGCAGTATTACTCATATTATTAGTCTTGTTTTACTAATGTCTGGAGAACATTGTACTTTCCATATACCAAAAATAAGTAATCTATTTTTAGCCTGAAAAACATTGTTTGGGATTGGTGGATACAGTTAGGAAATGGAATAGAGAAAACATGTATTTGATGGGGGAAGTTGGTGACAGTTTTTGATCTGAAATGACAGAGATCTTGACTGCTCTTGTCAACTGAGGAGTCTTACTGCTGAGGAATGAATGGACTTGCAGTCTTTTAGATATCAAGCCTGGAGCAAATGTGGAATTCTATACATCACATAAAATTCCTCCAAACAAATTCTTAGTATCCATACTTAAATGGCAATATATGCTCAATTCTTTCAACACTGCAGTGTCCCCTTTCATGAAGGACAGGCATTTGAGGAAAGTACAAGGAGTAGTTAAGCACAAAAGAGTTTGAGGTTTAAGGGAAAATTCTTTTAGTTTGATTGACACAGCCTATACTGGGACCTGACCTTGCTCAATGTTTCCCATTGAGAGAGCATCAGAAAACTCTAAACAAGCAACAGCATCAGAATTTTGCCCCAAGCAGCTAGGAGATTGGTTTTATCTGATCTGAAAACACAAAAAGGAAGGAGTAGGGGAAAGCTTTTTTTTTTTTCTGAGTCCTTTTCCTTTCTCTTTTATTTCACTAGTTACTAAATAATGTTTATAGTACTCACTTGGAAAACCATGCAGGCTGAAATTTGCTAAAAGTGAATATGTCCAAAACTCCTATATGTGTATCAGTTTGAAATGATGTATAGATTCGGCTGTCGTATACCTTGGATGTACTTGCTGCCATGGGCGCTTTCATAGTTCATGATGGTAACAGCCAAGTCCACTGGTCTGTTGCTGTTCTTGATTCGAGGACAGTGTATTCAAGGGAGCAAATCAAGCTTCTGCTCTCAGCAGCTGCAGGTTTTCAAAATGAGTAGCTAAAGCAAAAATAAAAGAGGTGCTAAATATAATGTTAAACTTGAAGCTTTTTTCCATGGAGCCTGTTCTACAGTGGTAGGTCTAATAAACAGATGAGAACTTGTAAGCAGGGTTCAAATGCTGGTATTTGACATATCTGTTTTACTAATTAGTTGAAATTGTCTTGGGATAAAATCAAGGGTTTCAGAATTCTATGTTGAAATAGGACATAGCATCTTTATAGCTAGCAGAGTGCTGGGACTTGTCTGGAAATGCTATACTTTGTGTACCTGTTTGAGGGGGGCATTAAGTGAAGGCTTCTGGAAAACATCATGATTCTCCTGGATTTTTTTTCCTTCAAAAATATCTGTTTGCTTGTTTGTGGTGTGGGATAGAGGGAATGTCATGTTCAGTGGATGGTTATCTGGTACTCAGAATTATTATTGTTTTCACAGTTTTCACAGGTACATCTTAAATTGTTATGAACAGCCCTAAAATGAGCTATCTTTTAGAGTCTACACATATGTGATTTTATTTCCTTGGTTTCTTTCTGAATTTTTGTTCAGAGTACGTTACTATTTGCAAGGAGAGCAAAATTCCTTCTTAGTACATCTCTTATCTTTTCAGTTTCATGCATTTCAGTCAAAATCGTTTAGGTCTTGATCTTTTGCAAACAGCAGTGACAGACTCAGTTCGCTAAAAATAGCACCTACAATCTCAGTAGAGGGATATTAGTCCTAGGATATTAGATTAAAATAAGAGGAAATGAAAGGTTTAAAGATGCGTGATGCATTGCATAGCTCAAAAGGCAAGTTAAAATCTTTACTGTCCTTTCAGATCTCAGCAATTTTCTGGTCCATCTCTGGATAACGCTGACAGCTATGAATATTGACAATTCTCAGTATCAAGAAGTCTTGATGAGTATTGATTTCTGGACTTATTGCTAGGGAGCAACATCTATCAATTCCTTACTGATTGGCGTCAATACCTCTCGACCTCAGGAGGCATATATAGGGTTCACTTTTTCTACTTCAATGGAGTAAGCTCATATATAGCAAGGCTAAAATTGAGTTCAGGCTACAAAAAAGGACATCTAGATACAAACGTGGCATACCATTCCAGGTATATTCAGAATGCAGTGCATGCATTCAGTGGTCTGACTTCTATACATACAGAATACATCTTTCACACAATATTTGTCATTGACAGTGATTTTTTTCTTGTAACAGTGCACATTGTATATCAAAGTTTACGCCTTGATCTACCTTTTGGATCTGAGGAATGTGTGCTTTTTTGTTTTTCTAAAATTAACATAGCTTTCTTAGTAAAGTATGCAACTTCATTGTGTTAGCTAATGTCTCTTGATCAACTGTTCAGTTTTATATGAATGGTTCTATGTTTTCAGACATTTAGGCTCTTCTGGTCTCGGAAAGCAGAGTGTTAAAAGTTTAGGTAAGGTAATGTATGGAATCCTCTAGCTAGTCCTCCACATTCTAATGAGCGATTAGAAAGGCAAGAAAAAACTCACCTGAAAGAGAATCTTGTCTGTACTAGTATTATTTTTAAAAGTTTCAGACAGTTTGAGGATTTATTTTTGGTTTGTGTCTGTGGTATTTTTTGTTGATTTGTTGTGTTGTTTTTAGTAAGTACACAAGAGGTTAAGTTTTCCTCCAAAATGGTAAAAATATTTTAGTTTGTCACAACACTGAATTTTAAAATGCATACTGCTGGAGCACAGGTGTCTATCTCTTTCAAAAGAATTGCTTTCTACACCAATATGGCTGTAGGCTATGGTCTAAGGAATTGCTTTCAACACTGAGATGGCTGTAGGCTGTGCTCGGAAACTTTACTTAAATAAGCATAAGTATTTCATCTCAGTTCATGGAAAGCTTTCAGTAGATACTGTGTATTTCCGGGGTAACGGCATCTGAATAAAATTTTGAAAAGATACATAAAATTAGTTTAGAGTTAGCATTGTGATAAATAGAAGGACACATATTCAGAGATCAGCGTTTGCAATCTGAAGTCTTGTATCCATGACACAGAGCTTAACTTGGTGCTTTGTTTGGTTTAAGTTTGAAAGTGGTTTTGTCCAGATGTGAATAAGGTAGAGTCATAGCAGTGTGACTTGTAGTCAGGTGCAATGGCAGTGTAATTTGTAACCATATTACTCCTTTTTTCTTAGTGGATATTTACTTCTACTATAGTGTTTTGCAGTTGTTCCCTAAACAAGGTAACAGGAAAGCCATATTCTTAGTAGCCATGACATTAATTGTGAGGCAGAAGTTTATATTAATGGCAACAATTTTGTGTGAACTAGGAAGGAGAATTGCAAATGGAAGTATGAGGTAGAGCTGAATTTACACTTCTATAGCTGAACAATGAGGAGCAATTTTTTTGATATCTGCAATCACTGGGGTGCTGATTGTCCCATTATTTGAAGGATGTATCATGGAAATTGGAGCTGGATCACTTCTTATGATGCTTCACAGTATCAATATCTCTGCCACACTGCTGAGGTCGTAATAGGACTATAGAAGTGAACCTTGGTTGAAGATGCTGATGGGACCCTCATCTGTAAAAGGAAAATGGACGTACTTGAAATCCTGACAGTATCATAAAACTACCAACCTAAGTAATGAAGAAGGTCATGCCTTGTCAGTATTGCAATGGAATTCGTATTCCATGTCAGCCAAGTCAGTGTCCATGGTATTGAAGGTATTGTTTTGTTACAGAGCTATGGGTCCAACTTGCCTTGGAGCTTGCCAGCTTGGAGTTGAGCTGTACTCAACTCTGACAACACTTGCAACATCAGACGGAAGCAAGTATGATCCACATTCGTTTTGTAGTTCTCTATCTCTGAATAGTAGCGCAAGAAATAAGCAGATTTTTGTTGTGATGAGTTAAATGTGACTAGATGATTTTTACTGCTTTTAGGCAGAAGAAGGTGACAACAATAAATCATCTATTACAGTCTTTCAGACCAGGCATCCACAGTTGGATCTTCTGATGGGAGTGAGGTTTGCCCACAGTCCCATACCTCTCAATGATATTTTATTTCTCACTTTCAAATTTTCTTTCTCTAAAAAACTTGAGGTACTATACCACTATTAAAAAAACAAAACAAAAATCCTGGAATGTCTCAAGTTACTCTGTTTGTATCGTGTCATGCAGAGTCACATTTGACTTCACACTGCATATTCCTTCAGAATTCTCTGTATTTTGGTTTTGATAGCAACACTGCTTGGCATCTGCTCAAAGCTTCATTCACCCTTTTACTCAGTTAACTGCATTGCTTTAGCATCTCCTATCTTCTTACAAAAGCTTTTCACCAACCTTTTAAAGAAGCATAGCTGTATGCACAGCTAGATTTGTTTATTCAGTGTGTATTGAATTCAGTTATGTTTTGGACTGCATATATTTAGTCTGTTCAGAAATGAGGAATGTTTCCTCTCAATCCACTGAAAATATGCCTTTTTGAGTTAGTAACTTCCTTAGAGTGTGTTTGGGCTTTTCTGAAAAGGAAGAGGCTGACAGGAATATTGGGTATTGGAATTTATTTTATTTTTAACTATTTTGGAAGTTAACAGAATAACCTTTAGTGTACTGCTCTCTGTAATCCTCCGTGTTGCTCCATACTTTTTGTCATATCTGTGGTGTGTTTGTCACTAAGAATATTAAAGCTACATTTGAATATCATTGGAGATCCATCATAAACTTTGTAATATGAGCAGCCCTTGTGTGGAAAATCTCGCAATCAGGAACTGCATGTCTAAAAAGAAGACAGAGGAGTCCTATAACTTTATTTAAGTAAAAGGAGAGTCCAGCGGGCATAGTCCTGTGGGGTCTCTCAAAGTGCTGGAGGTCACAGCCCCCCTTTTATCCGACGTTCTGGCTGAGGTATCCCTCTCCTTTTCCCCATTGGCCAAAGTACTCAGGAGTTACAGGCTTCCCGCCTGCCTACACCAGACTTCTGCCAACTCTTCTCACGTAGGGTTATCTGATTCCCTTGTCCCCCTCACTCCTGGCTTCGCTCAGTCTCCCCTCTGCATTTATTCCTTTGTCCTTCGTCTTGCTCATCAGCAAGACTGTGAGGGAACTCCCTTATTTGTAAAGACACATACTTGTGTGTTCGACTCACCCTTAAAACAGGAGGGAGGAGGGAATGCTACTTAACAGTAAATGGAAAGGGAAAAGGCTACTTATTTTGTTCTATCTCATAGATGAAAATAATGGTCTTATTAATCACAGTATCAACGTGGTCATTTAGGGAAGATCAATCTGAAAAATGAATAGAAACAAGGCAGATAATTTTAAAATTTAAAAGCAGGCATTGACGATGTAAGTGACAGAAACTTTTTGTTTAAAAACCCTTAACATTTTGTTACATAAGCAAAATTCTAAGATGAAATATACTCACAGCACCTTTTTTTGAGCTCATTTTTAAACATATATTGAAAATATGTATGTATATGCACATGTGTGAGATGTGTGTATATATTTATAGGGAGAGATAGATATATATATAGATACATAAAACTCACAAAACAGTATCACTGATCTCTTACCTTTGGAACTTCCTGGCTAAGGAAATATTCTTTTGACTTCACTACTTTTCTGTATATGAATTATTTATTCCCCATCTATCTTGATACTGCTTTTGAATTCAAGTAGCTGTTGTTAAAGTACATAGAAGGTAGACAGAAGCCCTGGCAGGTTTTTTTTTCTTCACAGTTTACATTTTCTGTAATGCTTTGGACTTGGTAGTTTCTTGTGATAAGAGAAGTTTAATTTTATTTCTCATCATATTTTCAGGACATTATTGGCTTATTCTTTGAATTATTCAGAAAAAAAAGGAATTTGGAAAACACCTACTGAATGTATAGCAGCCAATGGATATATAAAAATAAGTAAGAGTTGGTAGGGTTTTGGTAGTTCCTTAATGAGGATGCCAGCCTAGAGTTGCTTTGCAGATTCATTAGGAAATTTTCATGATTTCTGGCAGTTCAGATTTTTCAGTTGTTCAGTGCAAAATGGAAGTTTTCCTTTTTGTAATTGCTTAATAATAAACACTTTAAGAATGCACGGATCACACCCAGTTATTGAGGTACAGGAAAATAGGGGTTCCTCTTTTGAGTTACTACACGTCTATCATGTCGATAGCTGTGTGGGTTGGAAAACTAAATTTTCAACATTCATTGGCATGTGAATCTCTTTCTCACTTATATTTGTATTTGCTTCTCCAAAAATGTTTGTTTAATAACTTCATCCATTGTCTCCCAACCCTGATTTTATCTGCATAAAAGATGATTTAAAATTTTGCAATGTTTTAAGGCTAGGTGATACTTAGTGTTCAAATAGTACCTACTTAAATAAACAGTGTAACTTGTTAAGCCATGTGTGTACTCATATGCTCACAGTTTCTTTACTTGATTAGGAATCAGTGTTATCTAAATGGCATGAGTTTTCCAGAAGTTTTCCTGAAAGGAAGAGATGAACTCCCAAAGATGATTGGTGATACATTCTGTGTATGGAACAGCAGTACCAATACACTAATGAAAATACACAATATTCCTTCAGATTCCCATAGCAGAATCTGAGGGAACTCCAAGACTGTCTTATTTGATTAAAAATCTCTTAAGACTCCTCCTACATGTAATGGGAAAACTGAAAAAAAAAAGCCATTCATGCTGTACATCAAAGGGTATTGTTGATTAATTCTGCCAAGTTGGCTTATAATGCAGTCTTGGACTTTATCTGAATACAAGAGAACATAATTGATAACTTACATTTTTATGACTGTGTAGAATAATCATTTGCTCTGTATACTTGGACATGGATGGAAGTATCTGATTGTTGACATTTTTACACTGATGAGCTAAGAAAGTGGTAGGATATAGCAGAAGGGAGGTGTGAGAGGTGTGATGAACAGTTCTTTCTTCTTTAAGCTGTTAAATGGAAAGGAAAAAATGTTAAGTCTTTTGGCTTTCTTCTGTTTCCTCACAGAGGAAGGGGCATGCCTGATGTTGGACATACAGCATGAACTAACCTCTGCAAAAAGGCATGTTGAATTTTGTGAATCCTTTTCTGGAAAAGGACAGTACAAGAGTTAATTCTTTTTCAGTCACTGAAAACTACAATGAGCCAGCTTCCTTACTGTGTTTCCTTTCTCCCCTCCTCATCAGAGTCCTCTGCAGAATGCAGGGGCTTCCCAGCAAGTATGGTTGGATTATAAAAGAGGGCATCTTATATATAGAACACAGGAGACCTCAGATACTCATTTTTTTCCTTTTTAAACATATTTTTCTGCTTTTATGTAATTCTAAACACAATGTCTATAACAGATCTATAGTCCATGAATCAACAGTAACTTTCAGGTAGTAGATTTTAATTTTTCAGATACTAGGTTTTAATCTATTGTTTGAAATGCAGAAGTCTTTTTCCAGTGGGAGTACTGCCCTGATCCATTTTCTCCACTGGATGGAACGTAAGGCTGCAATTATTCTGTCTGTTCACAGGACCAAGCTTTATCAGTAGTAGGATGAATCAGCTTTTTTCTTTTTTTTTTTTTTTTTGGTTACTCCTATCTCTTCATTTTTGTTTCTGTGGTTTCCTGTTTTTTAGAGCCTTTCTTCTAAGCATGTATCAAAACAAACCTGGGGAAGGTTTTGAATGAATATCTGAGAGTTCATCCACTGTCACCTACAGTACCGTTTAGTCAATAAGATGCTTTTTTCTCCTTCATTAATCTTGCTTGAAATAAAATAACGTAAAACAAGTTTAACTGAAACATTCGTTCTACTCAAAGCAAAAAAAAAAAAAAAGGGCAACAGAAAATGGGAGACTAAAATCAGACCTGTTTACCTTTTAATTGAGAAATAGAAGTTAGAAGCCTATTTTCAGAAATTGCCAAGTACCTGTAACCTCTCAGTTGTCAGTGGTATGGCTCAAAAGATACCTAGAGTTTCTGATACAAGGAACACTTAATGCAAATATGAAACTTCTCCCATGTTTCTTCCAGACTTTATGACTGTTCTGTAAGTCTTTGCTAAGGCTTTCCCAGGAGAGTAATATGCTGCCATCTCAAGTAAAACAAATGTAGAATTAAAATAAATTCTGCTATTGCTGAGCTTGTAAATAGGATTTTTCAGTTCGCATGTGACAAACTTGGTATTACTTGGGTCTTGTATTACTCCTTTTTTTTTTTTTTTTTTTTTTTTTTTTTTTTTTTTTTTTTTTTTTTTTTTTCTGTTTGCCTAGCATGGAACACTTTGAGGGCATGGACCTGTGCTGTCTTCATCTGCTTTTCAGTTTTGGAGCTGGACAAGGACAAAATATTGTGTGATAGGATATAGAATATATGTGTCTTTCTCTTTTTCCAAAGGCAATTCTCCAGTCTGGAATTTTCAGGTATTCAGAGAACACTGCTAAAGTTAAGGGAGATTTCTAGTTCCTTTTGCATATTCCCTGTCAGCACCATACTTCTGATAAAAAATTTTCCACTTTTGGATAATATTTATTTTATCTTCTGTTTTAGCCTTTTACTGTAAATCTAAAAGAACTGAATGCCCTAAGACATGTTAATAATAAATTGCTGCAATTTGTTTAAAAAATCCTTACCACATTTCTCCTATCTGGTTAGAATTTAAACTAGTAAACTTGTTCAAATTATCAAAAAATAAATATATTTGCTACCATAATTTGAATCCTGTCTGAAGCCACAAAGCTAATATTCTTTAGGTCAAGATTTTCAAAAGACTTCCAGACTGTAACGTGGTCAGATGTTTGCCCCAGCTTTCATTTTATTTGATATCTGATATCAGTTGAGTTCTGATGTTAAAATTGAAGACTTGATTCCAATAAGTATTCAGTATTTCCACATCCCTGCATGTCTTATTGCCAACAGCGGTATTTTGCAACACTTCCCTGACAGAAGGAAGATAAGGTAATCTATAATTTTCTCCCTGAATCGCAAAGCTGTAGTTACATAACTAGGTTTGTTTTTCATTTAGCTAATTAATGTACTTCATCCCCATCCAAATAATATTGACACAGGTAGCTATTTCTGAGGTAGAGTTGGGAAACTCACTCTTTGGTACTGAAAAGTTGTGTTCTGGATAATTCTGTTGTTGGTGCATCTCAGAAGGAAAAAATCTGATTTTTTTTCCTAATAAATGGAAATAAGTGTGTATCATAGGGTAAAAGAGTGGTAAAGCAATACAATTTTAAAGACTTGTCCCTAGCTAGTAACATAAGCCTGTTGGAGAACCAACATGGATACAGTACTTGGACCCCCAGTTCTGTGTACTTAAGTGAATATTCTCATCGATTCATATCCAGAATGAAACAATTACAGTCTGGCTCTGTGTGTCTTACTTTTACTTCACTTTTTTGAAACTATTTTGTAGTGAGATGTCTGGTTTAAACTCCATTGAAGTCAATGGTCATTTCCAAAGCGACAGCATGCTCTAGATTAGACTTTAAGGCTCTTTTGTGTCCTGTTCTCTTTCTTGCTCTATAACTTCAAAAGTTCCAGAGATTGTCATTTGCTGAGGTGAGCCCTATTTCACTGAGCATAATAAATAAATAGAGGAAGTGTTCTTGGAGGAGGTGTTTTGCCTGAACCCTTAACAGATATAAGCCTAAGTAGGACAGATAGTGGGTTACTTCACTTTGTATTGTAAGACTTCATTTCATGAAGTGAAATAAGAGGAAAACTTCAAGAATGTGACACTTGTTATCAGTGGTGGTCTGATATTTCTGTAGGTTTCAGGGGAGGTTGATAGGTTTCATTGAAGACAAGAGTGCAGTTTTTAGATGAACCTTTCCATATTATTTCTGAACCCTCCCCCAGCGCAATGTTCTAGACTTAAAAAAGGTACAGCAAGACCATGAAGATAAGTCCACTTACAGAATTTTCAGGCACTGAGAAAGTCTGAGCAAAAATAATCTAAATTGAGTCACTTCGTGAATTCTGGGAAGCTTAATTCTTGCTAAATCAGAATCTGACAGCTGGCAGCTACAGCACCAGATTTTCCTAAATAGCTCTGAATGTTCGTCTCCCAAGCCATGTTTGAATTTCAGGCTATAATTCAAGCATCTGTAAATTTCTTGTTCACATGAGCATATTTTATCAGGGATGAAGGGAAGCAGCTAGATCTAGGTGTGCTACGATTCCCTTGAAATGTATAAGTCCCTGTATAGTGTGACATAGCTGATTTATTACTGGATGTTTTAATATTAACATTATTAATATTATCTTTTTTGTTTTAAGAGTTTGTTTTCTCAGTGTACATGCTACCACTTTTTGCATTCAGTGTTCAATTAGATACTGTCAGTTTCTATACTAATAGAGTATGGCTGCAAATGAGAAAGTATTGCCAAGCTAATCATAGAGCACACTTCTTTGATAGCCAAAGGAGTTATTCTTAAGGGCTTTTCAGACGTGTGTGCATGTGTGTGGAGTGGTGGTTCTATAGCAACTGACATTGCCCATGTACCATACTGTAGTTCTGAGATGTTAATCTTTGATCTTTTTCAGTCAGAGAGTTCGATTAATGGAGTCTCTGTAATTTGTTTAATTTCAATATAGTTCAGCAGGTCAAGACTTTAAGAATGGCTGCTGTGGGTATATTTCCAGGATACTCCAGTTACTATTTATATAAAACTTACCCTCTGCTTTGATAGTTTGATATATTTTCCTAAATATAGATGACATAGTCTCTCCAGCTTCCCTTTCTAGGCTTCAAATTATAGTTCAACTATGTACATTCAAATTCTGTGCTGTTCTCCTTCCTTTTTTAGCTTTAGTTATGAATGAGATTCTTATTTCAGTCCACAACAAAGGGCAACATGAGGAATAAATCTTCTTTTCTGAGAAAAAAAAAAAAATTACTTGTAAATCCCAGATAGACCAACTTGGATTTGAAGAGACTGAGTCAGACTGACAAACACTGATAGCTATGCTTCTATGAAGACTTAGATTTTGCAGATAGAAAATGTATTTCTTCACAGAGAAAGAATTCATTGAAGCGACCATTAGTGGGTGATAGCTGGAAGACAGTGCTTGGGGAAAGCTACACATAGCAGAAAAGAGAATCAACTCTATAGAGGAAATTGTCATCATCCCATCACAATGAATAAAAATCAGACACTCTGTATTCACTGTCCATTCTCCTGTCCCTCCCTTATGTGTGTTCTGCTTCGGTTACCAGCCAGAATAAAGTACAAGAGCTGCAATTGGTACTGATACATAAGATTTGTCATGGATTATAGATCAGTTAAAGATCCTAGGAATAGGAAATGTCTCTTAGGTCTGTCAGTTAACTTCTGCTTTCTGTTTTGAAGATCTCCAATTTAAAACTCTGTATGAGTTCAGGGATAGCAGTGATCTGTCATCCAGTAGTCTTATGAATTAATTTTCAAACATCATTATGAAAAACTTTCACCTCTGTTTTGAGGACTTGTAAACTGAGGGATAGATGAGCCATGTACATTGCTTGAGGTCATAGGAAGTCTTTTTCACAAATTTTTGACAAGAAATTATCTACTGCTCCTGACATGTTCTGTCAACTGCATTACTACAGTAGCAATAAGTCTCAAGAAATTTATTTGGATGTTGTCTTACGATAAATTATAAGAAATCAAACATTTTGGGAAAAATATGTTTATTGACATGCTTGCCGATAGTATAGCAGACTGAGAAATCACTCAATATTCGCTTTGCTTCTCTCCACCCTTCCCTCCATGTCTTTTTAATACCTATTTCTGATTGCAGAGGCTTGGCAGAAAATGTGAAGGCAGTTGATAGACTGTATGCTTTGAATGTGGATTGCCTTTCTGGTAGCTGTCTTGTGGCTGTGTGCAGAACAGTGTAACAAATGAGAACATGTGGCGCTTCTAAACTCTGCTTTGTTGCTTGTTGGGATAGGCAGCAGCAAACATGAAAAAAAGAGTACCAGAAATTCATTTCAGTTTTGCACTTTCTATTTATAAGCATTATTAGCACTGGGATTCAGAGTTCAGCTTATGAAAATTAAGCAGTATAGAAGGAGATTTGTATTGCAGAGTTCAGCCTGTGCACTCTGTTCAGTGTTGTTTGAAATACCTAGAGAAACCAAACCCATCACAAAAATGACTGTGTTGATTGTACTAATTCTCATTCTGTCTTGCATCAATTTTTGTATGATATATGAAACTATTGTAGTTTTTTTTAATGCTTTTATTTTAGGAGACATTTAATGATGCCTATGCAGTGTGCTACTTTAATATGTCAAGATGTACCATTGCTCAGCTGTACCTTACTGTGCCATCCTCCCTGTGCCACATGCTCCAGATGTCCCTGCTTGAGCGGGGGTTTGGACTAGATGATCTCTGGAGGTCCCTTCCATCCTCAATCATTCTGTGATTCTCTGTGACCTGCTATAGACTACTAGGTTTATTTTTAGACAGAACATTTAAGGCTATAGACTGGTAGATTTTCACATTCTGTATGCTGGATTAACTGGTGACCGTACATGTAAGAAAATAAAAGTGCACTGTGACACTGTGATTATGCTTTTACAGTTTGTGAGAGTGAGGAGAACAGGGCTGAAGCTAAATTGCCAAGTTGTTACAATGGTTTTTGATAGAACTGTGATTTTACCTACTCAAAGTAACAACTATAAAACCCATTTTGTATAGCTAATAGCTAAGGTACTTGCAGTTTCTTAGGATTTTGGAAATCCAGTTTTCTAAGGTGCTGCATATAGACATTTGGAGTGCAGGACAAAAAGAAAAAAAAGACAAACTTAAGATAATTGGAAGTAATAGAATTTTTGCTAAGTAAGTCATTTTAGTACCACAATTCCAAAGCACTTCCATTTAGGATTTAAATAGTAACTAACTCAGAAGATGTGCTAGTTTCTCTTCTCAGTGCTGTTGAATACAATACCTTTTTACAAAACCTAACAAAAATCGGTGTGTGCTCCCCTCTTCTCCCCGCCCATCAATACTCGCATGTTAGAGAGTCTTTTTTCACCTTAAAATGTACTTTGAATTCCCTGCTTAGATCTAACATTTACCTTCAACATCCTGTCTTACATGCACCATGGCCTTTGCTAGGCAAGAGAGGAGGCTGAATTCTCTAAAATTCCTCTTAGACTTGAAGACTGAATCGCTGTGTGTGCTGTGATCTATGAAGCTGTCGCGCTATGTTCGTTTCCTCTACAAGAAGCTACACTTCAGAGCACAAATTGATTATTCTTGGGTATTTAAAAAAGTGACTGGAGCTCAGTGTGTTCCAGCTATTCTCCATCTCTTCTCCGTCCTGGCAGTGTTTTTTTTGGTATTGGAGCCAGCATACTTCAGCAGAAGTATGCATACAGGAGCCATGATGCGAATCTGAGAGGCTGGCAACAAATTTGAGTCCTACATTTGTGTTGGACTGATCAATGCTTGGCTTGGAAATTCATATATCTCATTCTGCTATGAACTTATTGCTCGAGTCATTGCAGTTGACTCCACTACATAACTCATATCTGGCTGCTGAAATCTATTCCGTCTGCCTACTGAATGTTACTGAATGTTACTGAATGTTGCGTAATACTGCACTTCAGACTTTCTTCTTGTCCTGACCATGTATTATTTTGGTTCTATCCCAGTGATGGTCAGCATTGCCTTGTGCTATTACTGATCATAGAAACTTGTATAAATACAGAAATAAACTCAAGCTACTGTGAAGTACAAGGAGTATTTTCCCACCAATAGGTTGGTGGATGTTATATTCGAGTAGAGCAGAATTAATTTTTTTTTTTTAATGTTGTTTTCTGTGTTGTTTTCTGTTGTGGAGAACCATGTACCAGGAACCTGAGATATTAATTAAATTGTTAATTGTTAAAGGCACTTTTATTCTTGCAGATCTAAAATACATGCTCAAGAGTTGTAGCTTTTAAAGAATTACACACTTTATAATGCCTGCTTAGCACTAGTTAATATTGTTTGTGGACATTAAATTGTGTCTTATAATAAATACAGTTAAAAGCAGTTGTTAAGACAACTGTTGCAGTCTTCATCAGTATTTCTGCAATATTCTTCAGGAGGGCAAAAATATTTTTTTGCTTGACTACATGTGACAGATGGAGTGGGAAAACAGGATTTTCCCTGTTGCCAGCTGAGAATTCATGAGGTTCTGAGCTAGTTCGTTAGTGTCAGAATTGGGATTGGGGTCTCTATCTGTAGAGAAAAGAAAAACTAGTCATAGCTGATAGGTCGTCTGAATTAATACAAGTAAAAGTATAAACGAGCAGCGAAGTACCAGTGCTAGAGATCCAGAGGATGGTAACAGGTGTGGTGTTACACTGTGATCAACTGACCCATGTAATAAAACACCAGTGCTTCAGTTGTAAAGCTGGTTGCACTGGTGGTGCCTAGTAGCATCTTGATATTAATGCTGCAAGAGATGGGCAGCACTGGAACAGCACAGCTAGCATGCTTTGTGTCTCCTTTTTAGTCATCATAATAGTTATGGTGTATTCACTGATACTTAAGGAATCATAGAGCTTCTTTCCAGACTGTATTATAATCCTTTATCAGATTCACTTCCTAGACTTCATTGAAGGGAGTATTGTCTGGTCTCTTTCACTGCCTATTTTCATCCATACTGAAAACTTGAGTGTTTTCTTCTCTGATTCGGTATTTCTTCCCTCTAATTTCCAATGTGGCATATAAACTTTTATCAGGACAGTGCTGGGACTGCATGTTAGTTAATCCATTGTCACTGCTGTGGGAATGGGTTTTTGCTTTTGCAGCCAAAAGCAAGACACTGCAGCATGTTAAATGGAAGTTCATTTTAAATTACGTGCAGTTCTGTGCTTGGGTGGGCCCAAGCTTCCTTTTGACATCAGTACTAACTGTTGAAGGGAGTACACTGCCATTTGAGGAAGTAGCTTGATTAGCACTGTGCATAAGCAGGCACATTGGTCCCTCAGGCATGAATGTATAGGGCATGCTCAAGCATTGCTAAACAAAGTGCAGGATGCTTTCTTCACAATCAATGCAAGATATTATGAAGGGGAAAAAAAAAAAAAACAGTAAATGCATTGTTTAATTTGCTTCAGTGTCCTTTGGGGAAGTTAGTACTCCAGGGACTGTTGCTAGACACTGCTCTTAGTCAGAAGTCTGTGGTCTTTTGTTGTAGTGCAGAGTTCACCTTCCTACCATCTTTGCCAGTTGCATTTTAGCAAGAAATGCTATGCTTAGTTTCATTAAAGGGCATGGAAAGCTTTGCTGTGCTATAATGCATCCCCTCTCTCTTCCATTACTATCTTTTTCCTTTTATTTGGGTTTAGGATGCAGGAAAAGTATACAATGCATTTATTTTTTTTCTGGCAGTCATTTTTATGTAAGTTTTTGGCATCACCATCCATTTGAAACTTTAAAAAAATGTGGGCAAGTGCCCTGAGCCCACATGAGTGAACCCTCAGCTTAGAACGAACATGGCTCCAGAGCATTTGGATATTACTATCAAGGGAAGAAATGGAGAGAAATAATGTGAAGAAGAAAAACAGTATAGTCAACTTAACTGTACTGCAGGAAGCTTTCTAAAGACTGTGCCTATGGGTACTTTACTGACAGTAGCAATTGCAGAAAGCTAACTAGGTCAGATACAAAACATTGATGACATTAAAAAGAATCAAGTAGCTGGTGAGGTTATATGAACTGTTATTCGTGTTATATAAAAAAAGGTGCATTTTACATGAAGTTTGCAAATGTGTTGTATCAAAGATTCATGTTAACTGGTAGATACATGTTCTAGAGTAGATTTATGTGTAGCAAATAGTGCTAAGTACATTGATGTGTATAAAGTAGGTGAATAAGGAATTGAATGTAGAACATTCTGTACATTATAAATGGAACATACTATGTCAACAAGTTGTAACTGTATTGTAAATAATGGCTTTGATAGGCAAGTCAAGGAAAGTCATCAATTTACATAGAGGATTAATATTTCCATCAACATCTTTATTTTCAAATTAAAGAATTTTGGTAACTTTTAAGTGTTCATGTGAATTCAGGATCTTAATCATGATATTGTAACAAATGCATTTCTTTCCCCCAAAAATGTTTACTCTCAGGTCTAGAGTTCCTAGAACTTCTTTCCCTTCTTTTACCTGTTTTCTTTTTTAGACCCACTTTCATAATGAAACATGTAATTTTTGTTTGATCTTTTACACTGCTGCAGTTACAGTTACTGGAGTTGGTGTCAGTCTTGATAGCTGACTCTCTGTCCTGTCCCAAGGAAGTATGAAGTGCCTTACTGAATGTGAAGGTGTCCTTGACAAATATTTAAGTAAAGTTGAGTGAGGACTGTTGCCTGCCCAAATACCTGTTTAATGAGTAATGTAGGAAGGCTCTGTAGCAACATTAGCAGTGCTTTGTGGATAGTCCCTCAAGTCTCCCTCCCTCCTTCCCTCCCTCCCCTCAAACCTTTTTTTTTTTTTTTTTTTTTTCGTGAAATTAGGTTTGTATTTGTATGTTTGCCTTCAGTTTACCTGCAATCTTGCATTTTTTTATATCTCAAGATGTAGCATGGACAATTACTTGATTTGTAGATTATCAAATAATTGTAGATACTGAACAAGTATATGATTATCATGACACATCTGTTTTAAAATGTATGTTGTGTTTTTCATGAGAAAATAGTCTAGCCTTCGGTGTATTCTTCTTTTTTTACTTCACTTCTGTATTGTTCTTCTGCACCTGCATTTTAACTGGGTAACTACCCTTTGACCGATGCAAATATTGTCATTAATGTCTACAGTTGTGCTTTACTCCCTTGGCTTGGAGCTCCAAGGAAGAAAATTTCTTATAGCAGAAGTATTTCCAAGTTTTCTGTCTTTGAAGTCACATGCTGTCCCTGCATGGATAAGAAAGCTCTAGACCACTTTGAAGACATGATACAACCCCTATAAAGGCAGTAAAATATTGACTGTGACACCATAGTCTTTCTTTTGCCGTATGCTGTAAATTACTCAAACATCTCTGTTACATCAAAGAACTCTACAAGGATCTCCAGTAATATACAGGCCTTTGGGAGCCAAAAGGAAAGTTCTGCACAAGTGCATTCATGAAACACATTTAAAACCTTTGAAGTTTATTGAATATTTCAGAAGGTAGAAGTGATTCTGCACTATAAACGAACCTTCTCGTGCTTCCCATGGTAACAACATGTCTTCCATGAAGAGAAAAGCTATGGTCAGAAAAGTGAATCCAGAATAATGTACTGAAGAATTTAGGGTCTTTAAAACACTCATGCACATAGTTGCTTCTCATGCAAGCTGGAAGAAAAAAAATAAAAAAGTATGTCTTGAGCTAAAAAATTTGGCTTATGAGTGGACTGTAATTTTGAGCAGACTTTGATTTTTCTTGTTCTTTTAAACACAAAATAAAGTTCCTTCAGCACAAAAGGCAAGGCAAGTTTAATTAAAGCTAACAGACTCCTACCTTGTTGATGTAAAAAAAAAAATCATTTGGTAAAGAAAATTGGAATGCCAAGATGCACAGTGTTGTCTTGTGATCCTCTGAATCTTTACTTGCAACTGAGGCTTTGTTGGAGATGCACCAAAGAGTAATCCTAAACCTTTGCCCTCATCCTTGTCCAATTCCACTCTCTCCTTGTGTATTGCTGGCTGTGCCTGGAAACAGAGGGAATTGTTGACAAGTTACACTACTGTAGTCTCCTTCCACCCGTCCTGTTATCAAGAGTGAATTAGCACCTGTGATTGTAAGTGATTACTGAATTCTGTCACAGCTGATCTTTTTTAAATCTTCAGTGATATATTGTGTATTAAAGAGTCATCTGTGGGAAAGCAGGAGATGCAACTTATCAGCAAATCTACTGAAATCTGATTTCTCTGCATCTCTGACTCATATTGTGATTGGTAACAGTCTGTTGTTTCTATGGTGCTCCTAACAGTGCCAGACATTGCACTGAGACAAAAGGAAGGCATGGGATCAATAAGCTGTAATTCAGTGAGCATTGGAGGGTCAGATTTTAATAATCATGTTCCTTCTGGAAAGGTTGTGACTCTTCAGTACTCTTGAAATAGAGAAGAAAAGTTGAATACCTAGCTGCATGTGGTTAACTGACAATGCTCATCTTTCTCGATGATGGAAAAGCAGTATACTGATAAAAGCTTTGATGATATGATGTGTTGTATTGGTCTATATATTTTTTTGTTCCAGTTTTGACACGTTCTGATTCAGCCTTGTTGAAAAACTTGAAAGGTTACTTCAACAAAAATGCAAATGTGAGGAACCTATCTTGTGCTTTTTTGTCTCTGTTAAAAGCAGAAGTGGCAAGACCAAGTGTTGGGAGTATGTTGTTAATGACAGTCTGTGCAGCCTGTCTCTTCAGTCTCTATTTCCATGCTTACAACCCTACAGTATGATGAAAGGTGCTTTACTGTGATATTATCTGCCAGTAAAGTGTGTGTGTATCCTTGTGCTTTTTATATAAAACACAGATGTATTTTAAAGGTATAAACAACATTTTGAGGCATTCTGTTATCACATGACTTTGAAATCTCAGCACTATCCTTTCTGCGTGTTCTGTGCTATCTAGTAAAGAATGACGTTTGACAGCTGCTTAATTTACTGTAGCTAGTATCTTCTCCCCAGAGCTGTGAAAAGCTTCCTGTGCACAGAACAGAAGCCTATTACAATGTGTATATATTTAACAAATATTCCATTGTAGTTACTGACATTACAATAGAATCAAATTTACACCCACTCTCTGAGGGATTTCCTATAGTGTTTGTTTTTAGAGGGATTGAAGCAGACAGTGCAGGACAAACAGTGCAGGCCTCCATGGGAATCAATGGGTCCAACAGTCTTGAAACTAGTTTGTAGTGAGCTGTATGGCTGATCAGCACCACGTACAACTTGGTGAGACTACTTGTCTCTCTTAAGTACTTTTCACTGAATGGAGAATCTGAACACACTGCTGTGATGTCATCAGGAACAAGTCTCCTGTATGCAAACAGCGCAACCAGTATACGTTTTGGTGTGGGAGAAAGCAGGTCAGAGCTCAGCACCTTCCTCTCATTCTGTCAGGGAGTCTTTCTCCAGTATACTAGAGTACTCAAGCCTAGAAAATGGCTACTCGGAGTGCAGTACACCTCTAAGAAGCAGAGGAGGATGGTTTGATTTGAAGTACCCATTTTGTCTCTTATGGCTGCATCTCCATGATATCACACGATCACAGAATGGTTGAGGTTGGAAGGGACCTCTAGAGGTCATCTAGTCCCACTTCCCTGCACATGGCACCTAGAGCACGTGACATAGTGGGGCATCTAGGTGGGTTTTGAAGATCTGCAGAGAAGGAGACTCCACAACCTCTCCGGGCAGTCTGTTCCAGGGCTTTGTCACCCTCACAGGAAAGAAGTTCTTCCTCACATAGAGATGGAACTTCCTGGGTTTCAACTTGTGTCCCCTTGTCCTATCACTGGCCGCCCCTGAGAAGAGTTTGGCCCCATCCTCCCTACCTTCACTCCTCAGATGCTTGTACATATTATTCAGATCACCTCTCAGTCTTCTCTAGGCTAAACAGGCCCAGCTCACTTAGTCTTTCCTCATACAATAGATGATTCAGTCCCTTAATCATCTTTGTTGCTCAACGCTGGAACCTCTCCAGGAGCTCCACATCCCTCTTATACTGGGGAGCCCAGAAATGCACCCAGTACTCCATGTGCCGCCTTACCAGAGGCAGGGGCAGGATCCCCTCCTTCCACTTGTTGGCAGCTGCTCCTGATGCAGGCCAGGATCCCATTGGCTTTGGCCACAAGGACACATTGCTGCCTCAATATGACTGAAGTCTTGTTATTGCTTCTGATTGAGAGTCTTAGAAAACTAAAACTTGTGTTACTCTGTACGAGCATTTCTCAGGCTGAACTGTTTCCGTGATTCACCTAGTCTTCAGGAGATACCTGTCTGTGAAAAATAAGTTAATCGGTGGCTGAACCTGGTATCACTTAGAGCAGTTGTGCCTACCTTGTACTGAGCCATCTCCTGTCAGCGTTCTGCACGTACTTCATGGTTCAAGGTCATTATAAAGCACAACCTCTTATCTTGTTTATAAAATAAAACTGTGATCTTTTCCAGGTGTGGTATCGTAACAATCAGGCTGTTTTATGTTCTTCCCCACTTTAATTGGAATTTTCAGCCCCCAAATACCTGAGATGTCTGAGGTTGGTCAGAATGCAGAAGTCACTCTTTATTAGCTATTATACACTGTTTTCCTGTTGTTGGCTCTGTATTTTTTTTCTCTGAGCAATCAACATATGGTAACTATATATAGCAGAAGGATGAACACATATAATTAATGTGCCATATGACTTATTAAGCAGGCATTAAGAAAAATGGTACTAGTTCGTTCTGAAAGTGAACGTTGTAAAGACAGCCTGGCACATTACTGGCCCTGAAAAGGACATGACTGCTGTTTAAAGTAACAAACAACAGAATAAAAGGAACAAACAGAATAATAAAAGAGAAAATCTACATACAAATCAAAGCTGCTGTAAATAGGTCAGTAATTGTAGTCGTCCTGGTTTATCTCATCAGACGATTTCATTCTCTCTCCCCAACCTAAGCTGAGATGAAATGATACCAAATTGAATTTGTGCTTTCTTAAAGCTGAGTAGTAAAGGGTGAGTCAATCCTTGGTTCTTGGTACTGGTCTTTGCTGAAGAGATTCTCTCCAAGGCCTTGAGAACCAGGGAACAGCTCTGGACCACACTGACAACCACGAGTACCACCTCCTCTTTTTTTTTTTTTTTTTTAAATTTACACATACGTACATATGTCATTTTTTTATATATAGTTTACAAATACATGTGAAAATAGGGAGTGCTAATGGAAGACTGAGAAACTGAAATACAGTAATGGATATTTAAGAACACTACATTAATACTTTTTTTAAAAAAAAACCTATCCTGAACAAACTCTAACCAGTTCTGTTGGGTTCTCCCCTCCATAATCCTGCAGGAGGTTTTAGTTAAGGTACTTGTGCTGTTCAGGAAATCCATGTTCCACCCAGGATTTTGCATATATCTGACTATTTTCGTTTTTCTATGTTCATATATATGTAAGTCAGTACTGAAGCTTTAGAAGCGCCACTTTAACTTGGGGCTATAAAATGGAACTATTTAATGCCCACTTTATTGAAGAGCCAGCCTTCCTTTGTGTTGTTTTCCACTCTGGTCACGGAAAATAAACACTATTAAGCCTCTTTTTGTGACTGCCTTCTTTGTAGTTTTTAATTCTTTTTGTACCTTTGTTGTTATTGATGCTGAAGGGGGAGAAAAAAGGGTGGGAGAAGCAAGATGATGATGGATTGCAGGAGAACAACAGGTTAGCTTCTAATATAGTGTTTGATTTGTAACCCATTTAATAGGAGAGAATACAATGATGATTTACTAGCCATTACTTATATATGGAAGGTGTGAGCCGAGATCATGAAACCTTTACAGCCTGTATTATTAATGCTATGGCACTAGTATCACCCTATCAGTGGGCATAATGCATACAGAGCTGTGTGATGCTGCCGTTTCCTCCCATGTATTTTGACGTCCATGTAATTTCCAAATTGATTTCCATGGAAACAGCCAGACACTAATAGTGTTTCTAATTTTTTATTCAATAAAAGCTTGAGTTATAAATATTCTCCATTTGTTTCCTATTTACAGTTGCAAAATATTTTAGGATCACCTACCATAATTTGTCATTCAGGATATTATAAATGCCATGGAAACATCATTGTGAAATAAAAATGTCTATTTTCAGCCCACAAACCCAACTTCCACACACTCACAAAGGAAATCAAAAGGACAGGAAAGAGGAAAGAAGGAGGGGGAGTGGGAATACAGTACAGCAGGCAACATTGCAATATTTGCTACACAGTAGCAAAAGGACTGGGTAGAAAAAAAATTATTCTGCTATGATGACAGGCTTTTCAGGACATTCGTTATAGACCAGCGCTGTCCAGTGCATTTCTGAAGGACGAGCTGAAATCCAAATTCGTTTTCGCTGTTTTCTTGCAATTCTAGGCAACGCTTGGATTTTCGGTTCTGGATAGGGCCTCCCTTTAAAGAGAGAGAGGGAAAATGTGATTAAATGTAATCTTGATACATTACTCCTGTGTCGTGATACAGGACAGAGAGCAATTCTTTGTCCATCTTCAATATTGTTCTCTGCTACTGTGAAAAATTACTCGGAGACAAGATAAGCGCTAGGCTGGATTTGGAGGAGAGATGGCTCTTGTCACAGGATGGTTTAATATCTGATTCATTTTGAAATAGCTTCAATTGCTGAGTTGACATTCCAGCAAATGAGATTCCTAGAATTCAGCTGTTTCTCATCATGCTCTTTAACCATAAGCTGAAAGCTCTTGGACTAGTTTTCCTGTTATCTGGTTGTGTAGCTCTGCCGTACCTCTGAAACATCAAAATCTAGCAAAAAGGGCCAGCATCTCACCCCAGAATGTTATGTATTGCCTTATACAGGATAAAATGCCTAAACCAGTTTATTCCTTGAATCCTGAATAGAACTATAATCTTTTGTTGCTAATCATTAGTATCAATGCTGTGTTCATTTGTGTGCCAGTTTAATACTTCCATGTTAAAGTTGTCTTTGCCTTCACTGTGGGTTGCAGCAATCTTAAAGCACAGAAGTTACCACATGGTTAACTGCAGATCTAAGCTACAGAGAGATCATTATCATGTAGATGACCTAAATTACACATTTTCTTTACATATGGTTTCAATTTGTTCTTTTACCTCTTCTCTCTTATCTAATAATAGTAACTTGTACACATTAGTGCCTGGTAAGATTCTTCCAAAATATACAGAGTAGAATAATTTGTGCAGTGGTCTGAATGTCTGTCTCTGGAGTATCCTGGAGTTGTATAATAGAGACCTACCTTAATCTGCAAATCAAAGAAGAGTGTAATGCAGTATAACCCAATCAGTATAGCTGAAGTACAGAAAGAGCAGCCACCTGCTTAAATTGCTTGCTTGTACAAGCTTGTGGTGGGCTTGGTTTTTTGGAGGGGGAGGGGAAAATATGAGTTTGTTCAGGTCTGTTACACTTTGCATTAAAAACTCTGAACTGTGATTGATTTATTATCATCATAAGAATATTAGCATAAATCCCATAGAAGTGCTGAGATTTGTATTCAGGGAATGTTCTTTTTCAAACCTGTGTAACTGATTCCACTCAGTACAGGGTCTGTTTCACCTAGGTCCTGGCGAGGAGTTGGTGGGGGGAATAGAGGGAGTTCTTGCCTCCTTTCATACATATAATACATATTAAGTAATTTCTTTGAGAACTGACCCTTCTAAAAAACTGGAGATTGGCAAATTGAATACAGAACTAAGTTTAAAAGCTCTTAGGTTTAAATATAGTTTGGATGAGAGAAAGAGCATTTTTAGAATAATCTATAAAATTCAGAATAAGAGACTTGTATAAATGCTCCAAGGCGCTAGGTGCAGACTCCAGACAAAAATTTTCACTGATTGCCAGACAAACAGGCATTTTAACAGGCCTCCACACCTGAGTGCTGAGTGAACTGTATTTCCCTAGTGCTGTGAAACTATTACTGGCATTCATAATAATGGTAGCTTAATATGCTTGGTGAGAGCATAAGCTCCAGCTAAGCAATGTAAATGCTGGATATACAAAAAATATTTTAAAAAATTTAAAGGTAAATATCAAAGGTTAAGTATATACCATTTGTTCCCTTCTTTTCCCCTGTGTTCCTACAGGTTACTTCAACTTTGAACCAAACATCACTGAAGTTTGTGAGCATTTTTCAAGTGAATTGAGCTTTGAATTAGGCCCTTAATACATTAAATTCCAAAGTAATGGAGAATTTCTAACTGTTAAAACCTGTTTATTTTTTTCTTCTCTAGTCCTGAAGCATATACTCATAATACACCCATAAAATGAATACTGTTATTTTTTTTTCTGTGTGGACTCGATTTTGCACAGCATAGAGGCTTAGCTCTACAGTAGTGCTTAAGACTCAGAGATTGGAATTTAGTGCATTTCCCCCATCCCCCTACCCCAAACCCAACATTGCAATCTTCAGCTTCTTTGAGCTTCCACACAATGCTGGAGGTACTTGGTGTTTCTTGCATTTACGTTAAATGGGATGGTCTTTCTGAGAAAAGCATATGCGCCAACTCATCCTTTTCTCGTTCTGGGCATGCTAAGATATCCTCAAGTTTGGGGGTGTTGCACAAGAAGATAAAGAAGCACTCCCACTTGGTCTTGTCAGGAAACTGCTTGAGTTCCTGGGACACTGCAGTTGAAGTCCCTCATTTGCCTGAGTTTTGGATATGGGATACAAATGTGTGTAGCTTACAATTTTAGATATCTAACCTGAGCCCAAGGAAGAAATGGAGATGATGCTCCCCTTTTTCATTAAAGCATGGGAAGCACAACATAACTCTTTCCGTTGTTCAACTCTGCTTGGCTCTCCTCTTTGCGCAGGCTCTGTGAAGTGAGGTCTGTGGTGATGAGCTCCTGAATGCTTTTAGGTTCATGAAGAGAGGTTGAAAAGCTCAGGCCTAACCTTACTGTGGAGTGTGGCCAACATCTCAGACTCGGTCAGGGAAGCTGCCTCATTGGTGACTGCCATTCCTTGGTGCCCGTTTCTTTCCACTATTGATACAGAACTCGGTCACCTAATGCAGCACTCTACATTTCTTTAGGTAGCAGGGCATGAATGTCCTGAATGCAGAAATGCTGAGTTGAGAATCTTTTTCTGCCCTCCAACTTAAAATCTTCAGTCAAGTTAAGGTAAAGAAAAGAAAGATGCCCATAATGGAGATGAATGTTTTTCTTCTGTTCTCCATCATGTGGAGCTCAGATAGGTATTACAGTTTGTGAGGCTAAGTTAATACAGGCAGCTAGCACTCCTAAGGGTGGGGTGGGGGGGGAATAAAGAGCCCTTGCTCTTTGCTGATGGGCCCTCATGTGACATTCAGCATTTAACAGCAACTAGTAACTTGGGAGAATAAAAGCCTAGGAAGCTTTGTTTGATGTGCTGCCAAGCACTCTGCAGTGGTTACCACAGTTCACCCTGCTGAGTACACTGATGCCTACTGTGTGACATACAAAGAGGCACCAAAGTGAAGCAGTGGCTAATATGTGTGAGCTGAATTTTCTGGAGAGCATAGATGCCTTTAGCAAGGTGATTTGGTGATTTTTTTTTTTTTTCTCTTTTTCCTACCAAAGAAAGAGAAGCAGAGAGGCTCAAATCCTTCGAACCAGAACAAGTTGGCTCCTAAGAGATGGGAGGGCTGTATGGAGCCATGGCTCAATCTCAAGGAGAGGTCGCGCTCTACACAGTTTCAGTTTCTTTCAGCAGTCATGTTCTTCAGAGCAGTTCTTTTCATCCAGAGGGAAGGATTTGTATTGTGCTTAAAGTTTCCTCCTGTTACTTGATTTTAAAATTGAATAATCTTTCTTGCGTATTTTTCCCCCAATATATCTAATACAAGCTTGCTAGAGCGCTTTCAGTCTGTTAACTCTAGGGAGATGACAGTGCACCCAGTAGATGTTGCAAAGCCTGAATTGATGAGCTGCATAATTCATAAAAGCACATTAACTGGATAACTCGGGGGGAGAGCAAGCAAGCAGCTGTCATTTTGCTACTGACCTGCGTTTGGCCTCCAAAACAGATTGCTCTGGAATGGCTTCTGCATTTCTCATCATCATTAGCATTTGTGATGCTCTAGCAGAAACAAAGCGGAAACAAAGCTGTGGTTTTATTCTGTTATTTATAACCACTTAGCTAAAGTTGTTTAAAAGCTTAATGGCAGACATGTCTTCTGCATAGCCAGTTTTCGTTTTTAAAGAATATTTTGATAGCCTGAGGTAATGCCTTTTACAATGATGCATAAAATACGATTCTTTAGACAGAAACAAATTGGAGAAGAAAACAACTTTTCTGTCCAGTGGAAGAGGGTTAGCATTCAGATCATAGATGGCAAGAGACAAAAGCAACAGAAATCTCAGGATGAATAAAGTCAACTGTCCTATAAAAACAGACTGAATGTGGCAGCACTAAGGGGCTGGATTGAAAAGCTGATGGGTTTTGCAAGGTGAGTGCAGTATCCTGAGGGACGTACTAATGCTCTTGACTCCTGCTGATATAGGCCGCCAGAACCAGCCCTAGTGCTTTGTAGACAAACTTGTAAGGTAGCCGCTGCTTCGCTCATCAGCATGCAGCACCCCGGAGTGCCTCACGAACATGGAGCAGCCAGCTTCCAAGAACATCCATGCAAATAATGGGCGTACTGGTGAAAGCTACAGGATGTGTACATACAAGAGCAGTTACACCTGGTAAGAGGAAACATAGTGCCACACAGAGAATGCAATCGGAATGGTGTGGAAACCAAATTACAGAAGAACAATCCAAAAATTATCAACAAAATACATGGAGTTAAGCCTAACAATAATATCTTTTATGTATCCACTAAACTCTAGCACAAATTACAGGGGTACATTGTTAATAGCAGGATTAAGAAAATAGTAACTCCTAGAGCAATAAAATAAAATCCTCTTTGAAATACACAGAAGGTCTTCATGATAAAATCGCTGAAAAAACATCTTATTACAGAAAATGGTGACCAAAAAAAACCAAGAGAAAAAAGAGAACACTTTGTAGTAAAATCCATTACTCAGACTGGAGAGACAATTTTTCAGGATGCATAAAATGAGACTTTATCGCCTGAGCCATGATCAGGAATTCTTTCCGATACACAGGAGGGCATACTGTTGGGGTATACTGTGTTTTCCTTTCAACACTGTTTCTTGTAGAATTATTTTAAAAACAGAGGTTCTTTTATGTATGTGTATGTAATCCTTACAGTTCTAGTTAAATGCAGAATTTGCCACTAAAAACAGTTTTGTTTCATTTGGCAAGAAATACAGATGAATGATGTATTAATTTAGGTTCACCTTCTAAATTGCTAGATTCACCTAGTGAGACCTTTGTAGAAACAGAAGATGATATTCAGTAATGAAAGCTAGCTTCGATCTCTGGAGTTGATGACAGAAAGCATCAATTTTCTGAGTACAGCTCCTGCCATGACTGACAAGCTAATTGGACAGTTAATTTAGAATTAAATTGGATGCCTTTTTGAGAATTGATGCTCAAAAGCTGAATGGAGTGAGCCTTGTGAATGTGTGTTGGTAGGAACTATGAGGCACCTGTTGACTTTTTCTGAAATGCGTTCCTGTTACTAATAAAAGTAATGTTAAGTCTCTCCTTCATTCTGCTTTCACCATATACTGCCAACTGTTGTACTTTTTTAGCAATCAGAACACCCTGTGCTGAACACCCTGTGAGTTGCATGAAATATTTGGCTATTTAGTGCTTTAAGTTCTACACCCCTAATTTCTAAATTAGAACTTGAAATGCAAGTTAACAAGACATGCTTTGCTTTATGTATCTTTACAGAACGCAGCTCAGACTCTGATTGGGGGTGGGGGGTGGGGGGTGTGTGTGGTGCAGGCAGGCGTATATGTGTTTCCTCTTTCTCTGTCCCCAGTGAGCCCTGGCCTAGCGGAGAAGAGTGCACAGGTAATGCCCAGCAGCAGTGACTTGGGCAGTATGACTTTGGTCTAACTTAGAAGTAGAAAATTTTGCTTACAAAACTGCTTTTCACATGAATTCCACCACACAGAATTTGCCGGTGTAGTGAAACAATACTATGATAACTAGGAAAAAGGTGGGATTGCTGGAAACAGTGCTTTGATTTGCATGTTTTATAAGTGCATTTTTGTGCAAAACTCAGAAAAATTATTTTTCTTTCACTTTGAGATTACATATAAATGACTTCTGCAAACAAGTCACATTGGATCTCTCTGGCTTGTTTCCAGATGTCTAAATCAGAAGATGGAGAAGGACAACAAACAGCATTTAAACTGTGTTGGAATATTCAAGTGATGAGGACTTACGATTTATACTAAAATGGAATAAAAACAGAATATAAAAGAAAAATTCTGGAATGTGACTTAAGTGATCAAAAGTGCAAATACCGATGGAAAACTCGTAAATGAACTCTCCAAGGAAAAAATGCTTGTTAACAATAAATTTGCAAAATCTATTTTGATTGATATGTGTAGGAAACCCATCAAATTAATTTCCATGAGGCAGCTGTGAGTCAATTACGGTTAACTTTGTTTTGTTTTTGGGAAGACGTATTTTAATTTTAAGAGCACATCCAGACTTTCTGGAGGCATACTGAGATAATGGTATGGACAAACGAACAGAGCATGCTAGGGTTGAAAAGGGAATTGCCCCCTCATGGTATATTGAAGAACTGGCTCTGAAATTCTGCAAGAATTGACCATTGGTAGAGGCAGGCTGCTAGAAACGTAATTAATCTAGTAAAATAACTTTCAGAGTTGTAATGTGGCAAACTATGTATGCTTAGGTTTCACTTGTTAGCTTGGTTTGTAGGATTCATTATGTTATGTATGTTGCTTTCCAGAGTTCTTTTTGCAGTGTTTTGCTATGCAAAACTCCTGTTAACATTCCTTCTTTTTCTGAGTCAACACAAGGTGCAGCATTAGTTGCTAATGAAAATAACTCCACAAAATGCAGGTGAAGATCAAGCATATGAGCCATCTTACTGCTTTATACTCTTTTTCTCCATGGGGATGACAGTACTGTTATCAAAAAGTATACCCAGAAATATAAAGGAAATTTCACATTATTATTATTAACTTTTGCATAAGGGAATACCTAGTTACACATCTTAAGACAGACAAACAAGAAACTTCTTTTAATATAACCTTAAAAAGCAAGGGTTTTTTTTCTCCCCTAGACAAAAGGGAGTATGATTTCTTAGACCTCTCAAGTGGATTCCTCAAAAATCATGGGTTTTAGATGAGAGAAAATACACATTCCTTATGTTTGTTAAATGTAACTGTTACTATAATGTAATTGTAAAACAAAAATAATGAACCACATAATTCTTTTTCTTTTTTGGGGGGAGGGTAAGGGAGAAGGAGGAGGCATTTAATTAGTCTAGGCTTTCTAATCCAAATGCTCAATATGAGTGCTGTAAAACATGTTTTAACCCAGAAGCTGAACTGATAGCATTATCATTATAGGCTTGTGATTAAATTTATCTAGGGAGACCCAGAAATAAATTAAGCACCACTTGAAGAAAATTAAGAATTTTTTACTAGTGTTTCAATCTGTCTGCATATTCTTACTTGGGAATTTAGAGTTAGGTGTTCAGACCTCTGCTCACAGTACATAGTCATCCAAAATGGCTTTTTCTCCAGTCACCACAGAAAGCTATAAACTGATTTTAATTAATACTGGGAAAGGAATTTCCTTGCAACTGCTGCACAAGCTTTACACAAGTTACTTGGACAATAATGGAAATAATCAGTTTTTAACTGTTACACTATTCATCATCACTGGCAGGTTCTGGATACCAGACATGATGGCTTGATCATTTCACTGAGTAGCAAATTCACTTTCTTGTTATATCCCTCATTCTTGCATCCTGAATCAATTGCCTTTCAAGTGAACATTTGCTAAAGTAGCTTCATCTGAAGCTGGGTTGTAAGATACTATCCGGCAATCAAATCTTGCTGTAAATACTTATTGCCCTTGTTTCTGTTGGAATGAAAGAATCAACTTCTACTGATTTGTTCAGGACAAAGTTTTGGTTTTGTCTAGTAAATTAGAATAAAAGAAGACATACTTTAATGGTAAAAGCACTTCTATCCGTTTTAGAGAGGAAAGCAGGACGCAGTAAGTGTTCGGCTCAGTAAAACAAAGGAGGAACTGGGCGTGGAGGTGAGGCCTCTAGTTACTTCTCCGTTGTCAGGCATGTGATTCAAAACGTTCTGGATTTAGTCTTCGTTTCCATGAGTGCCACTCTATGTCATACAGTGCCATGATACCTTGCTATCACAAAGCAGTCATTTTTCTGGACATCAGGAAATTAAGAAAATAACTTCCTTGTAAATACATATGGTGATGAAATTATATGCTAAAATATGCTAATAGAGTATCTGCTTTGAAGGAAAACCGTGGCAGTGTACTAACTTCCTTTTAAATTAATTCAGCACAAGTGTCTTTGGAGCTTAAATGTAGTCCTCAAGAGAGCAAATGCTGCATAATGTGATATGCTGGAAAAGACTTGAAAGGCACCCAGTGAAAGTTTCTTTTACTGCTGCATTCACAAAAACTTTCTGGTTGGCAAGTTCTGCACTTAATTTACAAATTAGAACCTGCTGCTAGAAAATTACCTGAAATATAAGGCTAAAACTGTGCAAGAAACGGCCGTGGTTGCAACTAACTACAGCAGCAACTGCAAGCAAATTTAATACCAGTTATTAGAACATCATATTATATACTACTGTTCGTGTTTATTATTTTTCATATATGCCTGTTTTGCTTACATGCTTTGGTGTTTAAACTTAAGTCGAATATTCTTGATGGAGAAAGATGAAAGGTTTTAAGAATTTTAGTATTTCTAAGTAATTTTACTCTGCATAAATGGGATTAAAGAGATTGTAAGTTCATAGTAAGTAGTAGTCTAAAGAGTATAAAACCCAAATAATTAAAAATGCCTATTTTCAAAGAGAAGTGTTTAATTCAAAAACAATATTCGTTAAAACTGCACATGGATTAGGGACAAATTTACTAAAGCAACAAAAACATTAAATCTTTCTCTTACAGTTAAGCAGCATCATAGTTTAGATTCCTTGTCCTCCAGCTCCAATACCTTATGCAGTTATCCTATTAGTTCCATTATTATGTACAGGCAAGCTATGGTCTGTGATCAAAGAAAGACAGGAAAGAACAGCTAAGGGTCAAAAAAAATGCTGCTGATATCCTGAATCTGTTCACTAAAACAGGGGGCACAGGGCCTTCTGGAAGTGCTCTCTTGTGACTGAGATTTAAAATAGAGCAATTGACCACAGTGGTTATTTAAAATCAGATGGCCTTACTAAAAATATGGGGCTTCATCCAGTCTATTGAAAAATTATATTCTGGTTTCCTTACTATTTCTCCTACGGGATCAAAGGCTGTATTTTCTTTAACAGTATCACAATCACTTCCTGTTCTGAGCTGTTGGGCAGATAGTATTGCATAATTATATAGCAATACAACATGTTTTATACTGCAAATACATACTGAGTGTATTTCTATCCTGTGGGATTAGAAGTACAGCATAAATTAAAATACTTCATAAATTAATGATGCTTTTTTTTTTACCCTGTAGTTTTCATCATAGAATCTGGAGAAATTCATAGAGACAATTGTTCCTTTAGATGCGTAGCTCTACTGCAACTAATGTCTGTTGTATGCAGATATCTGAGGCTAAAAGAAATGGGACTAGCTATTAGGAAGGTACTGACAACTGTTAATTTGTTCCTTGCCGCCACTCACTTTAATAATAATGTGCCTGTAATCTGCATGCTCAGCAAGAGAGTGTATGAAATCAGTACAAAAATTCTCTGCTTGGTTCATAGGTCTCTACTTTACTCCTACCATGCGATCTGGATGCTGCATTTCCTTGACTGGGATATGGCTTGTGGGTGATCACACCAGCTAGCACTGCACGTCATTTAATTTTGTAAGATATGAACAGGTGAGAATAACGTAGAATTGCTACCTTGTAAATGCCACAATAGGTACTAGAATATGGTAAATGCTTTCAGTAATTCAATCTTCTTTCCTAGCATAACTATATGGAGTATTTATTAAAATGAGAAATATACATGACTGTGCTTCATAGTATCAGTTGAATATTGTTAGAGTTGGGTAATTCATTTGCTCCCTTCTGTGTTCCCCATTCTTACCACAGCAATTGCCACTATTGTATTTTTTGAGAAATTACATGTGTAACTACAGTTGCTAGCAATAGCTGTTACTTACATAAGATTGCCTATCTCTGAACACTACTGCCTGTGGAAACCTCTGACATAGAGTAGGATCATCATTTTTTGTAACATGTAAAGTCCAAATCGTATTTTAGTCTGGTTTTCCTCCCTTAAAATCCACCTACCCTACCCAACTTAATGTACACGTGCAGTTCATAAAGATGTTACCAGGCCAGACAGACATCTCCCTCGTGCCTCTGTATGCTGCTGGAGAACTGGCCTCAGGAAGATCAGAATGGTGCTGGACTTCAACATGCTGTAAGTTTACTTTCTAAATGTCCTGCACATAAAAGCCTGTCATGCAGGAGGTGGGACATGTACAAATGAGTTTTACTTACAGAGCACACTCTATGTCACAACTGACTTTGTCAGCAAGAAATCTGAAAAATCATGTTAGAGACTGAGAAACTTTTTTTAAAAAGCAGATGACTGACTGCAGCATTTAGAATTACACATTCTTAGTATACAGAATGCGTAAAATTGTTAATATTGGAGTCAGTTCAGAAGAATGAATCGTAGTTTTGGCTGTACACCAAGATTTTCCATCGAGAGATGTCCTCAGAAATGGTAGAGCCGTGGGCACCGGCCTCCCTTTCTACTCCTACATGTCAAGACTCCCTTCCCTGTGTTAGAACACGGGCTCCACTTGGCACATGCAAAACGATCCATCTGGTGGTTGCAGTGACAGTGGATTTACTACTGAGTGTGAGTGTAGTGGTCACCATGTGCATGTGCAGCAGCCCTGACGCTTCCCACCACCATTCAGCTTCCAGGGAGCAGAGTGCTGCCAGAATGTGATGTGTGTACCTGCCGCTACCCATAAAGAGCCCAGAGGGAGTGAGTAAGATTAATTGTTTTGTGCCAGCATCAGAGCTGTCTCAGGCCTTCCATTTAGTTTGTCCTCAGAAGAACTGTAGTAATTAATTACTGTAGGAAATATCTAGAAAATATTGGGAGGATTAAGGATTAAACAAGAGAACTTTGTGACAACCAAAGGTAGTTTTCACTTCTCTAAGTTCACGATGCTCAAGCAGGTTCTTTAATATCTTCTTTAAATTGATGTTTTAATAAAATGCTGACTTTTGCTATGAGGTAATTCTTGTCTCTGTCCTCTCTGCCATGTATAATTTGTGGTGATGACTTACTACTCTGCTAAAAGGTCTATCTCTGTTCTGATTAAATGACAAAGCAGTGAGACACAGAGCAATAGGTGATCTGTCAAACATGTGTAAGACAGATCAGCATAACAGTAGTCCCAACATAAGCATTTCCCTAGCACTCCCCTACACCTGACAGAGATCCTGAGCAATAAAACTCAAAACACTACCCATTTGAAGGAAGTCTTTTCAGTCCTAATTTACAGAGCTTGACGTAATTACAGATAGAAACACTTGAAGCAGCCTTAGAAGCAGGACTGTCACGAAGTCTACTTATTGGTTCCCACTCTATTTAGCCGCTGTATGAAGCAGTGGGGCCTGGCCCCCCTGCTGAGAATCAGATGAGATGGGCCCTTATTATACAAACCTGTAAGAGCAGGCTTTCACTGCTCTGCGCAAGCCATTTAAAGAAAGCTACCGTGGGGTCTCCTAAGGCCTCTGTCATGGCAGCCAGCATGGCGTACCATGAAAACATCTGCAGGCCAGAGAAGCTGGCAGTGAGGCGAGCTGTCCCTCTCCATGTGGATGCCTGTGAAACCACTGTCCACAGTACAGTGGCCGGACATTCCTGAATGTCTGAATCTAGTTGCCTACAGTTAACCACACAACTTGATAAAAGTGAAAACTATTAAGACCAAACTGAATAATTAAAAATGCAATTTTGATGTATACATACAGTTCTAGTCCTTAAAAGACTGATTTAAGTTGCAGAATAATCCTGCAATAGATTTACAGAATCAAGCTGAGTCATGAGGATATTACTCATCATCCCTTTTCACTAGTCTAGGTAGGGAGAAGGAAATCTAATCTGAACAGGGCATTTTCAAAAAGGTGCAGAGTCTGATACAAACTAGACTAAAGTCCATGTCACATTACAGACTTCATGCTGTCTCTTAGAATATAGGATGTCTCAGGAAAATGAGAAATCTTCCTCATTCAAATGTCTGGAGCAATTCATATCTATCATCTCTGCTGCACAGGGCAAATATATTGATTTTTGTGCTAGTCAGAGAAATGTGGTTCAATTAATTTATTACTCCTTCTCCAGCTTTGTAAATCTTACCTGCTTCCCACTTCCTTTCTGAGACAATATTCCCCTGAGAATTCACACCAGGGAATCTATGCAAGTCTAAGTGTGCTTGCATTCAAAAGGAGGTACTGTCAAGAAGTTATGGCCAACATCTATGTTATAATTAGTATTTCACCAGCTTCAGGACTACAGAGGCATCAATAAACTTAGTCCAGCTTATTTTGCAATAGTTCCTCTCACTGTGTAACATTGAAAAGAAATGCCACAGCATTCACAATGCAATAAAAAAAAAGACAGACCTACTTCAGATAAAAGAGCTTTTAGTGCATTCAGAGAAACATACCCTTCCACCAGACTAAATGAGAGAACTTCAAAAGCAGTACATGAGTTGACATTGGCAAGTCCCAGTTGTTATTCTCATTAGTTTTCTTCTAGCGTACAGCATGCACAGTGGGGGTTGTGCACCGTGCTGTATTTTGAGAAATAACATAATAATTGCATTGGGCATAACTGAAATCTTGTTCAAAAAGGATTTTGTTAATCTCATGTGTCTCAGTTTATCATATGGAAAAAAAACCCCACCACACCCTAGCTTTCCCTGCTCTTGTGCAGAAGTTGCTTTATACATGAAGACTTTCTTTTGCCAAAATCCATACAGTGCTAGTACCTAGCACTGTAGCTTCAGCTGGACTCTGCATTTGGGACATGAGATGAAAAAAAAAAAAATCAGCTAAATACCATTTCTAAAGTGTTTATCTAGTAGGTAAATTATCAAGGCAGTCTATTGAGGTACCTATCAGCTCTGGCATAATTAGTACAACAAAATGCAGCTGTTTCCTCATACAGACACCCTTGTCACCAAAGAATCAGGTTCCATACAGCCAATTTCAAAGAAAGATGAACAGTACAGAAATGTTACTAAAATACAGTTTAAATAAATGTGTTAAAAAAAAAGAAAAAAAAGCAGCAGTGATAACTGCATTAAGGCCTCCATAACAAAGCCACCGCTAGAACTGGAGAGCCGCCACGGAACTGCCAATAGGAAGGACTGGAAGTGAAAGGGGCAGGGCCCTTCTAGATGAGGTATTTAACACCTGCTGCTTGACTGCTACGCTTTCACGACTAAGATTACAAATTACTTTAAATTCTAGATACCAACGTTAAAACCAGGTTTTACTGACCAGTATTCAGATGATCCCTGCACTAAGCTGGACACTGTCCATGTCCTAAATACAGTAATCGTGGCTGGTTAAATGGAAAACAAAAAGCAACAAGAACAAAAATGCTAAACCTGATAAGTAGGCATAAAAAATACTCGCAAACCCATATGCGCGCCGCAGAAGAAATGATAGCTAGGTATGAAATTGCCCAAAGGCAGAAGATCAGTCCATGGGTTTCTATACCACTTATTTGGTTTTGGTGAAGAAGGACCACCCACCGTGGCATGTTTCACAGACATAAAGTACACTAACAAACAGATTTGCACGCTGAGGACTACAGAGGAACAGCCATGACAGTGAGACTGACTTCCAGCATCCACCAGCTGTTAATTATTTTAATACTGGAAGTTTACCATGTGATATAAAGGATATGTCTGTTGCTTAGGATAAATAAAGACTGCCAATACTTTTTAAAACAAGTACCTAATGTAGCTTATGGGAAAAAATTAAGAAAACTGCATCACCTTTTGAAAGACTGAATTGACTATTCAACCAGTTCCAATCCATCAGAGCCTGTTTTGCCATCAAGGCAACTTATTTCCCTCTTCAGAAATACTCAGTTGTTTATAAGTCACCCTGCCACCTCCACTGAGCTAACCTAGAGAGGTTACCTAACCTCTCTGTATTGTACCACAGAGCAGAGTTTCTAGCCCCAGAATATTTTGTCTTTGCTTGCTTGCTTATTTAAGTTCTCTATTTCCATATGATTTATGTAAATAGTGTAAACAGCAGGCTGCATTTTACCAGCATTCTCATTACTGTGGAAGCACATTTCAAACTTTATTTGCTCTTTTTAATAGTGCCAAACATGCAGTATCTGTTTTAGGGAAGGGGCTGTACAACTACCTCGTTAAAATCATGCTACCATCCTTGTCTTTCTACATCGTTTTCTGAGTCATTTCTTTCTAAAAGGAAGTACAGAACGGAACTCCTGTGACACTTAGCATAAATTTCACTTTCATTACTGCTAAATAGATTACTCTGCAGTTGATTCTTCTAAAACATATTTCTAAGCTTGATGTTATTTGTAACAGTAGCTCTGTCTTAGAAACTGGAGAGTAAATCAGATTGTAACCCTGGAAGACTATTATAGAAGATATATATATATATATATATATATATATATATATATATATATATATAAAATAGTCTGAGATAGGTAGCTGATACTGAAATCAAAACTAAAAATATGTTCCTGGCAGTGTGCACCAGCTCTGTTTTCTTAGTAGACAGATTGCTGCTGTTTCAGGTACAGGAAGAAAGTGGAAACAAAGCTTTTTAACTTCTGAAATACCTGCTGAGTAAGCATTACCTGAGTAAACTGCCAGTAGAGCTTCATTCTCTTGGCTTTGGCATAATTGCATTCAATGAGCCTGGGCCTGCTGTTCACATCCACCAGGCATCTGTTGTCATCGTCGTCTACAGTAGGACTCAGAACACCCACATGGAGCTGCTGATTGCTTGTGTAATAGACATTCTGCAAGAGGAAACAAAAGGTGATGTGTGGCCCCAAGACAAGTTAGTTATTTCCTTTCATGCAGGAAGCAACACAATGTTTTAAAAGTTGTTTTAAAAGTTGTTTTAAATTAACAAGTTACTGAAGTAAATTAACTTTTACCAGCAAGGAGTTGTTGATTAATTAGCAGCTAGAAAGTATGTGAACAAAATTGAGTATTGTCTCATCATGTGCTGTTTTAGCCGCTGTCTCTTCATGCATCATGGGTCTTCAAAATAGCAAGGTTCTTTGCTAAATACAGTTCTAGCAGGAAGGGAGATTAAGTTTTAACGATTGCTGTCAATTCTGATTAGATCATTTCATCTGAGAATACCACCAAACTGGAAAGGTAAGAGGGGAGAAAGGGAAGGGGAGTGACGTCAGAAATCAAGCAGGAACTGAACCTTCTGTATCATAGGTGTAAGCAACAGAATAAATGAAGGCTCATATAAACAAAGGTCAAGCACCAAATTTCGAAGAGCTAACCAGAATGCAGTGTATGCAGTAAAAATACTACCCATTATTTAGCAACACAGGGCAGGAGAAAACAGAATGGCCATGCTTCAGGATCCCTCACATTACTCTATCTGTTGATGCACATAAACAGAAATTGGGGGGAAAAAAAAAAAAAAAAAGAGTAAAAATGGTCTGGATTTCTAGCCCAATACTGCTCTTGCAGGCCTCAGTGACTCCCTGTATGGTCAAAGTCTTAAGGAAGGTTACACAAACTATTTTTTTTCAACTCTGATTAGGGATTTCTTTAGAAGAAAGAAAAAGAAGGGGAAAGGAAGTAAGCTTACCATGGAGTAAGCTTGCCATCTGTTCACTATTGATGCTCTATCTTGTTTATCTGTGGATTCTTGTGAACACTCTTGACAATATACTAATTGCAAATATGAGAAAAAGCAGATATTAAACAGAACAAACCAAGACTAAGAAGGGATCTGGGAGTAGAAAACTCTTTGAATAACACATTGTAAAAGACCAACATGCTGAAATGGGAGAAAGCAGGGATTAAGTAGAGATCAAAAACAAGTGTTGCTGTTTCTGTGCAAGGCTGTGGACTCTGTGCACTCTGCTGTAACATATCATTAGGGATGTAAACTGGCAGAGTTCCATAAATGTTATTGGAGTTGTCATCCAAGGTTTATACTGATTAAAGGTTTAACACTTTCATCAATTTTCCTCTCTTTTCACCCCACAGAAATTATAAAGAAATCTGAGCTGGCTGAACCTTGGAGAATCTAGGTTTTAAAAATCTGAAATAGAGAAGAGGTTCAGTCTTGGATTTCAGGGGAAAAGTGAAAGGGCCTAGTCAATGAAAGCACATTTCAGGAAGGGTTAGATACTACTACTGTATGAAAAAAGAAAAAATGTGGAAAGACTAACAGATGCCATTCAAAAAATTCCTGCACACGAACTGCTTTAGAAGAGGAGTAGACATTTAAAATAAGTTTTCTAAAAACACCATTGAAACAAATGCATTAGATATATTTAAGATTTATACATATGCTTTTTGGGGAAAGAACAGAGATTGAAATAGTGATATACAGCAAGGCAGCAAAATCAAGATAATCTTCAAACATGATTGTTAGGACACATTGTCTCTTACAGATACAGGTTTTGTTTTAGTTCTTTTGCCTATTACCTAAAACTTATACTAGAAAAGTGAGAGGAAAAATGTGTTATTCAGAAGCTATTTGTTAATGTCATTTTTTTTCCAGTGCATTGTCATCACTAACAATATGTTAGAATAAAATCAAGTTTTCTGTGTTTTTTCTTTTTTTCTTCTTTTATTTGTGCAAAAAAAGTGGTGTACCTGCAAACCCTCAGGGCTGAGCTGTTTTCATTAGCTCAGTCTCTTCAACATTTCAGAGAATGGCCTGAGGGCTTCAGGTTATGGGCTTCCCATAAGGGATAAAGCAAACCTAACCCATAGTGCAACTCCACAGGCTTTCTGGATGTCAAACCAGCAAGGGGTCGGTCTGTGCAGCTTCTTGGGCAGAAGCAGAACCATGGCTTTAGCTGGGGGAATTACCTAGTCCTGTTTGTCGGCAAGCTCTGCAGAAACAAAGCAACTACTGCAATAATGCTTATTAGAGGTAAATTAGTAGGCTGCCACTTATCTTTATAGAGCTCACCCTAACTGCTAATATTATTTTATTTCCCACAGGTGTTCACCTTGGTAGACCAATTTAGACAACGAGGAGTGAAACCTCCTGTTCACCCCTACTGTGGGGGTAGAGGGACATGTAGAGGTCAGCTGAAAGTTCAGCAGACCCTGACATAGTATTTTATTAAGTGGTGGCTAGTCTGCCTGGCCCGGCTCTTTCAGGATGCTGCACTGCTCCAGCTGTAGCGCACTTTATTTCAGAATACATTAGGCACAACCTGACAATTTATATTTTTCTACTGGAGTTAGCACATCAGAAGCACATACCCTGTGCAAATTTGTCTTCAGCTGCTAGCAAAGGGACGGAGAAAGATTTGAGTTGCTATTGCTCAGAGTATTCAAAAATTACAGGATAATCCCAGGCTCCTTCCTCCACCTATGAAATAAAGCAATCCCTGCACTGAGAGAGCCTAACAGCAAGCATGTCAGGACACAAGGTCCTGGCACCAACTGGCAAGACAGAAATAATTATTGTCACCAGCAGGAAGGTGACTTTGTATTGCTTTCATATTGTATCACTCTGTTGCCACTTGATTATTTTCACTTTCAAAAATGCTTTTTTTTCTTTCCCCAGTTTAAAGGTGGTACACAAATTGCCATTCGGGATTGGGCTGTATGAAATTAACCAGCTGAGTTATATTCACCTAATTTATATTACATTATTATGCTATAATTTCCTTGACTTTGTATCACTTGTATTTTAAATTAACCTGTGAATAAGATCTTACAAATAAAGAGAAAGCTCAGGTTTTATTATCTCACATGTAATGCTACATAAAGAGGTTTGTACTTGTGATTCAAGTACCTAAATAAATGAATGCCCCTAGCAATACTTACTACCTGTATCACTTCACTTGAAGTGGATGCTTTTGACAAGCATCAACAGTTCCTTTGCCATCTACTTCAGTACAAGGTGGGCAACTTTTAATCACTTTTGTTTAAAGCACTTGAGAAGTTACAGACAAAACACATTACACGAGCACACCTGCTTCTACAGTAGTGCAACACCAGCTTTACCTAACACAGTACGATAGGTATTTCACAGTAACTCTTGAAGAATGGCCCTGGTACTTGGAACTTCCAATTGGCTGAATATTATGTGCGAGCTGCTGAGTCATTAAGGTGCTTGAGAAGATTTAACTTGGAGCTTGGACCTTTCATTTCTGCTCCATGCAGGTGCCGCAGTAGTCCCTACTCAACTGCTTGTAATGTCAGTGAGTGAAAAAGTCACTTAGCACTCTTGAGGTCAAGACACTTGCCCCATGCTAATTTAAAGCATTCCAGCAATCTACACTTCCACTTCACTTTCATAGAAAAAACAGCCTCAGCAAAACACATCCATGCATTCTCACATGACCATCGCACAGATACTCTCTGAAGAGCCAAGGGATTTTCGTGCACTTGATAATGAAACAGCCAATTTAAAAACCAACTCCCTAAATCCTCCCTTACCTTGTAAGAAAACAAGCCACCTTACCTTCCATTACTGTGTTCTCTGTTCACTCTACATTCCATTTCTTTTGCTACAACAGTTCCGCTGTACACATTTGTGCCTCTGGGCTACTGCAAAGTAGCTGAATTAACTAGATTAGACACAAGGCACTTGTCTCCTCAGCAACATTTATCATGACTGTCAATTAGAAAATCTGCAAAGATGTACACAGGATTTGTGAGCAGCAAAATCTCAGAGTTAAAATACAGTCAGTGCCCTAGGCGTATCCACACACCCTTGAGCCACACTCCCACCAGGTGTTTTTCCAGGGTGCACATGTGCAGTTCGTGCACATGTGCAACAGCTCTGATGGCTGCCACAAGCTGCCGTCTCGTCTGGCCAAGGCAGCCGCCTGCATTCAGCATCCTCAAGAAGCTTCCCCTGTAAATCTAGGGCTGGCAGCAGATTAATGCAGAAGAATTTGTTCAAAACAAAATACAGCCTTATTAATCCATGAAGGTTTGCAGCACGCAGAAGAAAGGATTAATACAACAAAGGCCTACAGATGTGGGTCTTAAGGAAAGCGTAACAATTGCCTTCAAAGCTTGACAGTGTCTACCACAAGGCTTCTCTTTCGGACTGCCTTTGGTTCTCAAAGAACAGCCTCATTACTAATCACCTGCCTTCCACATTTTTTTGCAGATGTCCTGAGCATGTTTCACTGTGAATCTGTTTCTGTAAAACTTCCATCTTGCAATTAGTGGACCAGTTATTCCTTAGCTTTCTTGGCCTTTCTACCTAGAAGCATCTTAGATAATTTTTTCATTTCCTGCTTGCTCTATCTTACAATTTGTTTGATTATTCATAGTAATATTCATAGTAGTATTCATGAGAAGCCAACTGAGCTTGGTACCACATTTTCACAACTAGTAAATGTTTCCTAAGATTTTTGTAAGAAGGAGTAAGATTTACTCATGGCATATTTGGTACTTGTTTTAAAGAGAGAGAAAAAGATAGCTAAAAGATGAAAACACAAATGGTAGTTGAGCGCTACACTGCCTGGGGTTCTCAAGGAATCTTCATAGTGACAGTTAACTGTTAGAGAGACATTATAGTTCAAGACTTTTTTTTTTTTTCCCTAGAGACAGAATTTGCTTATCTACTGAAAAAACAACAAAATCCCTCAAGTGTACTGCCATGAACACAGTAGTTTCACATTTGCTTCTGCACTGTTACACTCCAACTCATAATAAAGGAGAAGCATCACCCTTTTTTTGACGTATCCTTACTGAACTCTGCAGGGATGTAAGGACTTCCCCTCTTCATCAAATCTCATGTAGGAAAACAGCATAGAAAAGAAATCACAGGCGTCCCTAAAGTTTTATTATTGGATTAGAAACAAATGGTCCTTTTGCACTTCTAGTCCACTTATCTCCTAACCAAATTCTTTCTGCTGTAACCTTTAAATTTTGCTTCTGTTACAGATGGTCTCCTAAGCTCCACAAAATTCGTTCTCCGCTAAGCTAATACTGTCTGATAAACACATGCACAGCTCATGCAAGTGCCAAAAATTAAACAGTGGACATGGCAAAGTGGCAAAAGAGCAGATGTGGTTAAGAATGCTCAAAAGCAGAAGGATTGATTAATAAAAGGTTAGAGCTGATACAATGCACACTGAATCTAGCATATGCGTCTAGCATATTCTTTCTCCCTGATGTAACTCAGTTAAGGAGATGCAGTTATCTTTGCTTACAGTGACCGAGTATGGCTTACAGATGAGGAAAAATATCCCCTCTTAGTACTTAAGTTGCTTCAAGAAGATCTTGAGGCCCAGCCTAGCCAGGGTGTTCACTGCCTTCAGTGGTACTCATCATCCAGGCCGTTGGCAACCAGCAAGCTGAAAAGCTGCTGCTGTCATTTCTAGAAAATTACTGACTGCATTTCCATGACAGACTTAGTGCAAAGCTGCAGTGACAACTTGGATGGGATGGTCACATCACATCAGCTTTGCTACAGTGGCATCATCCGATTAATACCTGCCAGGAGAGTAATGAAAGTGCCAGGTAATTCACTAAGCGTTTTTTCTTATGGTAGAAATATTCCAAACACCACCAAAAGACAGAATCTGCACAAAAAACCACAATGCTTCAGAGCACAGAGGGAGTTTAAAGAGCTGTTTATCTGGACACAAATATATCACTTAGTCTTCAGAACAATGTGGAGTGTCTATACATGAGAATTTTGTCCTAAAAAAATCATATCATGATTGCATTACAATTGGCATTGAAATCCCACTGACTTTAAGTGCAATGATACTTTGGCTCTAAATTTAATGTTAAACTTTGAAAAGCCACTGGAGTCAATAAAGACTTCAGAGCCTAAGTAGAGCCAGTTGCAGTAATACACTGATTTTCAAGCTGAAAGCCATTTGTAATCCTTAGCCAACATTTCTCGGTGAACTGCAGACTGGTACATTACTGTGTGTTTATAATGAGCAAAGTTAATGCTCACCAACACCAGTATTTCTACCGTGCTTTTGGCATAACTAAAACCTGATTCACCACTACTTTATTGTAGTTTTGAACCTTATTTTTCTCCAAATGAGTCCATTAAATTGTTTATTGTTAAGAAACTAGAATAATATACTAACATAGGAGGTTGAAAGTTTCGTATTTGCATAAGCATATTGATATTTGAGATAAACTCCAGTTATAGGAATCTAGTGGATTACAGTGAGTCCAGAAATACTTATGTCCATTTCTGCTGTTTAGCTGTTTACATTGTCCCTGACTTTATGTCAGCATTTCTGGTTACATAAGCACAACCGAATACATGAACTCTGCTCTCTGCTGAATCCAAGTTCACTGTGAACAATACAAACAGATGACTGATTTCAATCAAGTGTTTTTTTCCTTTCACTATTTATATAGGACAGGCTTCCTGGAGAAACCCAACTAGTGAGTAATAGCATCCACCAGAAAGTGCTGTTTGGGCAAGCAGCAAATTCATGCATAGCAAAACCAGTCTATTCAGACACATGAAGCTGTTGTGCAAACTATGCATCAAAACATCTTGTTAGAGAGGTTTGTTACTCAGTTGTTGCTCAAGGCAAACAAAGAACATCCTTATTCTGTTTATAAGTACTTTTTAAGCACACAATCTGATGACAATGCTGTGATTTCCTTTTCTTTAAATAACGACTGACTTTACAAGAGCATATTAAATGCTGAGAGTTTAGTTTGAGTGTTAATATGCATGACAACAAAGAAAGCAGTGAACACCTGTACCGTTTTTGTCGGCCAGTTGTCACTGACAGTTGAGCTTTCATTTTTTCGTATAAAAGTTCAAGGTTTCATTTACATTTCACACCGAGTTTGTCCTTAGTTGCTTCTTGTTCAGATCTACCTGTGGCATGCATCTGGAAGACAGAACTACATTTTCTTTTCTATTCTGAATTAAAAAGTTGTTTTCCTTCTGTATGTTCTCTTTGGACAACACTGTTGGCGTTCTTATGAGCAGAATCACAAGGGAGCGATCTGTCACAGAAACTCAGGTACCACTCACTCAGTGACTTAGGCTTGTCAGACTCTCAGCCGAAAGGAAATCTGGAGAGCTGAAAAATTCACTTCTGAACTCAAAGGGAATTCCAGGTAATCATAGAATGCTTAAGGTTGGAAGGGACCTCTAGAGGTCATGTAGTCCAACCCCCCTGCACATGCAGGGTCTCCTAGAGCACATGGCACAGGATTGTGTCTGAGTGGGGTTTGAAGATCTCCAGAGAAGGAGACTCCACCACCTCTCTGGGCAACCTGTTCCAGTGCTCTGTCACCCACTCTGTTAAGAAGTTCTTTCTCAAGTTCTTGTGGAACTTTTGATGCCTCAATTTGTGGCTGTTTCCTCTAGTCTTATCACTGGCAAGCACTGAGAAGAGGCTGGCCCCATCGTCATTCCCTCCCTTGAGGTACTTCCAGACACTGATAAAATCTCAGGGTGAGTGTGAATGCAACATAGCTCTTATTTTGTGAACTAAACTGTCAGCCCTAAACGCAGATACCAGGAGATGTAATTGCTGCAGCATTCAAAGTACAGCTTGGGAAACCAAAGAGGACTGTTCAGGTAGCAGGAGGCTACACGAGACACACCGCATCAGACTAATGCATCTGAGCCTGAAAAGGCATTTAGTACAGTCTGCCAATAATCTCAACATCTACCTGTATGTAGAGATTTTATTATAGTTTCATGTTTGTAGTCACTAAGGGAAATACAAACATTCTGAACACAGACCAGAAAAACAATCTGAACCTATGCAGAACTATTTGTTTTCATACCAAATGGAGGTAAATCCCAGTCAAACCCCTTGGTGTTATCAGCGTACAGAAATGCAAATGCACAACTGCAAAGCTGGAGAGCAACCAAGTTGAAGGGAAGGATCATACAAAACGACAACTACTTGACTAAAAAAGAGGGAATATATTTTTAGGACAGAAGTTTGATAACTACACCAAGGAAGCTGAAGACCCAAGAAACAAAGACCCAGTCTACCACTCTTCTTACAGAATATTTTTCCTTCTTATAGTATCATATCAGCTAGTATTTCCCAGATTAGCATCTCTCTTCACGTGATTTACATGCAGTTAGGAATGGCCATCTATAGTAGGCAAATCTAGCCTGATTTGAAAACAGGTCATACAGAATATTAATAATCTGTCTGGAAGCCAGAAATGGGCATTCTGCAGCAAACAGTTAAATTCTCAGCATGTCTCCCACTGGAAGCATGTAATTAGCTACTTCAGAGTGCTAACCGGGTACACATCACACATCTGGCAGAGTAACATGTGCCTCACTTCACAATTCTTATTTAAAAAATGCCTTGAGTATTCAGGGAGATCCCAATTCTCACAGTCAATCCTTAGGCAAATGGACTCCTGTGAATTACACTGGATTAGAAAAATGGATGCTGAGAGAAAAGCAACCTGGCGACTTCAGAGATTCCTAAAAACTCCAAATTCATAGTTACTGATAGGATAGAATGTAAATTCGACGAGTTGTGTAAATCAAACCAATGCAATGATATTCAATATTATATTTCAACAACAGGAATCTTTAGCACACTAAGAGCAACAAAGCTTCCGTGTTTGCAGTCAACCCAGTTCCCTGCTAAACAAATCCCAAGTTAATAGTGCAGTAACATCTGCACAACCTAAATGCATTCACCAGCTTCTTAACTTAAGCCATTATGGACAAGCAACTGAGCGGACAGATTTGACATGACAGCTGCCCCTGTACAATCTGTCTAATCACACACACAGGAAAAAAAAAGGCAGGCAAGCTGTTGAAAAAATTTTGAAGTCATAAGGTAAAGAAAATGTGTACTGTTCTGGTTACTATAACAACTGGTGTTTTCTCTTAATACTCTAAATTCAAGCAAAATTCAAAGTGGTACTTGCTGTGAATGCCAGTTAGTTGACATGTTAGTAGAGTTAAGAGTTAAGAGGACTGGTAGGTTTTGTAGTTCATTGTGTTCTTCTACTTGCCACAAGGCATCTCCTTCCAACTGCTTAGCACTAAGTCCCATAACATGTATTTCATTAAATTACAGCTTCCAGAATGGCAACAACTTTGATTATTTCAGCAGTTTCACTGACTGCTTCTTGCAATTATGAAAGCCAAAGGTCAATCTTCTAGTTTGTGATCTGTATCCAACCAAATTTAATATCTAGGCTTTAGTTACTGGAACAGACAGTGCCTAATTAAGGAAGTGTCTAATACTCTGTATTTTATTTCTGGGAAAGCACTTCTGTTTGGTGTATGTATAAACATGTTTAGACTGAAGTCAATACTTGCTAAGCGCTTTTTTAATTGCTGGCTTTAAATAATCTCACACAACTCTTTGATGTACAAATCAATGCTGATTTTTTTCAGACCTACTAGTAAATAACTGGTGAAGAACTTATATGCAAAAATAAATTATTTTAAAACATTCCATAAACAGGAAATACGCTGCGAATGGTGAACAACACTAGGCAGAAAAGGTGTAGCTGATGAGAATTTGAATGAATCCTGTGAAACTATCACAGCTCATGGCACTACATGGAGCGCTGTATGTGCTTTCATGGGACTGAATTAGCACCACGAATTCTAAGTGATCCAGTGAATAACTTCATTATTAAAATGACATAATAAAACTATGAATAAAACTGAAGAAATGATTAGAGTAGATCTTCCATCTATTGTATTAACTACCTTCTTATCAGTTAATTAGATCTTTTTAAGAACAGAGAAAAAAATTCTGAACTTTGGACCTTTAATTCTGATGTAGCAAATTCAATAATGCAACATCTATCGAGAGACTATTTAAATTGACAACAACCAACAGTACCACAAAATTAATCACCAAATGCTGCCCATGTGTTCCTGTAACTATGCTGGTTTTATGCTGGATTTATATTGTAAGTGACAATTTGTTTAAAAACCGCAGATAGAAATACCAATTTGCAATGGGAAGAGACACCTTTAAAATACGGATAATTCTAGTAATTGCTACATAATATGCAGACCTACAACTCTGATCCATTTCAAATTAACACACTTACCGAATGTGAAATGTTCAGGTAGTGTTAGGTTACAACACGCTGCAGGTACTCAACATGGCAGTTTTACCTCTTCAAATACGTTTGATTAAAAACATTTTCAGCTTAGAAAAGGAAAATCTTGTCCTTCATGTTTTATTCTACTAAATATTTTTGAGATGAAAATCAAATGAATTATGTACATTTTTAGACCTGTTCCACCTTGTAGAAAAGAATGTTAACAGAAAATGGGAAATTAATTACTCTTCGCTTTTCATTTCCAAGAAATAACTCAGTGCTGAAGTAGTACCCAGAATATCAGTGCACTGAAGGTATGCAGCCTCAGTAGGCTTAGGGCATTTTTATAAAAAAACAGACAGAAACTAGTGAAGTACCATTGAACTGACTATGATGTAATCAAGTCAACTTTTATCTACTGTAGCTCCTCCCAACCTGAAAAGAAAATTCTGCTTCGTCAGCAATCACAACACACCCAAGGCCAGGGACAGCCGTGTGTGTGTGGACAGCAGGTGCTGTGCTGCTCACCACACCATTCCAGTGCTTCCAGGGCCCAAGAAGGGTCATTTTGTCAAGGCATCAGAAGTGCGTGTGCAGGTGAAGGAAAGCCCGTTGCACCATGGTGAAAAGCAAGCGTCGCCGTGCGCTGCAGACTAGCTCCCAGCAAGGCGCAAGTCCCACCCTGCTGCATCCCAACGCCTGAGCACCCCAGGAGATGCCACCCGAGTTTGCGGCACACGAGCACCAACCACCTCCCTGATGCTAAGCTACCAGGTGCAATCCATTTCTGAAGGGACCCAGTCTCCCAGAAGCCGTCCTTTGTTCCTGTCAGCAGGAACCATGTACACCACAACAAAATCACCTGATTTTTACTTCCCAGGTGAGAACACTTTGGAATTAATATCCAGGCCAACAAACTCTGATCTTTTCTAAATTAAAAGACTACAACAGAAACTTGAAAGGCTGTGATAATTTTAAATTCTCTGGCATTCTGGTATTCACATGCTCACAACAGCTTAGTACCTTTCAGTGTATCTTTTTTAGTGCAGTTACTCTGGGCAGTCTACCTTATAGAGGAGTAAAGTTCTCGAAGATGTAGCCATGACAGGTACAGTAACCAGGATTTGAGTCTTTAAAAAATATGAAGACATTAATTTTATGATATATAGAAACAGTCTGAAAAACAAATTCTTTGCTCTTCTGCTTAACCTCACTTCCTGGATCAGCTTCATCTATTTAACAGAATGTTGAATAAATTGTTACCAGTCAAACCATAGCAACAGCAAACGTATCAAAGTGGGTAATATAACAAAGAAATAATGATAACCTGATACACAGAACACCAAACAAAATTACTTAATAAGACAAAAAATTCTGGGAAGAAAGTTCTGTAATGCACAGTCACAAACTAATTTGCCTCTGGGAAGAGAAAAAAACCCCAAACCAAAACAAACCACCACACTGTGAGCCGTGCACTACCCGCTTAGGCTGCTGGGAGAACACCAGAGGTACTAATTTATTCAACCTATAGCTTCCATGCTGGCATCCCATATTGTCCCTGGGTACTTCTTGGCACTCCAGAAACTTCCTTGCTACTCCTATGTACTGATGCACTATTCCCTTCTGCAGTAATATGATGAGAGCCCAGCCCAGGTAAATCACATGAGCATCTTTCCAGCTGCAGTTTCCATTACCTCTATGAAAATTTCGCTTTATGTAGAAAAATAATTTTAATTGAATACTTTTAAACCATATGGTATCATTTTCTGCATTCCCTCCCAGTGTTAGGTCTGATCAGCATTTGCAGTCTTTCATGAAATGTCTACATACACTTCTGTATTCTTCCAACTCATCTTGTAATATCTGTACATTTGGACCAGTACCTCCACTGTAAAACATTCAATAGCCCATCTGTTCTAACAGAATGCCTGTCCTTTCTCCAAGATGTGCATTTCCTTTGGATTAAAGTGAGGCAACCTACAGGATGATACTGGACAACTGCTCTTAACTCCTTATTGTGTTTTTTTTATTTTGTTTCTCATTTGCTTATTAAAACACACAATCTGTGGCACAGATTGAGTTACTTTTGACTCTTCTGTTGCATCCACCTGTGTAAAACAGGCAGTCATTTCTCAGGCAATGTGATGTTTACTGATTTCTCTTATCACCTCCAACATTCATAGATTTTTTTTCTTTTTTTGTTCATAGAATTCTCTAAGCTTCCAAGTTGTTCAAGTTCTTAATGCTCTTTTTTCTGGTCCTGAATACTGGTATCACTCAAAAGAACTGACCTACTCTTTGCATTCTTCTTATCTTTACCTCAGTTCCTGGAACCTAAATGTCAAGATTACTACGTTAGAGAACTAATTGCAACTTATAACCTGTGGCACTACTTTTTTTGGTACTACTACATTCACCTTCAGCAGTGATCCTGCACAGTAGCAAAGGGTAGAGATTTTGAAAACATGTAATAAAATTTGTATATCTTTTAATTCCAGCCCATCTTGTCTGAACAAGGAAATAATTTTTTTTCAACAGAAAACCATTTCTCCAAGAATACATTAATACAGATGTGAAAAACAGTGTTACTCTATCAACTACTTCATCTCATTACACTTGGAGTTTCTGTTCAAAACGATCAGTTCTCTCAACTGTCACAGGCATGCATAAAGTTATGCTCTAAATTAACCAAACACAAATAAGTACTAGTGTCTATTCAGTTATTTACACAGTGAGGTATGCAGAATCTCTTTCCTATGACCCAGAACAATTCAGTTTTACAGCTTTCCCCGCCCCAGTCAGCCTGTGGAACAGACCAAACGAGCAGCCTCCCAGGCCTGAGCGCCCCAGCACCCTGGGAGGTGTGGGCTGAGGCCGGGCACCAAGGCCCCTTCTATGACACCTGGGCTGCCCTGCTGAGCTGCCACGTGCCTGCTGCTCCACGTCAATAGTGCAGGACTCACTCTGCCCATACAAAGAAAGGCAAGACCTTTTATTTTTACTGTACAACATAACTTTTCACTGCAAAGTATCTGGACCAAAAATCGGTTGCTTTGTACAATTCAGTTTCTGTAAAACAGACGATGTGCATGTCTATATACAATTTGTACAAATATAAAAATTATCATAAATGAGCTATTTGCTAGCTTCAAGACAAGCGTTAACAGGTCCTGAAAAAGGAAGGGTATTACACAGAGAAGATGTGAGATCGACATATCTCATATACAGATGCAGAATATGTACATCACATTTACCTCAGAGACCTAGGTGATATAAATTATCATCCCTCACTCTGCATTTGATTGAGTGTGGTTAAAACAGCTGCCGTGCTTCATTTTACTTTTTGAAAAACATTCCCTCAAAACATTAATTGTACACATCTCATCTGTAGGGCAGTGATGTTTCAATTTTGAAGAGTCAGCTATTAAACCAGAGCAGCAGGTTCGGGTTTGTTCTTCCACTTAGGCACACATCTAGGAACACAGTCCTACTTCTAATAACAAAAGACCTCCTCCTTCCCCTCCCCGCCAAATATATGTATTTCCTATTTTTTCTTAGGAAAGCTGAAGTTTGTGATTAGAATAATAATTATTTCACGTACGATTAATTTGCAGTACATGAAAAAGATGTGCATTCACCCATACACCTGCTAGGGATAGAGTCATCACAGCTATACGCTGTTCTTTAACTTAAGACATTCCCTTATCTAAAGCATTTCAGCAGTACTGAGGAGTTCAGCATTTCCTTTTTTTTTTTTTTTAAGCAAACTGAAAAGTATCATGCAAAGTCTGAACTGTCATAAAAGATGTAATCACAATTTATCTGTTAAATCCTCCTTGTAATGGGCTGGATTATGCTATTTGGCCATATTATTGCACACACACAGAAAGCCACTGCTAAGATGTTTCTGCTTCCAAATTCACTTAATGTTAATGTACAAAGTGCATCATTACATTCCCAACTTTTCTAGCAAAGGCAGTTGTCAATACAGTATGAATTTAACTGGACAAAGGAATTTTAAGAAAGTGTTTAATACTGGAATAGTTTTTTAAAAAGGCTCTGTTAGAACTCCTTTTAAAGAATTCCATGTTCTTAAGATCTGAATTACCCAATATCACATCAGTGTTATTTTATTATTTTTATACCATTCATTGAAAATAATTATTATTTGCTTTTCTTTTTGTTAGCAAATGATCTGCCATGAGATTTTTTTTTTTCAGTTCCCAAAATACTGCTGATTTGATGAAGATCATCTATGAACAGTTCCCTCTTCTAGGTTGTTTACAAGTTGCACTAACAAAATATATATGGTGGTTCTGACGTGATCAATAGTGTAATTTGACTGAAATAAAAATGCCTTTAGTGGTAACCACTTTAACATATGAATATTCTCATTTACAACTCAGCAATTATCTATCTGTGAAGAACCGCCTGCCAAAGAAATCACACCATCAAAGAAAAGTTTTTATGAATATGCTTGAATATTTTTTAAAAAGAATGATCATGATTAACACAGGATTAATTAGCTTTTTGAAGTTCAGGAGAATTCTCGATTGCAGTATTTCATGGACTGTGCTTAGACCACATCATTCATCTTGTAGGCGAGAGCCTCACACAGTGAAAACTGGTATCGCTCTCATTAGCACAGTTCCCTTCATCACCTTCAGTGGAAATGGGATAATTCACATCAAACAGGGCTGCAAACATTTGCCTCCAAGTGTCAGTTGCAAGCTTGCAATAATATAAGAGGTTTTGGAGCTCTCTTGCTTCCAGCCTGCACTTTTCTCATACTTTCCAATTCAGTCCTCTGACACTGGTCCTCAACTCCTTTCTGCTTATAAGGACCTGCTTATAATGTCCTTATACTGACCTGTACATCCCCAGGAAGCTTCCTCATTTACTTGCTTATAAATTGAGGTATGCAAGGGCCAGAAGCTGTTGAAACAAGGGAACACACAGAACTACTCTTTTTTTTTTCCCGTTCAAGCACTTTTCAAGAAAAGTATGTATTTAAAATAATACTACTTTGACTGACGGCATTTATTACACTCTAATTACAAAGTTTCTAATAATGTGCTTTATTCCCAGCAAAGAATCTTCCCAATTACCATTCAGGAGGACACTTAGTGCAGTTGACACACTGTCACCAGTCTGCCTTCAACATCATAGGCCTGTCCACACAGCAGCATTCTTAGAGAATGTGCAGCAGCAAAATTTCTTAACAAAAACACTACAGTTAACATTATTAATGATTTTTCCCCTGAATTCATGAGGTCTCACTGCAGTGGATGGTACCTTGATTCCTGGCAAGTCCAGGTTTCTGGGGACAAGGGCAAAACGCAGCTACCCTGGGAGACTCTGACAGAGGCCAGGAAGAGAATACAACAGATAGCAATCCTGGATTCCAATCTTTCAAATGTCCTCTGTCTTTTTAGGCAAAACCAAATTCCCTGATGTGGAAACTTGTTTCTCACTGGTAGTATCAGAGGACTAAGAATATGAACAGATTGTTTTCTGATTTTCCATTCAATCCTACTGTTCAACCACATGTATGATTTGCCTCAGTCCCTTTGTGTGTAGAACAGTACTGTAAAATAAACACAGTATTATTTGAAGTTGCTACATAAAAGGTTGCAAAATGCTCTGGGATACCTGCAGAAATTAAATATGAATTTGCTAATATTTGTTCCAGTAGATATATGGGGTGGTTTAGTGCAAGGTTCAGGAAAACCTGAAACAAGAATCTAACTATTACTAACTCTGATGCTACTTTAAAATGAAACTGAAGTTGTGCATGGAAAATTATCTGCAGTCATTTCGTTGCAATATTTGAGGACAATTCCTTGCCTTTTTTTTTTCCTTTCCTTATGAAGCTACGCATGATGTCCCTAACACAGTCTGCAAACAAGCCAGTATGGAATTTTAATGGCAGATATGCAGTTCCCTTTCTGTTGACTTAAAATTACGCTGCATGCAACAGACGAAAAAGAAAATAGTAACCATATTTACCATTCTGTAACTATTAAGCTGTAACTATTAAGCTGTCAACAGCTCATCTTAGCCACTTCCCAAGCAGAGAGATCATGGGTTTGGTAAACCCATTTTAGAAAGAGAGGTTGAAACAGTAACTAACAGCAGCAAGTTAAGCTGCAAATGAGAGTTTGTTCCTGGCAGTCAGATCCAGGAAGGCATCCCATGTCCACAGTGCATGTGCTAGCTCTAAAACTGTGAGTGGTGTAAGCTGTAGCAGGAAAGTTTAGAGCTAGAGCTAAAAGCATCACTGAAACCCTCAGTTACACAAGCAGCCCTGAATCCTGGGACAACCCTTTTTGATTCTTCCAGGTGACCCAAACAGTCCTTACTGTGTAGCTTTTAATCTACTTCGAGAATAAAATGCGCATCTTACCAGTATCTTTCATGTGCACTAGTAAATTCACAAAGATCGGGAGAGTTATTAAAATATTCTTAGCATATAAGAGAAAATGGGAATGGTCGCAGCTCTGCTTAACCCAGAGAGTAAATACACACGATGTAAATCTCTAAAAATATGCCAAATCAATTTTACTGGCTTTTTTCTAACATAATATGTAACACAGACAAGACTATACCTCTCCTTTAAAAAAAGTTTTCCTTCCTTATAGTGACCTTGTTTACATATGGATGTTTTTAGTTTTTCAACCATATAATTGTTCACAATATAATAAAATCCTTTGTAACAGAAAAGGGGATGGAATCAATATCGTAAGTATAAAAGGAGCAGAATCCTGTCAACAAACATTTCCCTGGCCCCTTTTTTCTTTATTTGCGACTATCTCTTTCATACAGAACTTCAGCTGACATTCAAAAATTGTTCTGCATATGGTGAATACTGAACTGTGTTAACTGAAGTAACTCTCTGTTGTTGGCGTTTGTCTCTTAATTATTACTAAAATTTATAATTTGAATTTATACGTGTGCCTGTAGTATGGTGTTCTCCCAGATGCAATGCCAGAAGAGGACTGTGGCTGCCTCCCAGAAGACAAGAGCAGGGCTCTGGCTCGCAGGTGGAGACACAGGACGATGGTGGTTCTGCAGTCATCGTTGAGGACTAGCGTACAAACCTCGCCGTGTGGAAGGTGCTCTGTGCAGGAAGTTGGTGCAAAATACAGCCCCAAAGCAGGCAATTTTGCCAGGCAGGTAAGAATTGTACCCAACATTTCATCAAATCCAAATTTCCAGTTCAGCAAGACACCAAGCTACTGACAGTAGTATTACCTTTTGCTTTTTGTTTATTTCTGAGGTATTACCAAGATTCTCCTTTGCTGTATAGTCAAAATCATCTAACTGACAACACCATGGATAAGACCACATTCTGGAATGTATTTAAGTGAAGAGTAACATGGCCCTTTTGAACAAGCAAATATAAAATATAACCAGAGCAAAGAAAAAAACATATTTAAATTAGATAGATTTTTCAGTGTCTCCAATCGCTCCCACATATGTGTTTTTCTTTAGGGCATTTTTTTGCTTTTGCAACCTACCAGATAATCTGCACATCTGTATTTTGACTAGCATGTTCTGGACCATGTAAGATACTACTTTCATTGTCAAGATTTGCATATCATAATCCACTTGAGGATAATGCTTTGTGTTCACCCCTTGTTTGACAAATTAATAAATGTAGCTGTTGTGTGAAGAAATAGAAACACTTGCAGTCCGTTGTGCCTACTGAAGTAACAGGATAACACCAGAAAAAGAAAAATGGAGCTTTAAAAGAAGGGATGGGACAAGAACTGGTTTAGATTTCGGCATAACTCTACTGTGCAAAGCAGACGATGGTACATTTCAGATTTGTGAAACTGAATACATATATCAAATAAAAATTATTGCTTCAGATTATGTATAAATAAAATGTATGTATATATTTATATGAAACTGGTTAAAATGTACTGTTTCTTTGATCGAGATGCAGAACTAAAGATCAGAAACAAAAGCTTTTACCAGCAAATCTAGGTTAGTGCTTATCCTCGTATTTCTTAAATTCTTTTGATATTAGTAAACAAACTTCTTTGTCAAAGCACTTAGCGTATCAACGATTCTCAACTTATGGCAGAAGCAATGTTCTAGCTTTCTATAAAACTACTAAACACCATAAGGAGGTACCATGGCAGAAAAACAATGTCAGGTACGAAGTGGTTTCTCTTGCCCAGTCTACTAAGAGCAGCAGCACTGTATGAGATTATCACCCAAACTAACCTGTGGTGTCATTCCGTGGCAGATATACACAATTGGAATATTCTCTGTGTCTGGCCCCTGATCAAGGCACAAGTCACTTTTCAGGGAATTCTGCAGCTAAATAGAAACACAAAGAAGACAAACACAAAGATCAAATGTCTCAAGCTAAAAAGATGGTGTAATTGCTTACATTTCTTTGCAGTAAAATCACATTCATTTGAGCAAGGAAATAAAAACATTTGTTGGAGAGAAAATCTTGAAGAGACAGGGCTCTGGAACTTGACCCCTACCCTGGGAGCCTACCCTAGGCCTAGGAAAAACTAAATCCTCAAACTTCTATTTTTCAAACTATCCACCACTAATCCCACCTCTACCTTCTAGCATACCTTCTTCCCGGCAAAGTGATCTGCGAGTTCTAGATTTGCCAACTCTATTTCTAATATTAAAGGTAAATAGGAGACAAATTCATATGCTTTCATCAGCTTTTAAAAATTGTTTGCTTCTTTCTATGGGACTCAAAGAATCTAAGAGGTAAACTAGCTCCTGGAGCCACCAGATACCAAAGCTACACACCTAACATCAAACTAGACCTCTATTATACACCCTCTAAAGAATGATACTTACATTTAAATATCAGGCACTGACCCTGACTGATCATCTTTCTAAGTCAGCCCTACAAAGTGTAGCATGTAAAAGGGTTGCAAAAGCTTTCATTCCTCACACAATCCCACCTCAGAAAGAATGAGGGGATAAATCTATGTGCTTAAAGGAAGTATAAATCCTTTTCCTCTATGGACACAAACAATATGCAGTTGGCTTTTGAAACTACCCCAAGTACACTGCTTTGGTAAGCTCTGAAATTGGATATGATATCCAACAGATATGTCAAGTGAAATAGTTTAGAATAGTGTAAATAAGCATGCATCCCCCAAAAGCAATGGTTTTAAATGAGCAAATGCAAGCTATGGGGTGATAAACAGAAACAGGAAAGAGGATGATGTACAGAATCCTGCAGCAGAAACTGCAGCTGTGCAGTAGCTTCTGTCAGTTACCTCCACAAACAACTGAACAAGGGACTTCACATTTATGTTATTCTACTTGGAGCCAAGCATTTATACATTCGTTATTACACACTTCCCCCCACCTTTTTAAAATAACAAATGTAAGCAGGATCCTTACCACCCCGTAGGCAACTGTATCTGAATACATCCTCATCTCTGGATACACGCTGACAAGGTACCACCTAAAGGTCTTGCATTGGAGCTTCTTCCTCAAGGCCTTCCTCTCAGAAATGTCTCCAATATCAATCCCAGAGTCCTACGCGTGGAACAAATGGCAGAAAACACAACACCACATCAGTGATAACATCTATTTTTGTGTAAACCTATCACCCAGAGTCTCTCTTCTCTTCTGGCCACCGTCAATAGATAATCATCTATACTCCCAACCTTTGGTTGTTCAGTGATTCTGTTATCAATATGCTTTCTGTAAGTGCTCTATTTAACTATGATTTATACAAATGTGTTATTCAGGTCACCATTGTGGGGTCTCATTCAAAGTCTGCTTTCGTCATTGGAAACACCGCTATGGACTTCATTAGAGCTTAGATCTATTTTCCAATGAATATAACTGTTGTTCTCTAATTTCCTGGCATTTTCCAAATGCAAAAATAATTGACAGTAGGTAGCAAGTTGCCTGGGAAACCACCTTATTGTTGGCATCCCACTGTGGTCTGATCATTAGTGCATTGCACTTGCTGGCTGTTTTGGGAGTCTGGGTTCGCTGCTGCTTCACTGCAAAGAGCAGCTGCTCTACTCAACCTTTCTGAAATACCACTTATTAAATTTCTGGGATAGCATAAAAGAGAAGTTGGTATTTTTGTTACAAGCATCTGCAGAATCTTACCTCCCCTAATCTTATTCTCTTTTACAGTTTCAGCTAACATAATTTCATGTGACACACTTATGTAGATCATAAAATGTGAGTTTCATGAAGTTCCTGTATATATAAATCAGTAATTTATCACATTAAAATTCTGCAGCAGAAATTTTTAAAGGGACATCTAAGTGCAAATCTGTGGATGCTATTTAACACGGAGTAAATGAGTCAATTTGCTCTACGTTGTACTCTAACACTTTTACCTCAGGAAAAAAAACACAGGATAAATGCACTTTCATAGGGCAATCTTCCCATCTACCTACTGACAGTGTAGACTTTAACAAGGTCATAAATGCCCCAAAGGTTTTGTCAGCCACCAGATACATAATTGTAAAATAACACTGAAGTACTCAATTCTCCTGGCTGTGTGAGAAGGATAGCTTTAGAGGTGTCTAGATCTCAGAGCTGCTGAAGCAAAGATGGTTGCATCACAAAGCATTCGATTGGTATTAGTCTGAAACACATACATCTTGCTATGGAGGCACTTTCTGACTACTACTCAGGCTAGGTGTACAATGTTGAAATGGGCTCATCTATACATGTTGGTTCCCATCTGACAGGGGAGCCCACATCTCCTCAGCACATCCTGCAGCAATGACCAGGTAACAGTCAGGCTCAGGTTCCATGGGTCTGAAGCAGCTCTGAAAACTAAAGCCCCTCCCTAGGGTGTTCTAAGCAAGTATCTTTATTTTCAAAAATGGCCAAAAATAGAAGTGAACACAGTTCATACTGTGCTCCATACCTATACAGAGTAACAGATTTTCCCTAAAACACTAACATTTCATAGGTTACCACTATTAAAAGCTGATTTAGCCCTTTTAATCATCTCCAGGTTTTGAGGTCTGTTCAAGAGCAATAACTTTTGTGGAGATGAAAAGAGAAATCATCTGCATTACAATTTATTCAATCACTGAGTGCAGTGACTAGTGAATTTGAAATAGGAAAAAAAAAAGACTACAGATTGAAAAAAGAAATTTTTTTTTTTTTTAAAAAAGTCTGCAAATAAAAATCAATTTTTAGCAATATCAGATTTGCCATGCAATTACCTTGCTCRGCATGGTGACCTGAGGAAAACACTTTAATTACAAACCTCATCTATATTTCCACTGTTTGATAAATCAGTTTTAAAATTTACTATAATAAGCTTACATTTTTCAGATATTTCAGCATATTCATGGCAGCTTTAACCAGTAGCAAACAATAAAAAAATTTAGCAGATCATATAGGAAATTTTTCTTGGCACTTTCATAGTATATTATGTGGCTAATGCACTTTTTTCTTTTTCCCAAGCTGAAAATGGGGTGACAGCTTTCCCAGTCAGCAATAATTATCTATCTTTAACTATAGAGGATGGAGGAAATTACTGAAAGTAAATAGAAAACTCCAACATTCATATTCTGAGTTGGCTTTGTTTCCTTATCTTTTTCCTTACTGAAGATCGAAGAAATAAATTTTTTTTTTTTTTTAGAATCATAAATTGCAGCAAAAACAGTGATTTTACAAAGACTTTTAAGAAGAAAAATAAATTGCCCATTTGTTCAGATTAGAACAAATTGCTTTTGATATAATGATGAGGATGAGAACTGCATACTGTAAATCAAAACTCAAATTCATCTACTGCCACAGTTTCCAATCTCTTATTGTAGGCAGATCCCTGAATATTTTCCAGAAAGACGTACAAGACAATAGCCAGATTTCTCAGAGCTATTACCAGCAGTTCATAGATTAAATATTATTGACTACAGAAATGAAGAGCAACTAGAATAATCTGGAAAACTGAATTCTCAGGTGTCCCATCCTACAGTATCTTTCCACTGCAAGGAACCAGATACGGTTCATCTATGGAAAAGAGAACTGGAAAAAGAGGTCAAAAGAGAGTTGCAGCCAGACTCTTGCAAAATGTTATGGCATATACCAGCCACTCTTATTCTGGTTAGAAATTATTCAAGAACAATACAATCGCATTTGTATCAATAGATACAGACATCCCTTACCCCCTTGGTAGAAGTGCCCTTATAAATTTGCATTTTAATCAAGTCTGTCTGAATAAGAAACTTAAATTCAAAATAAAATATGTAATATGGATATGTTGTTTCTTTTCTTTTTTTTTCACTCTTGCCACTAGTTTAAAATCTCCATGTGAAAATGTCAGTGTGGTATAATCAATGAGGTTGGTAGTAAGTTAATTTAATAAGAAAATTCAAAAATTAAAGAAACTGAAAATAAAGGAATTATTTTTAGAGTAACATGTAACTAAATACACACACATATATATGTATGTATAGGCATATTTACATATGTATATGCACATACGAATAACAAAATCATTGTAGAAAATCAAATTGCAGAATAGCAGCTAAAGCCCAACGATTCAAAGGCAAAGCCTGCAAGCACCAGTCTTCATGATTCACCTCCTGGGGTACATTCCATGCCATGTAGACATGGCTCTTAAATTCATCCATCCAGACTTCAGCCACCCGCAGTGCGTTTCTCCGGACGTGAGCAGTTAGATCTTCTGTGTATGGCTTATGGGCTCGTTCAATGTGGGCAATCCTGGAGCAAGGCAGAACCTCAACGCTTCCTCCACACTGCCACACCTACAAGCAAACAGACAACCTGCTAGGCAAAGCTTCCCACGCCACTGCCATCTGACAGTGAATACATGGAAATCTTCTTACCTTACCACAGATTTATTACCTTAAAAGCAGCCTGTGAGCAAACTTATCCTGAATCAGCTTAGCCATATTCTATGTTATTAATGAAATACTGTATAAGGCACCCAAAAGAGCAATTCGGGGATTCAAGTTTTAACAGCTTTCAGACATTGCTCTTTGAATGTAGTCCCCCTCACCACATACATAGACTAGTGCAGAATCCAGAGTCAGCCTCTGATGACAGGGAAATTAAGCCAATGGGTGGTATAAGGTCATCAAACTTTTAGGCTTTAGGAAGACCAGGAAAATAAATGCATCTTATGCTTTGCTTTAAATATAGCTCAGAAAGGCATCAGATTTATTTCTTCTGAGGAGTGCTAAATAGTATGATTTTCTATTGAACAATTTCTCCCAACAATTTCAACATAGATTACTATTATAAAAGATAATATGTATATAATGTAGGAGACTGTATCTGCTGAAGTGTGGTTTTCTTCTAGCATCACAGTTGACCTCGTGCCTACAATGTTCGTCCTGAGTACTGTATTTCTGATTTCTCTTTCTGCTTCCAGCTAAAGAGAAAACCACTTCAGCAGGCTCAATAGTCAGTGAAGTAGCTTCAATTCATTTACACAGAAGCTCTCTTCTCTGTGTATCTTGTATTATGTAAATTTCAAAACAAGATCAAGACAGTACAATCAGAATAGTTTAGTGAAGGCTGCTCAGGTAAAACCCAGATGTGTTCAAGCTGTTTGATCCTGCAGAACAAATACCTCCATGTCTCAGAAAGACTTGCTGCGCTGAGAAGCAATGGCTTTGCCTTGTGCAACTGCTAATGAAGGTTCCCAATAGTTAGTGTCCTGTAGCAAGAGAGCACAGGTGGAGAGCGAGGGTGCTGCTCCCTGCTTCGCTAGGTCCATAAGGACTGCGCCTTGATTTCCCGCCTGCATGGTAGAACGTCACGCCTGGAGCCACACTCAGGCCCTCCACGTCAGACTGTCCTACAGGCACATGATCTGCTACGGAGGCACTTTGTTCATTCATTCATTTTATATATTTAGACATCTGGCTTGAATACAGCGTTTAGGCATTTGGCAGCTCCCAAGAGCAGAAGGATGTGGCATGGATTCAGGATGTTTACAAAGCCGCTTCAGAACTGCTGCCTAATTGCAAGCAGCATATGTGTGTGGAGCTCTCTGCAGGATGAGCTATCTCAGGAATCTACCATAAAATAAACGATGGAGCTGGAGCGACTTTAGCATGTCTCAGAAATTTGGAATCCCGTAAGAGTAGATAATCGTAACCAGTATCAGAACAAATCTTAGAAGATCATCAGAAATACTGGGAATGAAAATACTGATGATGATCCCAAATACTGGGCAATGGAACTGGCATAAGAATAAATAATTAGCTGAAAGTAGCATCTGTGTTCTTTCTAAATCTCAGATAATGTGGTCTATACAGGTTAAAGGGCTAACAAAAAATATTAGTGTCTCAAACATTTAATTAAAAATATTTCGGCTATGTTTCTTAATAAAGATTAAACATTAAGTATCATCAGCCTGGGCCCACACAAAACCTGCCTACAATCCAAGCTATTTCTCAGTACAGTGTTGACATCTAGCTAAAAATTGTTTCAAAATTATTCACTGCACAACGGTAACTCATAACATGGAAAACAAGGGCGATGTAGAAATGGACGTAACATAGTGTAAATAAGGCCATCCACAAACCGCACACTCTGCTATTCTACTCCCACGCTTTGCTCATTTTTACCAGGATGGCCCTGATCCAAGTCTGACATGTGAGCACCAAATCTTCTGCGGGAATTTCACGAGATCTGAACTGCATCTCCACAATAAGCTGAGTCAAAAGATTCACTGTCTATGATAAGTTGAATTGCCAAGTACATTTCCAGGATCTGAATTTGAGGAGTGAACTTATCTGTAGTTTTAGTTCTTATTCAGTAGTTAGTAAAATCTAATTTGACTTTTTAATGAAGTTATATGTATTTTCCAGAAACACCCCAGGATGGAAAAGTCTTCAGGAGTTTAGAAATAACAATTATCAGTACCCAAGTAATTTCCAATTAATGAAATCTGCAGCCAGCCCTTTTCTCTCAGACTGTCAGTCTGTGTTTGATTTCTAAAAACTAATTACTCTTCAAGAAGCATGGATTCACTTAAAAATGAACACTAAGAAGGATCTGTCAATACAGATGCTGGCAGAATAGGCTGCTTATATTGAACAGCCTCTAAAACAAATCCTGTTATTTATAAGACAAACTCTCCTGTAACCCATGAAAACATGACTAGCATACTCCAAAATGGTCTAGAGGTATATGCTAATAGTTTCCCTATAGCAAGAAGAATCTAAGTCATTAATGATTCTTCTCAGGAGGAAGAAATGAGAAACAAATGTGCTCTGAAGATAAGGAGATCAGTTCAAGTTAAACCATGCACAGAGCTTGCAGTCACAGAATCAAAAAAGTGGCCCGAGCCCAGCTGCCGGCTGCAAAGCCCCGTGGAGCCCTCATGGCATGAGGGGACAATCCAGACCAGCTCTGCTGGTCACCTGGGAGGCTTTGCCCATGGGATTACTGCAGGGCAGGAAAGTCCTTCATCTAAATCCTTCATTGCACTGAAGCCAGATATCAAGACAAAAAATGGTAGGGATGCATCATGGCAGGATTTTAAAATTTTCAAAAAATATTTTATTTTTTACCACAGAGAATGGTTCGAAGTATAAAACTTTATCTCAGTATAAACTGCTAAAATCAGAAGTAATTAATGATCAATCTGCTTATATAAATTGGAAGAAAAATCCAAAAGCACACATTTCTTAAACTACACTTTAAACAAAAAACATCATCTTTTCCTTTAAGCTGTAAAGATTTTTATACCTATGGTGTAAGAACTGGAATTGTTAACAACAGTATAACTTTCTTGCCAAAACTTAAACACATGTTTACACTTGTAAAAATAATACACGATTTGAACACCACAATATAAGAAATAATGGAAACTCCTATTTTGTTCTCTAAAGGCACAAACTACAAAGCTATACCAATGGGGCTGCGTGTTGTTTGTTTTTTGCCTGAAGGCAGAATCCTTACAAAGTTTTCAAGGGTGAGGAAGCGCATACCTTGGGAATATTGAAAGCCCCTAGAAGAACCCCAGCAATGTAGGTGTTTCCTGATTGCTTCACAGGAATTTCTTTCGGGTTCTGTTCTGCCGGTTTACTCAGCAAACACAATCTTTTGGTAAACACAAACTGGAATTGCCTTTCAAAGAGCTGTCAGAACCTACTTCAGTGCTCTCAGTGATCTCCTCCGAAGAGTACCTTACAATAAGCTGTTTATTCTTGAATTTTCCCCAGGGGCTCATACATTGGTAGAGCCCCCTCAAGGACTTAGAAAGCTTCTTCCTATTGACAGAGTTCCTGCATCCCTATCAAAACAGGAGTAGAGCTCCAGATGAAATTTCAGAGGTATAAAGCAGCAGGAAGAGCAGCTAGGCAATTTCTACCACCTATGAAGCTGAAAGACTGAAACCAGCAGAGTCTGTGACCCGCCCTAGGGAAAACAAGCACAAGATGACAGGAACATCAAATGGATACAGACTTCATTGAAAAAAGCATAGGGAAAGAGTCTCTAGAATGTGGCCAAGCTCTAGGCACTGCTTACCACTAATTTACTGAACATATATTTTACACATAAGCCACAACTGTGTCCCTGTGTCTGTGAATTCACATGCAGCTAGGCTAAAGCAGCGACAGAGAGCAACTTCCTTAATTCAGAAAACATGTTCCTTGCCACCTGTCACTGCAATCCATCTCAAACAGGCTGAGAGCAGACAGATAGCAGGGATCCCTTAGTATAGGCTTTACAAAATGAGAATAAATTACTACGCTCACAAAGGAGGCAATCAGACAGCTTGGACAGCTTCCATGAGAGAGACCTGGTATCAGATCACAGTATGAATTATCAGCTATGATCCACCCCAGGGACCGAGTCTGAACCAAGATGACCATATAAATGCATATAACTATGGTAGTGCCTGAGTACAGAGGCAAAATCAGTACAGACACTGTCACAGAAATAACAGACCAGAAGAGAGCCAAGAGTATAGGTGGTGGCAGAGCACACTAGCTGCAATATCCCTGCTGCTAAAGGGCAGAGGACACAGGCGCCAGGCATGCCAGAAGAATGGCTCATGCAGCCAGGCAAGGAACCAGCAATTCCTTTGGCAGGCACCTTGGCCCACACCTACCACAGGTCTGCTGCCCCTCACTCACTCGGCTGCACAAGAAAGGGCAGTAGCAACGGCATCTGCACTGGTTTCAGGCTGAGTAGAAAGGGTGACTGAAATCTCCTTGTATTTATCTTAAGTAATCTGAAGGTAATTTTAAAAAGGAAATTCCATTCACATCTGAAAAATCTATTTTATTAAAGGATCTCCATTTCTACTTATTTTTATAACCCTGCCCTTGACTAAATCTTTTCAATTGCACTCAAACATATTTGAATTTGCAGGTTTAATCAAAACAATTACAATTCCGAAGCTGATCTCTCTAATATATAATTTATACTTCATTATAAAATGCTATAACACTTCTTCATTAGAAGGATATATTTTATATCTCTTTAATCACTGGGTATTCTTTTCATGTTATGGCAGCTTAATTTAATAAGAAAAAAGTCCTACATGATGTTGAGTAGTTCATTAGCATGGACTGCATCTGTTAAATTTACATCATACAATTTTTTCAGAGAACTACTATGACCTTGTTTGAAACTATCTTTGCATTTAATTATTCAGAAGTTCTGTTTGCAGCCTAAGTGGTATGTTGAGATTTCTCAAAAAGCTGAAGCATTTTCTAGCTTCTGTGGAGATTGCAAAAGCCAAAATTAGAGGAACTCATTAAAATTGGCCTGAAGACAAAAAAAAAAAAAGGCAGTGTGAATTAATTACTGATATAGATCTAAACAAACAGTCACCAGTATTTTCAACATACATTTTGGGAACAATTTAACACAACAAATGTTTGTGAATCATGACTGCTCACACTACTCTTCAACTTCTTGTTTGTTTGTTTTTAAAAATCTTGCTATTATCACTAATCATTTACAGATAGAAGATAATGAGCTTGATGTTTTACCAGCAAGTAGTATGAACAAACTATTTTTATCCTATACCCTAAGCTGTGTTAGTGATCATTTTGTTACTGCGTTTTTGCTTTGGTATCTTGATAGGTATCTTGATCAGAGAGCACGAGGAGAACAGTAAGAAAAAAAGACCACCAAAATCCATGTTCTTGTTTCTAGTAGCACATATTGGGTTTTGGATGAGACACTGGAAAGTTTCAAGTTATGTGTACTTGGGTATCTGCCTCCATAAACATACTATACTATCTATGCCAATCTTCATCTAAGTGATACCTCCACTTATATCAGATAAACTTTACCAGACTGTTGACTCCAGAAAAAACGCTGCTCAGTTTAGCTAGCATTCCTCCAAAGTTAGCAAGAAACCATGCACAATTTTCTTTATTCTACTTGTATCAAACAAGTTCTTGTTGAAAAATCTGCCCTAACACAGTAGAATTAAATGAAGAGTCCTGGGTAAGGCAGTTAAATTCAGGATCAGAAAATCAGGACGTAGGCGGGCATGAAGAGAAAGAAAATAATCATGCTTACGTTACACACTTACAAGCTACGATTCTGGTTTACTCCCTGCTTCTAGACGTTGAATCGTCTGGAAAAGAGAATCGCATCCCTAATGTGAGCCCTGCAGGAGTAGGAAATTAGGGCATGAATTAATTTCAGGAGATGCCCACCTACAGTCACAGCTCAAAACATTACGCAGACAGAAATCAGTGACTGAGGAGAAAGCTTTAAAACAAGTTCATCCAGTTTTTAGCTAGGACACAACTGTTTCTTAGTTTTACTGAAGGTCTTTGAGGATTTTGGACACTATTCTACTTTTCTTCATCATACAAACCTTTCAGGCAAACATACCTATTCATGTGTGACAAATGCTATTTTTCCCCACAACCAAGCTGAAAATCTTAACAGGAAATTGCAAGCATCCTACAAAAAGATACCTTGTCCCCAGTCTAAAATACTTTTGAATAGGAAATAGAAACGTTTTAACGTAACTAGAGCTGCTCTCAACTTTTAAAATGTATATTATTCCTTAAATCATACTTCTGAAGTTCTCATTAATTGCCTCATAGCCCTTATATCACATTAATTGGGCTTTTATGAACACTCTCATTGAAAAAGTAATCCATGTAAAAATTTTCCCCCTATTAAATTGCCAGTAGCTTTTCCCCCTTTCAGTTAATTGGTTCATTATGTACTTTTTTAATTGTTTTGTTCTGCAGGGATTATTTTTGCACTTATCTCCATGAGCTGTAAAACTTTTACAATGTATTGTAAAAGGATGTATGTTGTGCTGCTGTTTGATAATTGCACTAAATTATTCTATGGCTTATGTTACTAGGAGATAACGCGCTGTAAGGGTCACTGAAAGCGTAACACTTTATTCAGTTATTTTTCAAACGTATCTGCCTCATTGCCAGGCACTGCAAAATAACCATGACACACAGGCCACTACCAAGCAAACTAAATAACCAGATGACCCATGGTTTAATATTTATATACCACACTGTACTGTCTATTGTTTGTGTTTTTGCCTTCCTCTGGTACTTCTGCCTGGCACTTAGGCTAAAGACTTGATCAGTACTGAAAGAGCATGCCAAAGGTGACCTGACACACATAAAGAACGCATGGAGCCTTTGCAGCTTCAACCTGAAAGTGGTAGGTTGGGAGTCATTCCTTCTTGGTCATCTAATCTCTTCTATTACAGCACAATGGTCTATCTACCTCCCTCTCACAGGCCTTTCTCTAATCTGTGTCAGACTGCTAACCCAGCCCTGTAGTATTAAAATTTCTCCAACTTAAGGCTGAATTCTCGCCAGATCTCTCCTCAGTACATGACAACAGACAGAAAGTGGGATCTTCATAAATTAACTCATCAAGAACTGCAATAGCAGAATAGCCAGCATGTCATCTGCAACATGCCAGGACTTCCACTGCAGAAAGGCATGAAACCTGAGGATCTGAGGTATAGTAAATAGTGCACTAATTGACTCACATCTCACCTGAATCCACTGATTTGTCTGTTCATACTGACTTAAGGAGGTTTACTTCCTTATCACTGTAAACAACAGTTTCCTTTAACAAAGCATCAAGATGTTTCTATTACGGTAGTAGTATAGTAATGTGGGACCACATTAGCATAACAGTCTAAAAAATATCTGTGAGAAACCTCCAAGTTTTTCTTCCTCCTTCCTTCTAGGGCACAGTGATGCCACACATCAGCTGGCACCGTAGCAATCATTTGCTTTCTTGTGTGAACTGCTAATAAAATGTTCTCATCCCAAAAACAGCAAAAAAGTGCCAAAAGAAAAAATTAATTGTCAAACTGGTAATGTTATCTCCATGTATAATTATATATGCTGTAACTGCAGGATATCTACTGAAGCATTCATGGGCAAAAGAGAGGGAAAAGGGAATTCTGCTGGAGGGGTGACACAAAAACAGAGCAAGTCACAGAAAGCCAGTTTTATGATTGGCACCCATTTGGAGGCATAAAAATTTAGAGGCAATTCTTTTTTCCGTTTTCAATAGTGGCTGTTTATTTTCTGGTGAAATGACAGCCCTGAAAATACAGAATTTCAGTGTGTGTCATTCTGAGATGCAGGATATTAACACAGTATAGTATTTTCCATATCTCATAACGTATCTCCCCTTCAGCAGTATCTGTTTCATTTAAGTTCTATACACAAACTACCAAGCTAACAGAAACGGAGCAAATATATTTATCATAATGCTATTTTATTGCATATATGATTAATTTCTCAATGGCAATATACTACATAAGAGTACGTATAACAGTACTCTGTTCTGTCTCATCTACAAATGCAACTTTCTTTCCGGATCAGCTAATGGTTAAAGGCTTGGATATATGTTTTAGTGGGAGCAGGACTCATTCCTTTTTATCCAAAAGCCCTCATTT